>JAVIAB010000102.1:40185459-40695459 GCA_032433765.1 Megaustenia siamemsis
AGGAGATGTGATTCTGTAGCAGCTTTTTATTTATAATGTAACAGGTTTATGAACACAGGAAGGCGTGATCACACTAGTGAACCGACTTCTCCCAGAAGCCTGCCTGTACTGTATGCACTAGGACGACATGGTGAACACCACATCAACGCCCCCTATGCAACCCTACACGTGGTGGACGCAGGCCTTGCCTCGCCTGTGACGCTCCTTCACTGCCGATATGGACTGTCGGAAGTGTCGTAGGCAAGTCCCTCTTGCCCGCATTGACTTGACCGCTGCTCTGCTCTACTGGAGGAAGGACTTGCCACGCCTTGCCTCCGGTACGCCTTACACAGAAGATGCAGACAAACAGCTCACTCCATTTTGAGCCATCCCCTGCTTGACTTGAAGAACTCGTCTTACCGCTAAAGGCGGTCTGACTCTCCTTCGACCTTCCTCTGTGGATATCTGGACGGAAGCTCGTTGAGATCTGAGCCCTCGTGAATCCTACCCGCTGCTAGAACACCAGCCGGTTACACTGGCCAACGACTTGACCACCTGTTACGACTTGCCCACCTGTTGTACCGTTAGCAGTACTTCGCGCTATTCAATCTATGGTTCAGGACAACCTAATCCGTTCGTCGTCAGGACAAGACAACAAGAACACAGCTAGCATTTCCAACATGTTTCAACACCATTGGAGTTAACAGTTAAACGTTTATTAAACACTAACAAATCCATTCCAGAAATTTACAAAATGTCCACTGTCACTCTTATAGTGACCTCTCATTCCGACCTGACTCGCACTGACAACACGTTCAATGCTCCATAATATTTGTCTCCTCAACATGAGTGAGACCTGCAATAATACAACAGTCTCTGCACTTGTTTAGTGCCAGTGACACTCACAGTTTAAATTAATTCCACCGTCTCTGTTCTATGCTAAGTATACACTCATAATGATTCAAAGTCTCTGTTCTACGCTAAGTGGAACACTCAGATAATAATTCACATATGTTCTAGGTGAAATTGAATACTCACAATGATACAAAGTCTCTGAGTTATCAGAAGCTACCAGCTTCATAGTCAATTCTTCCATGACTACATCTACTCTAAGTCACTGAAGTTTCGGTGAGAACACTCACAATTTATATATACGTCCCTAGTCTATTGCTACTTGAACACTCACAATAATTCACAACCTATTCTAGTAAACTTGAATACTCACAATGATTCAAAGTCTCTGAGTTATCAGAAGCTACCAGTTCATAGTCAATTTCTCCATGATATATCTAGTCTAATTCACTGAAGTTTCGGTGAGAACACTCACGATTAATATATACGTCTCTACACATGTGGTGGTGAGCTCTCCACGCTCTGCTAATGTCTCGATGGAATGATTGATATTCAATCTTCCGATGTAGGTGATTACACATATCTCCTAAATCTCATGATACTGTACCCACCTGATTCACAATCAAGTCCTTGCGATAATTGTAACACGAACATTTATCTGTTATTCAAGTAACAGCCCTACTGTGCCTAGCTTAATCTGGCATCACAACTAATCACATCTAACTTAGTGTTGTCCAGGAAACTCACCAACTAACTACTTGAGGGGCTGTCGCCCTCCAACTAACATAGCTACTAACTTTCTCACCAACCTAACTAGTTCACGGTACCGACTGTATTTCTACAGACGTCCGCATCTGGAACCACTTCTGAATCGAATGACTTCACCCTCCTCTCACCAACCTGACTTGCGCACACTGATCTCTTAACAGTCACCTCTCAATGTTCTCCTTTGTTCACTAACCTCTGGCTTTTTTCCTGTCCCCCGTGATTCTTGCTTACTCACTACCTTCTCGAGCCCTTGAACACCTATCAGCCCTCCTTCCTAATTATCCCCCCTTTGTTTACATTTTGCCCTTCACTCACTAATTTCATATCGCTGCTATCTCCTGTTTCAAACTTACTATTGCTATAGCCTGTTTCCACCATACCCCTTCTATACCCTTTTTCACTGCCTTATACCTTCTCCGAGTTATTTAACCACCTCTAATAACTCTTTAACTCTCATTCCCTTCTTATTTACACCCCCTCCTCTTCAACTGCTATCCGGATTTCCTCTCTCTACTTTTGTAGCCTCCTCCTATTTCTATATGGCCTACCTTCTGTTCTACCATTATCCCATCTGCTGTCTCTTGATTTATAACTATTATATCTTCGAAAACTTCTCCTATCTATTCTATATCATATCTTCAGTTTGACCCTCTCTTCGAATACCTTTCCTATGTTCTCTGTATTCATCATCATAAGTTTGACTCTCATGTATCTCGCTATATCTTATATAATTTTCCTCTTGCTCTCTTGTTAATCTCTCTATGTCTGCTGCTGTTAATTTCCATAGACTATCCTCACGTTCTGCCTTTTCTATGTTTTCTGTTTTCTGTGATTCCCTGTTGTGTATCATTTTTATTGTTGTATCCTATGGGTTCTGTCTAATTTATGCGTGGTACTTGGCAACCTACGCTCTATGTCGGTCATGTACCTTCCTAACATCTTTAATATTTTGTCCCCCTTGTCTTTAGTTTGCCCTTCTTTGTTCCCTTTTTCTTCCACTACTAATAAACTTCCGTTTTATATACTGTGTTCCCCTATCCTCTGTGTTTATTTGTTTGTCCGTCACTGTCCCCTATTCTTAGTTCCCTTCTCTATCATTTGTGTTGCACTATCTGTGCATTCCGTTTCAGTTTGTGTAAACTTTTGTTCTTTTTCGTTCTGTCTAACTATGTCATTGTCTGGGCCTACTCCAATATTAATATATCTTTTTATATCCCTATCTTCCAACCTGTCTTTGTCTCCCTTGTCTCATGTGTCTTCCTTGCTTTCCTTCCCTTTTTAGTTTTCTTACAGTCTAACTTTCCTACTCTCTTCATGTCTTCATCTGCCGTCAAAAACTCTTCGTTATCTGATGTATCTGCTATTGTATCTGTTGCCCTCATAAATTTATAATTCTGTTCCTAATCCTCTTATTTACCTGGAGCCCATACCATCTATAGTTTATCCTCTTATCTAGTCCATCTCTTCTTCCTCTACTATCGGTTAAATAAGCTGGTCTGTCTTTCCGTTTATCTTCCTGTCTCCTCTCCATGGGTCTAAATACATCTACTCCTATCTTATTATTTACTATTTTATGTCTTGATTTATATATTATTTACTATTTCGCTATTTCTGTATAGTATTATGGCCTTATTTTTCCCATCAAGTCTCTCTATGTATCTATAAAAACATTATCTCCCCAAACTTACTAAAATACCTTCTAATCTGCGTCTGTAACATACCTCCTTAATTCCCCTACTATTATCTTGCAACTGTTAGTTTTATTTTCCCTTAATCTAGACTGATTCATTCTGTTTACTATTTCTCACTACCCTTCTCTTACTACCTTGTTCCTTTCCTTGTATTGATGTCTATTTTCTACTCTAATACTCAACCTGCTATTGCTCTTGTCTCAACGTCCCCCCCACTTGTGATGATATCCTACACCAATATTCAATTATTTATCTCTGGGACTCTATCTGATCTCTTTGTTCATCACCTGTTTATATTTCCATTCATGTTTGTTCATAATACAATTTCCTAGAACCAAAATATATGACACACAACTCTGTTTACCACAATACCATCATTGCCCACACAAAAATTACACAATGTATCACAATATCACTCTTTACAACAATTGTTCATCACCTTCACCCAAAAACACAAATCTCTCTCTAACCTTGTATCCCAGCCATGTGTGTCATTTGTTGTAATACTATTTGTTCCTTATTTTACTCCCTCTTCCCTTAATTACTATGTCCCTATTCTATCTAAAAAATATGGTTGACACACACGACTGTGATAGCACTCTTTATAAATTTCTCTCCCTTTTTCTTTAAACGTGTGGCCACACACTTTACACTCTTTACACTTCTCTTTAATATCTCTCACTCAATACTCCTTCCACTCGCTAATTAATATACTACTTAATTAACTAGTAACACACTTTTGAAGATCCTTTGAATTTTCTCCCCGCTTTGCTACCACTGTGTCTCACTTGCCTGTCTTTGACCTAACGTTGGCCATTGCCCAAAAATGTAGCAGACCAAAAAATGTAGCAGGCTTTTATTTACCTATATTGTAGCAGGTTTATGAACACAGGAAGGCGTGATCACACTAGTTGAACCGACTTCTCCCAGAAGCCTGCCCTGTACTGTATGCACTAGGACGACATGGTGAACACCACATCAACGCCCCCTATGCAACCCTACACGTGGTGGACGCAGGCCTTGCCTCGCCTGTGACGCTCCTTCACTGCCGATATGGACTGTCGGAAGTGTCGTAGGCAAGTCCCTCTTGCCCGCATTGACTTGACCGCTGCTCTGCTCTACTGGAGGAAGGACTTGCCACGCCTTGCCTCCGGTACGCCTTACACAGAAGATGCAGACAAACAGCTCACTCCATTTGAGCCATCCCCTGCTTGACTTGAAGAACTCGTCTTACCGCTAAAGGCGGTCTGACTCTCCTTCGACCTTCCTCTGTGGATATCTGGACGGAAGCTCGTTGAGATCTGAGCCCTCGTGAATCCTACCCGCTGCTAGAACACCAGCCGGTTGCACTGGCCAACGACTTGACCACCTGTTACGACTTGACCACCTGTTACGACTTGACCACCTGTTGACCGTTAGCAGTACTTCGCGCTATTCAATCTATGGTTCAGGACAACCTAATCCGTTCGTCGTCAGGACAAGACAACAAGAACACAGCTAGCATTTCCAACATGTTTCAACACCATTGGAGTTAACAGTTAAACGTTTATTAAACACTAACAAATCCATTCCCAGAAATTTACAAAATGTCCACTGTCACTCTTATAGTGACCTCTCATTCCGACCTGACTCTCGCACTGACAACACGTTCAATGCTCCATAATATTTGTCTCCTCAACATGAGTGAGACCTGCAATAATACAACAGTCTCTGCACTTGTTTAGTGCCAGTGACACTCACAGTTAAATTAATTCCACCGTCTCTGTTCTATGCTAAGTATACACTCATAATGATTCAAAGTCTCTGTTCTACGCTAAGTGGAACACTCATAATAATTCACATATGTTCTAGGTGAAATTGAATACTCACAATGATACAAAGTCTCTGAGTTATCAGAAGCTACCAGCTTCATAGTCAATTCTCTCCATGACTACATCTGCTCTAAGTCACTGAAGTTTCGGTGAGAACACTCACAATTTATATATACGTCCCTAGTCTATGCTACTTGAACACTCACAATAATTCACAACCTATTCTAGGTAAACTTGAATACTCACAATGATTCAAAGTCTCTGAGTTATCAGAAGCTACCAGCTTCATAGTCAATTCTCTCCATGACTATATCTAGTCTAATTCACTGAAGTTTCGGTGAGAACACTCACGATTAATATATACGTCTCTACACATGTGGTGAGCTCTCCACGCTCTGCTAATGTCTCGATGGAATGATTGATATTCAATCTTCCGATGTAGGTGATTACACATATCTCCTAAATCTCATGATACTGTACCCACCTGATTCACAATCAAGTCCTTGCGATAATTGTAACACGAACATTTATCTGTTATTCATAGTACAGCCCTACTGTGCCTAGCTTAATCTGGCATCACAACTAATCACATCTAACTGTCCAGTGTCCAGGAAACTCACACAACTAACTTGAGGGGCTGTCGCCCTCCAACTAACATAGCTACTAACTTTCTCACCAACCTAACTAGTTCACGGTACCGACTGTATTTCTACAGACGTCCGCATCTGGACCCACTTCTGAATCGAATGACTTCAACCCTCCTCTCACCAACCTGACTTGCGCACACTGATCTCTTAACAGTCACCTCTCAATGTTCTCCTTTGTTCACTAACCTCTGGCTTTTTTCCTGTCCCCCGTGATTCTTGCTTACTCACTACCTTCTCGAGCCCTTGAACACCTATCAGCCCTCCTTCCTAATTATCCCCCCTTTGTTTACATTTTGCCCTTCACTCACTAATTTCATATCGCTGCTATCTCCTGTTTCAAACTTACTATTGCTATAGCCTGTTTCCACCATACCCCTTCTATACCCTTTTTCAATTCTAGCAGTAGTTATTGTGATACTAGAGTGAGCTAGTCACAATAAAGCTAGGCAGCAGTAGTATATTTAAGTTAACGTTACGACTATTTGCAGAGACTGTAGTGAATCATGTGTGTTCGTAACATAATAAGGCTGAGTGCAAGTCTTGAATGAACAATCGCAGAGCGATTAGAGCTCCAACTGTTACTAGAGACCTTACTAGATCCTGAGGGATCGTCCTACTAAAGACTTCGAGGAAGTCTTGAATGAACCTTCGTAGAGCTATGGTAGCTCCAACTGTTACTAGAGACCTTACTAGATCCTGAGGGATTGTCCTACGAAAAGACTTCGATGAAGTCTTGAATGAACCTTCGTAGAGCTATGGTAGCTCCAACTGTTACTAGAGACCTTACTAGATCCTGAGGGATCGTCCTACGAAAAGACTTCGAGTAAGTCGTGAATGAACCTTCGCAGAGCTACGAGAGCTCCTTACTTCGAGTAAGTCTGAATTGCTGAGCTGTGAGAGATCCAACTGTTACTAGAGACCTTGTTAGATCCTGAGGGATCGTCATACGAAAAGAGTAAGTCTTGAATGAACCTTTGCAGAGCTATGAGAGCTCCAACTAGTTCAAAGAGACGTTAATAGATCCGGTGTGATCATCCAAGAGAAGACCGAGTAAGTCTTGAATGAATCTTCGCAGAGCTATTAGAGCCCCAACTATTGTAACGAGACGTGTAGGTCCTTTATGCACATCCAACTATTAAAGAGACTGTAGGAGATCTGATATGATCGCCCTACGACAAGACTTCGAGGAAGTTTTTATGAATCTTAGCAGAGCTAGGAGAGCTGGGCTTCATGTGTAGTAATGTAGATCGAATGAGTAAGTAGTGTTGGCAGAGCACTGCATGAGAGCCTCTTAAGAGACTGTTATTGTGTAGTATTGACGGTGACAGGAATGGTCCTGGTGTGTGTATTAAATTGTTACATGTTACCATTCATTGTTGTTGGTCATGATTTGCGGAATGCCAGCTGTATGGATAACTAGTGATGAACGAATTGTGGGGTCGCCAGTAGTATACAAGGGTCCAACTGATTAGCATTTGGCCCGTAAATTAACAAAGATATATAGTAGGTGCGCGGCGCACCTAATGTACCGTAGGTGCAGGGGGAGTTAACCATGCATTTCGTGTCGGGATGTTGACCTTTAGTCCCGGTGACCCGGAAGTGACGTGTTTATGTCTGGTGTGTGCTGACTTTGGAGTTCTTTATGTACTTGATCGTTAGTGATAGGTTAGTAGATTATACAACATCATTGACAAACAATCAATATAAAACAGAAGACAAAGATATATTTTATTCTTTTATTATCTCAATAGGTGTATAACATACATTGATATTATATAGCATTACAAAAACATTCAGTACATTGAGTCAATATATAGTACATGGATAACATTTATTTATAGATAGGTAGTTGGATGTCTGCTTAGCGTTGTGTCATAAATGATTCATAAGGGGTGAAACTGTTAGAGATTCCTGGTTTAGGCTAAGCTGGTAGTGTAAAGAGTTAATATCTAGAGGCGTAGTCGAGACGTTATCATCAGCTACCTTTCTTTTTATATAGAAATAGGAAAGAGCATTTCTTGTTTGACTGTAGGAAAATATAGAATTATTTAAGACTTTGAAACCTACATTTTTTCCACCCTTGGCCTTTTGCGTGGCGAGAAACCTCTAAAAACATATCTTTATCTAATTTGTTGTGTTGCTTGCTTAGCCCTTTACACTGATTTTATCGTAATCCCCACTACAATGGTACGTCTTACTACATAAGCTACAGAGCTGTCCCTTCGTACTCTAGTTTAAAAAGCCCGGGCGTTCGTTTGGTGTATGCTTTAACACCCTTACAGTTTATACAGTCTGTTTTGCTAATATGTTCATCGCAGCGATAGGTGTATGGAGGTCGCCTAGTGTGTAATAAGGGCTGTATAGGGGTCGTCTAGTGTGCCGTGATGGGTCAATGGAGGTCGGCTAGTATGTCGTGATGGGTGTACGGAGGTCGTCTAGTGTGTCATATTGGGTGTATAGAGGGCGTTTAGTGTGTCATGATGGTTGTATAGGGGTCGTCTAGTGTGTCATGATGGTTGTATAGGGGTCGTCTAGTGTGCCGTGATGGGTGTACGGAGGTCGTCTAGTGTGTCATATTGGGTGTATAGAGGGCGTTTAGTGTGTCATGATGGTTGTATAGGGATCGTCTAGTGTGTCATGATGGTTGTATAGGGGTCGTCTAGTGTGCCGTGATGGGTCAATGGAGGTCGGCTAGTATGTCGTGATGGGTGTACGGAGGTCGTCTAGTGTGTCATATTGGGTGTATAGAGGGCGTTTAGTGTGTCATGATGGTTGTATAGGGGTCGTCTAGTGTGTCATGATGGTTGTATAGGGGTCGTCTAGTGTGCCATGATGGGTGCGTGGAGGTCGGCTAGTATGTCGTGATGGGTCAATGGAGGTCGTCTAGTGGGGTATGATGGTTGTATGGAGGTCGTCTAGTGTGTCATATTGGGTGTATAGAGGCGTTTAGTGTGTCATGATGGTTGTATAGGGGTCGTCTAGTGTGTCATATTGGGTGTATAGAGGCGTCTAGTGTGTCATGATGGGTGTATGTAGGTCGTTTAGTGTGTCATATTGGGTGTATAGAGGGCGTTTAGTGTGTCGTGAGGGGTGTATGGAGGTCGTCTAGGTGGTATGTGGGGTGTATGGCGGTTGTCTGTATATCATACTTTAATCAACCAATAAGAAAATGAAGGAACATTACATTCAACATTACTTATCTTAACTACTTTACATCAATACAGTTGAATAACGTGTTATCGTTAAGTCTTACCATACTTTAAGAGAAAACATTCAAACTTACAGCGTAAAATATAGTCTCAATCATCTACACCGAATATAACCTGTTATCGATAAGCCTTAACATACGTTAAGAGAAAACAAGCCAACTTACTGTGCAAAAATCCGCTAGTGTGAACAGTAACTTTCCTTGAATCAACCAAACTTATAACGCCGTCTAGTTTAAATATAACCTGGTAAGAAATGAATAAATAACCAATCAGCGAGTGACTATGCCAACATCGCTTGATATCGGGATTAACCAATCAGAAAGAGTATTAACATAGGAGGCGGGGCGAAGAAATGGCTGACAGGTGGATTAACCAATCAGAAAAGCGCGTTAGCCCAAGCGTAGGTAGTGGCTGTCGGGTCAGCAGTGGGGAAAAATGCGGGGTGGTGGGTTACTTGAACTCATTTTGACCCTGAGGCAATTCCAGAAGAGTTCTATGACCTCATTTTGACCGCTGAAGGCTTTAATACCAATGTTTCCCACTTCAACGAACGACATACATCATTAAAGGTGATTACTTCAGCTCTTAGACTTTGGAGTTCCATATCTTTATCACTTCAACGAATGACAGACAACAGTAAAGATGATCATTTCAGGTAAGAAAACTTAGTTCCAAACCCTAAAATTTCGTTTCATAACCAAAAAGTTGAACTCAAAACCCTAAAAATTAGGCCAAAGTTGTAATTGTTAGACACGAAAGTCGTAAATGTTATATGCAAAGTCCAAAAGTTTGTCAAGACAACCCAAACTCAAAATAGTTAGACACAAAACCCAACAATTTATAGGCAAAGTCCAAAAAGTTACTCCAAAAGACAACTAATGTAACTCTTAATCCCAAAATTTCGGCTCATATGCACAAAGTTGAACACGAACTCTACAAATTTAGTCCCAAAGTCGTAATTGTTAGACACGAAAGTCGTAAATGTTATATTCAAATCCAAAAGTTTGTTAAAAAGACAACCCAAACTCAAATAGTTAGATGCAAAGCTCAAAAATGTATATGCAAAGTCCAAAAAGTTACTCCAAAAGACAACTAATGTAACACTTAACCCCAAAATTTCGGCTCATATGCACAAAGTTGAACTCAAACCATAAAATTTAGTCCCAAAGTGATACTAGTTCGACACAAAAGTCGTAAATATTATATACAAAGTCTAAAAGTTTGTCAAAAAGACAACCCAAACTCAGAATAGTTAGACACAAAACCCAACAATTTATAGGCAAAGTCAAAAAGTTACTCCAAAAGACAACTAATGTAACACTTAACCCCAAAATTTCGTCTCATAACCAAACAGTTGAACTCAAAACCCTAAAAATTTAGTCCCAAAGTGATACTAGTTCGACACAAAAGTCGTAAATGTTATATACAAAGGCCAAAACTTTGTCAAAAAGACAACCCAAACTCAGAATAGTTAGACACGAAAGTCATAAATGTTATATGCAAAGTCCAAAATTTTGTCAAAAAGACAACCAAACTCAGAATATTTAGACACAAAAGACCAAATAGTTACATTCAAAGTCCAAAAGTTTGTCAAAAGACAACCCAAACTCAAAATAGTTAGACATGAAAGGTCAAAAAGGTATACTCAAAGTCCAAAAGGTTACTTCAAAGACAACTAATATAACAACAAGCCCCAAAACTTCGTCTCATAACCAAAAAGTTGAACTCAAAACCCTAAAAAGTGTCCACTATCAACCAAAGTCTTTAATACAGCTGAGAAAACCCTAATAAATAATTACAATTTACTAAAATGTTGCCCTTGATGATAGTTGCGACTGTGTCTAAATCATTATTGAAAATATTCATAGAACTCTAGTAAAAACCAAGCACACTAAAACACCACATTGAAAGAATGAACTTAAAGTTCACGCCCCTGTCACAACTCTGCTAAGAAAAGTACTGCGAAGCATGAAGTTATGTCCCCTGCTATAACTCTACTAAACGAAAGTATTACCAAACACGTAGGTTACACTCCTACCATAACCCACTAAGAAAAACAAGATTTTGCTTAAAATACCACATTAATGATTGTTACGCCCCTTGTCCCTTTATGAGGGGACGCCCATGAAACTGTTAGAAATAGTAAATTTAACCTAGTGGCATACCCCAGATGTTATATTAGACATCCCCGTATCAAAAATTTAATTAAAACTCACTTTTAGGTTGTTACGCCCCTTGACCCTTTATGAGGGGACGCCCATGAAACTGTTAAAAATAGTAAATTTAACCTCTAGACATACCCCAAACTTATATTAAGCATCCCATATCAAGAATTTACATAAAAACCACTTTTGAAATTACTATCCCTGTACCCATTTTTGATAATTACGCCATGAAACTGTAAAAATAGTCAATTTAACATATAGACATACCACAAACTTTATATTAAGCATCTCCGTATCAAGAATTTACATAAAACAACTTTTGAAATTACTACCCCTGTACCAATTTTGGCGGTTACGCCCATGAAATCGATAAAAAAATTGAAATTAACACCTAGACATACCCAAACTTCATTTTAGTCATCCCTGTATCAAGAATTTACATAAAAACAACTTTGAAATTACTACCCCGGTACCCATTTTTTGGCGGTTACGCCATGAAACTGTTAAAAATAGTAAATTTAACATCTAGACATACTCCAAACTTATATTAAGCATCCCATATCAAGAATTTACATAAAAATCACTTTTGAAATTACTACCCTGTACCCATTTTGGCGGTTACGCCCATGAAATCGAAAAAAATTAAATTTAACATCTAGACATACCCCAAACTTTATATTAAGCATCCCCATATCAAGAATTTACATAAAATCACTTTGAAATTACTACCCCTGTACCCATTTTTGGCGGTTACGCCCATGAAATCGATAAAAAATTAAAATTTAACATCTAGACATACCCCAAACTTATATTAAGCATCCCATATCAAGAATTTACATAAAAATCACTTTTGAAATTACTACCCTGTACCCATTTTTGGCGGTTACGCCCATGAAATCGATAAAAAATTGAAATATAACACCTAGACATACCCAAACTTCATTTTAGTCGTCCCTGTATCAAGAATTTACATAAAAACAACTTTTGAAATTACTACCCCTGTACCCATTTTTGACGGTTACGCCCATGAAACTGTTAGAAATAGTAAATTTACACTCTAGGGTTACTCCAAACTTTACATTAACATCCCCATAGCAAGAATTTACATAAAAACAACTTTTGAAATTACTACCCCAGTACCCATTTTTTGGCGGTTACGCCCATGAAACTGTTAAAAATAGTCAATATAACACCTAGACATATCCCAAACTTTATATTAAGCATCCCCATATCAAGAAGTTACATAAAAACAACTTTTGAAATTACTACCCCTGTACCCATTTTGGCGGTTACGCCCATGAAATCGATAAAAAAATTGAAGTTTAACCTATTGGCATACATCAAACATAATATGAAAAAAATCAACCAAAAATTTGTAGTATACTATGTCAATTAGGACCCAAATGTTCTTCCAGAAGCACCTAAATCCTTATATAAATAGTCTACCCTCACATGGAAGCACATTTTTCCTTATATGAGAGTCTACCCTCACATGGAAGCACATTTTTTCCTTATATGAGAGTCTACCGTTTTTCCTTATAGTCTATCCATCCTAATTGACATTGTATACTACTAATTTTTGGTGATTTTTTAGGCAAATTTGATACATGGCGTGTCACATATTATGTTTGATGTATGCCAATAGGTTAAACTTCAATTTTTTTATCGATTTCATGGGCGTAACCGCCAAAAATGGGTACAGGGGTAGTAATTTCAAAAGTTGTTTTATGTAACTTCTTGATATGGGATGCTTAATATAAAGTTTGGGATATGTCTAGGTGTTATATTGACTATTTTTAACAGTTTCATGGGCGTAACCGCCAAAAATGGGTACTGGGGTAGTAATTTCAAAAGTTGTTTTTATGTAAATTCTTGCTACGGGGATGTTAATGTAAAGTTTGGAGTAACCCTAGAGTGTAAATTTACTATTTCTAACAGTTTCAGGGCGTAACCGTCAAAAATGGTACAGGGGTAGTATTTCAAAGTTGTTTTTATGTAAATTCTTGATACAGGGACGACTAAAATGAAGTTTGGGGTATGTCTAGGTGTTATATTCAATTTTTTATCGATTTCATGGGCGTAACCGCAAAAATGGGTACAGGGGTAGTAATTTCAAAAGTGATTTTTATGTAAATTCTTGATATGGGGATGCTTAATATAAAGTTTGGGTATGTCTAGATGTTAAATTTTAATTTTTTATCGATTTCATGGCGTAACCGCCAAAAATGGGTACAGGGGTAGTATTTCAAAAGTGATTTTTATGTAATTCTTGATATGGGGATGCTAATATAAAGTTTGGGGTATGTCTAGATGTTAAATTTTAATTTTTTATCGATTTCATGGGCGTAACCGCCAAAAATGGTACAGGGGTAGTAATTTCAAAAGTGATTTTTATGTAAATTCTTGATATGGGGATGCTTAATATAAAGTTTGGAGTATGTCTAGATGTTAAATTTACTATTTTTAACAGTTTCATGGGCGTAACCGCCAAAAATTGGTACCGGGGTAGTAATTTCAAAAGTTGTTTTTATGTAAATTCTTGCTACGGGGATGTTTAATGTAAAGTTTGGAGTAACCCTAGAGTGTAAATTACTATTTCTAACAGTTTCATGGGCGTAACCGTCAAAAATGGGTACAGGAGTAGTAATTTCAAAAGTTGTTTTATGTAAATTCTTGATACAGGGACGACTAAATGAAGTTTGGGGTATGTCTAGTGTATATTTCAATTTTTTATCGATTTCATGGGCGTAACCGCCAAAAATGGGTACAGGGGTAGTAATTTCAAAAGTGATTTTTATGTAAATTCTTGATATGGGGATGCTTAATATAAAGTTTGGGTATGTCTAGATGTTAAATTTTAATTTTTTATCGATTTCATGGGCGTAACCGCCAAAAATGGGTACAGGGGTAGTAATTTCAAAAGTGATTTTTATGTAAATTCTTGATATGGGATGCTTAATATAAAGTTTGGGGTATGTCTAGATGTTAAATTTAATTTTTATCGATTTCATGGGCGTAACCGCCAAAAATGGGTACCGGGGTAGTAATTTCAAAAGTGATTTTTATGTAAATTCTTGATATGGGGATGCTTAATATAAAGTTTGGAGTATGTCTAGATGTTAAATTTACTATTTTTAACAGTTTCATGGGCGTAACCGCCAAAAATGGGTACCGGGGTAGTAATTTCAAAAGTTGTTTTTATGTAATTCTTGATACGGAGATGCTTAATATAAAGTTTGTGGTATGTCTATATGTTAAATTGACTATTTTTAACAGTTTCATGGGCGTAACCATCAAAAATGGGTACAGGGATAGTAATTTCAAAAGTGGTTTTTATGTAAATTCTTGATATGGGATGCTTAATATAAAGTTTGGGGTATGTCTAGAGGTTAAATTTACTATTTTAACAGTTTCATGGGCGTCCCCTCATAAAGGGTCAAGGGGCGTAACAACCCTAAAAGTGAGTTTTAATTAAATTTTTGATACGGGGATGTCTAATATAACATCTGGGGTATGCCACTAGGTTAAATTTACTATTTCTAACAGTTTCATGGGCGTCCCTCATAAAAGGACAAGGGGCGTAACAATCATAAATGTGGTATTTTAAGCAAAATCTTGTTTTTCTTAGTGGGATATGGTAGGAGTGTAACCTACGTGTTTGGTAATACTTTCGTTTAGTAGAGTTATAGCAGGGGACATAACTTTCATGCTTCGCAGTACTTTTCTTAGCAGAGTTGTGACAGGGGCGGAACTTTAAGTTCATTCTTTCAATGTGGTGTTTTAGTGTGCTTGGTTTTTACTAGAGTTCTATGAATATTTTCAATAATGATTTAGACACAGTCGCAACTATCATCAAGGGCAACATTTTTAGTAAATTGTAATTATTTATTAGGGTTTTCTCAGCTGTATTAAAGACTTGGTTGATAAGTGGACACTTTTTAGGGTTTTGAGTTCAACTTTTGGTTATGAGACGAAGTTTTGGGGCTTGTTGTTATATTAGTTGTCTTTTGAAGTAACATTTTGGACTTTGAGTATACCTTTTTGACCTTTCATGTCTAACTATTTTGAGTTTGGGTTGTCTTTTTGACAAACTTTTGAGTTTGGGTTGTCTTTTTGACAAACTTTTGGACTTTGAATGTAACTATTTGGTCTTTTGTGTCTAAATATTCTGAGTTTGGGTTGTCTTTTGACAAATTTTGGACTTTGCATATAACATTTATGACTTTCGTGTCTAACTATTCTGAGTTTGGGTTGTCTTTTTGACAAAGTTTTGGCCTTTGTATATAACATTTACGACTTTTGTGTCGAACTAGTATCACTTTGGGACTAAATTTTTAGGGTTTTGAGTTCAACTGTTTGGTTATGAGACGAAATTTTGGGTTAAGTGTTACATTAGTTGTCTTTTGGAGTAACTTTTTGGACTTTGCCTATAAATTGTTGGGTTTTGTGTCTAACTATTCTGAGTTTGGGTTGTCTTTTTGACAAACTTTTAGACTTTGTATATAATATTTACGACTTTGTGTCGAACTAGTATCACTTTGGGACTAAATTTTTATGGTTTTGAGTTCAACTGTTTGGTTATGAGACGAAATTTTGGGGTTAAGTGTTACATTAGTTGTCTTTTGGGGTAACTTTTTGGACTTTGCCTATAAATTGTTGGGTTTTGTGTCTAACTATTCTGAGTTTGGGTTGTCTTTTTGACAAACTTTTAGACTTTGTATATAACATTTACGACTTTCGTGTCTAACTAGTATCACTTTGGGACTAAATTTTATGGTTTTGAGTTCAACTTTGTGCATATGAGCCGAAATTTTGGGGTTAAGTGTTACATTAGTTGTCTTTTGGAGTAACTTTTTGGACTTTGCATATACATTTTTGAGCTTTGCATCTAACTATTTTGAGTTTGGGTTGTCTTTTTAACAAACTTTTGGATTTGAATATAACATTTACGACTTTCGTGTCTAACAATTACGACTTTTGGACTAAATTTGTAGAGTTCGTGTTCAACTTTGTGCATATGAGCCGAAATTTTGGGATTAAGAGTTACATTAGTTGTCTTTTGGAGTAACTTTTTGGACTTTGCCTATAAATTGTTGGGTTTTGTGTCTAACTATTTTGAGTTTGGGTTGTCTTTTTGACAAACTTTTGGACTTTGCATATAACATTTACGACTTTCGTGTCTAACAATTACAACTTTGGGCCTAAATTTTAGGTTTTGAGTTCAACTTTTTGGTTATGAAACGAAATTTTAGGGTTTGGAACTAAGTTTTCTTACCTGAAATGATCATCTTTACTGTTGTCTGTCATTCGTTGAAGTGATAAAGATATGGAACTCCAAAGTCTAAGAGCTGAAGTAATCACCTTTAATGATGTATGTCGTTCGTTGAAGTGGGAAACATTGGTATTAAAGCCTTCAGCGGTCAAAATGAGGTCATAGAACTCTTCTGGAATTGCCTCAGGGGTCAAAATGAGTTCAAGTAACCCACCACCCCGCATTTTTCCCCCACTGCTGACCCGACAGCCACTACCTACGCTTGGGCTAACGCGCTTTTCTGATTGGTTAATCCACCTGTCAGCCATTTCTTCGCCCCGCCTCCTATGTTAATACTCTTTTCTGATTGGTTAATCCCGATATCAAGCGATGTTGGCATAGTCACTCGCTGATTGGTTAATTTATTCATTTCTTACCAGGTTATATTTAAACTAGACGGCGTTATAAGTTTGGTTGATTCAAGGAAAGTTACTGTTCACACTAGCGGATTTTTGCACAGTAAGTTGGCTTGTTTTCTCTTAACGTATGTTAAGGCTTATCGATAACAGGTTATATTCGGTGTAGATGATTGAGACTATATTTTACGCTGTAAGTTTGAATGTTTTCTCTTAAAGTATGGTAAGACTTAACGATAACACGTTATTCAACTGTATTGATGTAAAGTAGTTAAGATAAGTAATGTTGAATGTAATGTTCCTTCATTTTTCTTATTGGTTGATTAAAGTATGATATACCAGACAACCGCCATACACCCCACATACCACACTAGATGACCTCCATACACCCTCACGACACAGTAGACGACCTCCATACACCCCTCACGACACACTAAACGCCCTCTATACACCCAATATGACACACTAAACGACCTACATACACCCATCATGACACACTAGACGCCCTCTATACACCCAATATGACACACTAGACGACCCCTATACAACCATCATGACACACTAAACGCCCTCTATACACCCAATATGACACACTAGACGACCTCCATACAACCATCATACCCCACTAGACGACCTCCATTGACCCATCACGACATACTAGCCGACCTCCACGCACCCATCATGGCACACTAGACGACCCCTATACAACCATCATGACACACTAGACGACCCCTATACAACCATCATGACACACTAAACGCCCTCTATACACCCAATATGACACACTAGACGACCTCCGTACACCCATCACGACATACTAGCCGACCTCCATTGACCCCTCACGGCACACTAGACGACCCCTATACAACCATCATGACACACTAGACGACCCCTATACAACCATCATGACACACTAAACGCCCTCTATACACCCAATATGACACACTAGACGACCTCCGTACACCCATCACGGCACACTAGACGACCCCTATACAACCATCATGACACACTAGACGACCCCTATACAACCATCATGACACACTAAACGCCCTCTATACACCCAATATGACACACTAGACGACCTCCGTACACCCATCACGACATACTAGCCGACCTCCATTGACCCATCACGGCACACTAGACGACCCCTATACAACCATCATGACACACTAGACGATCCCTATACAACCATCATGACACACTAAACGCCCTCTATACACCCAATATGACACACTAGACGACCTCCGTACACCCATCACGGCACACTAGACGACCCCTATACAACCATCATGACACACTAGACGACCCCTATACAACCATCATGACACACTAAACGCCCTCTATACACCCAATATGACACACTAGACGACCTCCGTACACCCATCACGACATACTAGCCGACCTCCATTGACCCATCACGGCACACTAGACGACCCCTATACAGCCCTTATTACACACTAAGCGACCACCATACACCTATCGCTGCGATGAACATATTAGCAAAACAGACTGTATAAACTGTAAGGGTGTTAAGCATACACCAAACGAACGCCCGGGCTTTTTAAACTAGAGTACGAAGGGACAGCTCTTGTTAGCTTATGTAGTAAGACGTACCATTGTAGTGGGGATTACGATAAAATCAGTTGTAAAGGGCTAAGCAAGCAACACAACAAATTAGATAAAGATATGTTTTTAGAGGTTCTCGCCACGCAAAAGGCCAAGGTGGAAAAAATGTAGGTTTCAAAGTCTTAATAATTCTATATTTTCCTACAGTCAAACAAGAAATGCTCTTTCCTATTTCTATATAAAAGAAAGGTAGCTGATGATAACGTCTCGACTACGCCTCTAGATATTTAACTCTTTACACTACCAGCTTAGCCTAACCAGTCTCTAACAGTTTCACCCCTTATGAATCATTTATGACACAACGCTAAGCAGACATCCAACTACCTATCTATAAATAAATGTTATCCATGTACTATATATTGACTCAATGTACTGAATGTTTTTGTAATGCTATATAATATCAATGTATGTTATACATCTATTGAGATAATAAAAGAATAAAATATATCTTTGTCTTCTGTTTTATATTGATTGTTTGTCAATGATGTTGTATAATCTACTAACCTATCACTAACGATCAAGTACATAAAGAACTCCAAAGTCAGCACACACCAGACATAAACACGTCACTTCCGGGTCACCGGGACTAAAGGTCAACATCCCGACACGAAATGGCATGGTTAACTCCCCTGCACCTACGGTACATTAGGTGCGCCGCGCACCTACTATATATCTTTGTTAATTTACGGGCCAAATGCTAATCAGTTTGACCCTTGTATACTACTGTCGCCACCAATCAGAAAAACACAACGCGAAGTAGTTTAAGAATCACAACAACAGCAGTCTGATAAGGAAGGCTGTACTCTTATCCAGGAGGCTGGTAGCCTACTGGTAATCATCAGCCTGTCTGTCAAGTCATCAGCCAGGCAGAACACGTGGTGTGGGCCGGGCCGTACTGTTGTGGCTCAAGTCAGCGCTCGATCTTTATGACAGCATCAAGGCCGCTGTCATGGTGAACCTCAGGACAGTTAATCAGTTCTGAATCAAGTTCAATCGCGTAATTCAAGTAATCTGAGAGGTCAAGGTCCTTTCTGTAATCAACATCATCATCAATTATCGCAGTGTCGCAGAGATAGGAGCAGAGCAACGATCTCGAGGCCAGGTCCGAGTCAGTGTGACCGACAGGGCCATGTGAGGGCAGTGTGTCGACAGCAGTGGCGGCATAAGACGAGTATCCGGCTGTGTGACGGCCGGGAGAGGGGGGAGGAAAAATAACCCCTTTTACAAGTATACTTTTCATGGCATTAAAATTACTTTTTGCCATTCCTATTCTTTTGTTTATTTCAGTTTTACATTTTCCATCACTGGTTATAGTATGTCCAAGGTAGTTATAGCTCTGAACTGTCTCCAGGTCTATTCTTTAATTTTGATATGCACTTGTGGGTTTTGAGTATCTTCTTTGTTTATGACCATAGTTTTAGTCTTTTTGATATTCATATCTTGTCCATATTTTTGCTTGTCATGTTTAAGTACTTGTTGTAGATCTTTAGGATTTTCTGCTAGTAATACAGTATTACCAGCAGATCTTAGGATTATCTTTCCATTTTAGTGTTTAGGCCTGGCATCTCTGTGATGTTTTTGAAGATTTGCTCAGTGAACAAGCTTGGTGATAGGATGCATCCTTGTCTTACTCCTTTTTATATCAATAAAGCTCTCTTTGTTATATTTTATTATTTTGCTGTTTGCTCCCAGTATAAATTACATATTATTCGTATGTCTGTGTCGTCCAGATTTATATCTTTTAGGCAGTCTATAAGTTGATTCTATATGTATTCTATAAAAAGCTTTGGTGTAGTCTATGAAGCAGTTTGTTTACTTCTATGTACTTTTCAATCAATGTCCTCATGCTGAATATGGCTTCTTTTGTCCCGTTGTTTTTCCTGAATCTAATTCAGTATTAATTTTATTCTGAATCCTTCCCTGTATAACTTTTAGTAAAAATTTTTTTACCTGGCTTATTGTTCTAAAATCACTGCATTCAACTACAACACTCTTTTTAGGCAATGCAATGAAAGTTGATGTTTTTATTTCCTTTGGTATATATCCTGTGTAATATATGTCATTGCATATGTATGTGATCACTTCAATGCCAAAATCTTCTAGTGTCTGTATCATCTCTATCTGTATATTGTCGTCCTGCTGCTTTTCCATTGTTTTAAATAGCTTTTTCCACTTCAGATTTTATAGCTGCAGCTGGATATTTAACCTATAGATGGCAGGAATATATAACAGAATTAATTCACGACGAAAGGGCAAAAAACCATTTATAAAATATACATTTGTTGTCTGTTAACATTCTTCATTCTTTGTTTGCGATAAATCCGCTTCCTTCTTGACTTTTTAACCATGGATGACAGAATCAAGATCTGGATAGCACGAGCATACATGAAGATTAGTACAGATACAGAGCATCCATTGCACCACGTGCTCAACACAGTGAAAGGTGCCAGGCTAAAAATAGGCAAATCATGGTGGGCCGAGCAGAAGATGTCATCAAACAGATCTGTGGGCTTTACCAATATCTGCGTGGATACCGGTGCCTACGTCATTCAAGGGACTTTCTCGTGTATTGTCACACTCAACAGGAAAAGTAGGGAACAGAACCGGTCGTGGTTAATGCCGAGGTCAACGGTCTCATCTGCGATAACACCGATGAGAAAGATGCAGTCATCTATACAGACGGATCTGTAATACGACACCAAAGAAGTGCATGGGCATTTAGAGAACGCTCGGCAGGCAAAATAGTCAAACAAAACAGTGGTGCATACGTCATGACCACGAGTAGCATGGCAATGGAGGCGATGGCAGTGACCAAGGCATTCAAATGGTACGGGGAAATGCGGATAGGCATTCTGCGCTGTCTGCGCTGTCGTTGAGGACGGGCGGACATCATCAATGCCCTCCGAGATGTGGGAAGAGCACAGGACTTCGACAAACACAGATCCACGTCACTACTTCGGATGATGGAAATGGGAGTTAAGATGGGCACAGCCAGAAATGAGAACTTAGTGGCCGTGTAAGAAGACTTATCAACCAACATAGAACTGAGTTGTCAGTCACTGGACACTGAGGGAATTGCTGAGGAGGGGATCTAAGCACCTATGAACACGTTCGGAGTGCAATGATGATGACCCGCAAATAATAACTCAATCCGTTTCCTGCATCTTTTTTGTTTTTATTAGTCTTCTAATTCTCTTTATTTCTGTGTGCATCCCTCTTTAAATTTTGTTTACTTTCCATAGTTTCGACGAATATGGCAGACCACCGTGAAAGAGATTGAAGCTTCATCATGTAACATTTCAAAGAAAGCCATGGAGAGAAATCCTATTGTTTTAAGAATTTTGTTGCTAAAAATCATCATCATATTTACACCCCAGAAAGAAATACTGATATAACAACATCATATGCCGTCTGTGATATTAATGACCACAAACCAGGAGCCTCCTGTATGATTGATACAACTGTTGCACCAAGCACTTCATCAGCAGAGCCAGATCTATGGAATGTTAATCTGACATTGTTCTTGAATGATGTCCAAGTTAATGAGACATCAGAATCGTGTGGCAGCAGCTACAAGAAGGGAGCGGAGAACAAGTTCTGCTGCTATAAGGGAGACTTGCCTTGCTATCCCAGAATTACCTTAAATTACTGTAGTTGAAAACTTCTCTTGTGTAAACTACACATTCACATCCAAGAGTGAATCAGTGAAGGTCACAAAATCATATTCTCTCTGTGGTTTTACTAACTACAGGTCAGGTGGCTTCTGTTGGATTGGAAATGATAACTTACCACCACTGTGTGTCTATATGTTTGGAATTGGAGTCATCAACGATGGCCTAACATCATCAAGTGCTACGACGATCATCATTTTCGGGAGGACGCGAACTTCCATGGTATATGGTGGATAGGCGGCAGGAACCATTGAAGGGTATGTCTGAAAAGTGTTCCTTCTTGCAGTTTCCTCATATTCCAAGTCCGGCTTGTTGCAGGAGCTACTGAGTTAAGTGCTCTGTGCACACCGTGAGATGTGTGTCTCATCCGTTTGATCCTGTTTCGATATCCCGCTTGTTTACGATGAATGATATCGTATGACAGGGAACAGTTGGCTGTGGTCACTTTCTGCGCGGTTCGCCTTATGTCTTTTGGCGTGTGCTGAGACTGCTGCGATGGGGACTACAGTTACCTTTCTTTGTTAGGGAGATGTGTTAGTAATTCGGATGATTCCACTGGCACGGGCGGTTGAGCAATTATGGATTTTAATTCGTTTGCAGTGATACCGAGGCCTTCCATAACCAATAACAATAACAATAACATCATCATCATCAAGTACCGGGCCTAGTGGCGTAGATGATCATGTCTCTCCACAGACAAAAAAGGAAAAATGCTAACAGACAATAAGGATATCATAGATAGATGGCAGGAATATATAACAGAACTATTTCATGATCAAAGGGACAAGAAACCAGTTATAAAATGTACATCAGGCTATAAAATCTTAAAATCTGAGGTGGAAAAAGCTATAAAAACAATGAAAAGGGGAAAAGCAGCAGGACCTGAAAGCATACAGATAGAGATGATACAGGCACTTGAAGATTTTGGCATTGAAGTGATTACAGACATATGCAACGACATATACCACACAGGATACATACCAAATGAACTAAAAACATCAACTTTCATTGCATTGCCTAAAAAGAATGGTGCAGTTGAATGCAGTGACTTTAGAACAATAAGCCTAATGAGCCATGTTACAAAAATCTTGCTAAAAGTTATACAAGGAAGGATTCAGAATAAAATCAATACTGAATTAGATGAGCAGCAATTTGGATTTAGGAAAAATAGCGGGACAAAAGAAGCCATATTCTGCATGAGAACATTAATCGAAAAATACACAGAAGTAAACAAACCAATATATGCCTGCTTCATAGACTACACCAAAGCTTTTGATAGAGTACACCACAAACAACTTATAGAATGCCTGAAAGAGATACATCTAGATGACATGGATATACGACTAATATGCAATCTATACTGGGAGCAAACAGCAATAATAAAATATAACAAAGAGTTCTCTACACCCATTGATATAAAAAGAGGAGTAAGACAAGGATGCATCCTATCACCAAGCTTGTTCAATCTATACACTGAGCAAATCTTTAAAAACATCATAGAGATGCCAGGCCTACAAATTAATGGAAAGATAATCAATAACCTAAGATATGCTGACGATACTGTACTACTAGCAGAAAATCCTAAAGACCTACAACAATTACTTAATGAAATAAACACGACAAGCAAAAAATATGGACTAGATATGAATATCAAAAAGACTAAAACTATGATCATAAACAAAGAAAATACTCAAAACCCACAAGTGGATATCAAAATTGAAGGAATAGACCTTGAGACAGTTCAGAACTATAACTACCTTGGACATACTATAACCAGTGATGGAAAATGTACAACTGAAATAAACAAAAGAATAGGAATGGCAAAAAGTAATTTTAATGTCATGAAGGACATACTAACATCAAAACAAATAACACCAGAGCTAAAACTAAGAATAGCAAAATGTTACATCTTCTCAATATTCCTATATGGTGCTGAAACATGGACATTAGACAAGAAAACAGAACAGAGAATTGAAGCCTTTGAAATGTGGATATATAGAAGAATAGGTAGAATTGATTGGAAGGAAAAGAAAACAAATGACAAAGTCTTAAAACAACTAAAATGAAAAGAGAACTTCTGAACACAATTAGAACAAGACAAATGCGATTCTTAGGCCATGTTAAAAGACACAACAGCCTACTGAAAGTGATCCTGGAGGGGAAAATACAAGGTAAAAGAGGCAGAGGCAGACCAAGATTAACATGGACGAGTAACATCAAAGATGGACAAATCAACCGATGACAACCTGCACCATCAAAGCAAGAGATAGAGCAAAATGGCGCTCCATGGTAGCCAACCTTCGTTGCGGAGACGGCACTCAATGATGAATGATGACTCTTATCCAGGAGGCTGGTAGCCTACTGGTAATCATCAGCCTGTCTGTCAAGTCATCAGCCAGGCAGAACACGTGGTGTGGGCCGGGCCGTACTGTTGTGGCTCAAGTCAGCGCTCGATCTTTATGACAGCATCAAGGCCGCTGTCATGGTGAACCTCAGGACAGTTAATCAGTTCTGAATCAAGTTCAGTCACGTAATTCAAGTAATCTGAGAGGTCAAGGTCCTTTCTGTAATCAACATCATCATCAATTATCGCAGTGTCGCAGAGATAGGAGCAGAGCAACGATCTCGAGGCCAGGTCCGAGTCAGTGTGACCGACAGGGCATGTGAGGGCAGTGTGTGGACAGCAGTGGCGGCATAAGACGAGTATCCGGCTGTGTGACGGCCGGGAGAGGGGGAAGGAAAAATAACCCCTTTTACAAGTATACTTTTCATGGCATTAAAATTACTTTTGCCATTCCTATTCTTTTGTTTATTTCAGTTTTACATTTTCCATCACTGTTATAGTATGTCCAAGGTAGTTATAGCTCTGAACTGTCTCCAGGTCTATTCCTTTAATTTTCATATGCACTTGTGGGTTTTGAGTATCTTCTTTGTTTATGACCATAGTTTTAGTCTTTTTGATATTCATATCTTGTCCATATTTTTTGCTTGTCATGTTTAAGTACTTGTTGTAGATCTTTAGGATTTTCTGCTAGTAATACAGTATTACCAGCAGATCTTAGGATTATCTTTCCATTTTAGTGTTTAGGCCTGGCATCTCTGTGATGTTTTTAAAGATTTGCTCAGTGTATAGATTGAACAAGCTTGGTGATAGGATGCATCCTTGTCTTACTCCTTTTTATATCAATAAAGCTCTCTTTGTTATATTTTATTATTTTGCTGTTTCTATCTATCTATTGACCTTTCGAGCCGTAACCGGCCCATAGGGCGTAGACCAAGATACACCTTCTCCTATATGAAATTTTGTTCTAGCAGTTTGCTCCCAGTATAAATTACATATTATTCGTATGTCTGTGTCGTCCAGATTTATATCTTTTAGGCAGTCTATAAGTTGATTCTATATGTATTCTATAAAAAGCTTTGGTGTAGTCTATGAAGCAGTTTGTTTACTTCTATGTACTTTTCAATCAATGTCCTCATGCTGAATATGGCTTCTTTTGTCCCGTTGTTTTTCCTGAATCTAATTCTGTATTAATTTTTATTCTGAATCCTTCCCTGTATAACTTTTAGTAAAATTTTTTTAACCAGGCTTATTGTTCTAAAATCACTGCATTCAACTACAACACTCTTTTTAGGCAATGTAATGAAAGTTTATGTTTTTATTTCCTTTGGTATATATCCTGTGTAATATATGTCATTGCATATGTATGTGATCACTTCAATGCCAAATCTTTTAGTGTCTGTATCATCTCTATCTGTATATTGTCGTCCTGCTGCTTTTCCATTGTTTTAAATAGCTTTTTCCACTTCAGATTTTATAGCTGCAGCTGGATATTTAACCGATAGATGGCAGGAATATATAACAGAATTAATTCACGACGAAAGGGGCAAAAAGCCATTTATAAAATATACATTTGTTGTCTGTTAACATTCTTCATTCTTTGTTTGCGATACATCCGCTTCCTATCTTCTTGACTTTTTAACCATGGATGACAGAATCAAGATCTGGATAGCACGAGCATACCTGAAGATTAGTACAGATACAGAGCATCCATTGCACCACGTGCTCAACACAGTGAAAGGTGCCAGGCTAAAAATAGGCAAATCATGGGTGGGCCGAGCAGAAGATGTCATCAAACAGATCTGTGGGCTTTACCAATATCTGCGTGGATACCGGTGCCTACGTCATTCAAGGGGACTTTCTCGTGTATTGTCACACTCAAACCGATGAGAAAGATGCAGTCATCTATACAGACGGATCTGTAATACGACACCAAAGAAGTGCATGGGCATTTAGAGCACGCTCGGCAGGCAAAATAGTCAAACAAGACAGTGGTGCATACGTCATGACCACGAGTAGCATGGCAATGGAGGCGATGGCAGTGGCCAAGGCATTCAAATGGTACGGGGTAATGCGGACAGGCATTCTGCGCTGTCTGCGCTGTCGTTGAGGACGGGAGGACATCTTCAATGCCCTCCGAGATGTGGGAAGAGCACAGGACTTCGACAAACACAGATCCACGTCACTTCTTCGGATGATGGAAATGGGAGTTAAGATGGGCACAGCCAGAAATGAGAAACTTAGTGGCCGTGTAAGAAGACTTATCAACCAACATAGAACTGGAGTTGTCAGTCGCTGGACACTGAGGGAATTGCTGAGGAGGGATCTAAGCACCTATGAACACGTTCGGAGTGCAAATAATAACTCAATCCGTTTCCTGCATCTTTTTTGTTTTTATTAGTCTTCTAATTCTCTTTATTTCTGTGTGCATCCCTCTTTAAATTTTGTTTACTTTCCATAGTTTCGACGAATATGGCAGACCACCGTGAAAGAGATTGAAGCTTCATCATGTAACATTTCAAAGAAAGCCATGGAGAGAAATCCTATTGTTTTAAGAATTTTGTTGCTAAAAATCATCATCATATTTACACCCCAGAAAGAAATACTGAATATAACAACATCATATGCCGTCTGTGATATTAATGACCACAAACCAGGAGCCTCCTGTATGATTGATACAACTGTTGCACCAAGCACTTCATCAGCAGAGCCAGATCTATGGAATGTTAATCTGACATTGTTCTTGAATGATGTCCAAGTTAATGAGACATCAGAATCGTGTGGCAGCAGCTACAAGAAGGGAGCGGAGAACAAGTTCTGCTGCTATAAGGGAGACTTGCCTTGCTATCCCAGAATTACCTTAAATTACTGTAGTTGAAAACTTCTCTTGTGTAAACTACACATTCACATCCAAGAGTGAATCAGTGAAGGTCACAAAATCATATTCTCTCTGTGGTTTTACTAACTACAGGTCAGGTGGCTTCTGTTGGATTGGAAATGATAACTTACCACCACTGTGTGTCTATATGTTTGGAATTGGAGTCATCAACGATGGCCTAACATCATCAAGTGCTACGACGATCATCATTTTCGGGAGGACGCGAACTTCCATGGTATATGGTGGATAGGCGGCAGGAACCATTGAAGGGTATGTCTGAAAAGTGTTCCTTCTTGCAGTTTCCTCATATTCCAAGTCCGGCTTGTTGCAGGAGCTACTGAGTTAAGTGCTCTGTGCACACCGTGAGATGTGTGTCTCATCCGTTTTGATCCTGTTTCGATATCCCGCTTGTTTACGATGAATGATATCGTATGACAGGGAACAGTTGGCTGTGGTCACTTTCTGCGCGGTTTCGCCTTATGTCTTTGGCGTGTGCTGAGACTGCTGCGATGGGGACTACAGTTACCTTTCTTTGTTAGGGAGATGTGTTAGTAATTCGGATGATTCCACTGGCACGGGCGGTTGAGCAATTATGGATTTTAATTCGTTTGCAGTGATACCGAGGCCTTCCATAACCAATAACAATAACAATAACATCATCATCATCAAGTACCGGGCCTAGTGGCGTAGATGATCATGTCTCTCCACAGACAAAAAAGGAAAAATGCTAACAGACAATAAGGATATCATAGATAGATGGCAGGAATATATAACAGAACTATTTCATGATCAAAGGGACAAGAAACCAGTTATAAAATGTACATCAGGCTATAAAATCTTAAAATCTGAGGTGGAAAAAGCTATAAAAACAATGAAAAGGGGAAAAGCAGCAGGACCTGAAAGCATACAGATAGAGATGATACAGGCACTTGAAGATTTTGGCATTGAAGTGATTACAGACATATGCAACGACATATACCACACAGGATACATACCAAATGAACTAAAAACATCAACTTTCATTGCATTGCCTAAAAAGAATGGTGCAGTTGAATGCAGTGACTTTAGAACAATAAGCCTAATGAGCCATGTTACAAAAATCTTGCTAAAAGTTATACAAGGAAGGATTCAGAATAAAATCAATACTGAATTAGATGAGCAGCAATTTGGATTTAGGAAAAATAGCGGGACAAAAGAAGCCATATTCTGCATGAGAACATTAATCGAAAAATACACAGAAGTAAACAAACCAATATATGCCTGCTTCATAGACTACACCAAAGCTTTTGATAGAGTACACCACAAACAACTTATAGAATGCCTGAAAGAGATACATCTAGATGACATGGATATACGACTAATATGCAATCTATACTGGGAGCAAACAGCAATAATAAAATATAACAAAGAGTTCTCTACACCCATTGATATAAAAAGAGGAGTAAGACAAGGATGCATCCTATCACCAAGCTTGTTCAATCTATACACTGAGCAAATCTTTAAAAACATCATAGAGATGCCAGGCCTACAAATTAATGGAAAGATAATCAAAACCTAAGATATGCTGACGATACTGTACTACTAGCAGAAAATCCTAAAGACCTACAACAATTACTTAATGAAATAAACACGACAAGCAAAAAATATGGACTAGATATGAATATCAAAAAGACTAAAACTATGATCATAAACAAAGAAAATACTCAAAACCCACAAGTGGATATCAAAATTGAAGGAATAGACCTTGAGACAGTTCAGAACTATAACTACCTTGGACATACTATAACCAGTGATGGAAAATGTACAACTGAAATAAACAAAAGAATAGGAATGGCAAAAAGTAATTTTAATGTCATGAAGGACATACTAACATCAAAACAAATAACACCAGAGCTAAAACTAAGAATAGCAAAATGTTACATCTTCTCAATATTCCTATATGGTGCTGAAACATGGACATTAGACAAGAAAACAGAACAGAGAATTGAAGCCTTTGAAATGTGGATATATAGAAGAATAGGTAGAATTGATTGGAAGGAAAAGAAAACAAATGACAAAGTCTTAAAACAACTAAAAATGAAAAGAGAACTTCTGAACACAATTAGAACAAGACAAATGCGATTCTTAGGCCATGTTAAAAGACACAACAGCCTACTGAAAGTGATCCTGGAGGGGAAAATACAAGGTAAAAGAGGCAGAGGCAGACCAAGATTAACATGGACGAGTAACATCAAAAGATGGACAAATCAACCGATGACAACCTGCACCATCAAAGCAAGAGATAGAGCAAAATGGCGCTCCATGGTAGCCAACCTTCGTTGCGGAGACGGCACTCAATGATGAATGATGACTCTTATCCAGGAGGCTGGTAGCCTACTGTTAATCATCAGCCTGTCTGTCAAGTCATCAGCCAGGCAGAACACGTGGTGTGGGCCGGGCCGTACTGTTGTGGCTCAAGTCAGCGCTCGATCTTTATGACAGCATCAAGGCCGCTGTCATGGTGAACCTCAGGACAGTTAATCATTTCTGAATCAAGTTCAGTCACGTAATTCAAGTAATCTGAGAGGTCAAGGTCCTTTCTGTAATCAACATCATCATCAATTATCGCAGTGTCGCAGAGATAGGAGCAGGCAACGATCTCGAGGCCAGGTCCGAGTCAGTGTGACCGACAGGGCTATGTGAGGGCAGTGTGTCGACAGCAGTGGCGGCATAAGTACCGGCTGTGTGACGGCCGGGAGAGGGGGAAGGAAAAATAACCCCTTTTACAAGTATACTTTTCATGGCATTAAAATTACTTTTGCCATTCCTATTCTTTTGTTTATTTCAGTTTTACATTTTCCATCACTGGTTATAGTATGTCAAGGTAGTTATAGCTCTGAACTGTCTCCAGGTCTATTCCTTTAATTTTGATATGCACTTGTGGGTTTTGAGTATCTTCTTTGTTTATGACCATAGTTGAATATGGTCTTTTGTCCCGTTGTTTTTCTGTCCAATTTTTCTTTCAGTTTAAGTACTTCTGAATCTTTGATTTTCTGCTAGTAATACAGTATTACCAGCAGATCTTAGGATTATCTTTCCATTAGTGTTTAGGCCTGGCATCTCTGTGATGTTTTTAAAGATTTGCTCAGTGTATAGATTCTGTGTAATATATGCTTGCTTGTATTGATCCTTCATATGCCAAAATCTTCTAGTTCTGTATATCTCTATTGTATATTGTTTGCTGCTTTTCCATTGTTTTAAAAAGCTTATTCCACTTCAGATTTTATAGCTGCAGCTGGATATTTACCGATAGATGGCAGGAATATATAACAGAATTAATTCACGACGAAAGGGCGAAAAGCCATTTATAAAATATACATTTGTTGTCTGTTACATTCTTCATTCTTTGTTTGCGATACTCCGTTTCCTATCTTCTTGACTTTCCAACCATGGATGACAGAATCAAGATCTGGATAGCACGAGTATACCTGAAGATTAGTACAGATACAGAGCATCCATTGCACCACGTGCTCAACACAGTGAAGGTGCCAGCTAAAATAGGCAAATCATGGGTGGGCCGAGCAGAAGATGTCATCAAACAGGTCTGTGGGCTTTACCATATCTGCGTGGATACCGGTGCCTACGTCATTCAAGGGGACTTTCTCGTGTATTGTCACACTCAAACCGATGAGAAAGATGCAGTCATCTATACAGACGGATCTGTAATACGACACCAAAGAAGTGCATGGGCATTTAGAGCACGCTCGGCAGGCAAAATAGTCAAACAAGACAGTGGTGCATACGTCATGACCACGAGTAGCATGGCAATGGAGGCGATGGCAGTGGCCAAGGCATTCAAATGGTACGGGGTAATGCGGACAGGCATTCTGCGCTGTCTGCGCTGTCGTTGAGGACGGGAGGACATCTTCAATGCCCTCCGAGATGTGGGAAGAGCACAGGACTTCGACAACATAGATCCACATCACTTCTTCGGATGAGGGAGTTAAGATGGCACAGCCAGAACTGAGAAACTTAGTGGCCGTGTAAGAAGACTTATCAACCAACATAGAACTGGAGTTGTCAGTCGCTGACACTGAGGGAATTGCTGAGGAGGGGATCTAAGCACCTATGAACACGTTCGGAGTGCAATGATGATGACCCGCAAATATACTCAATCCGTTCCTGCATCTTTTTTGTTTTATTAGTCTTCTAATTCTCTTTATTTCTGTGTGCATCCCTCTTTAAATTTTGTTTACTTTCCATAGTTCGACGAATATGGCAGACCACCGTGAAAGAGATTGAATCTTCATCATGTAACATTTCAAAGAAAGCCATGGAGAGAAATCCTATTGTTTTAAGAATTTTGTTGCTAAAAATCATCATCATATTTACACCCCAGAAAGAATACTGAATATAACAACATCATATGCCGTCTGTGATATTAACGACCAACAAACCAGGAGCCTCCTGTATGATTGATACAACTGTTGCACCAAGCACTTCATCAGCAGAACCAGATCTATGGAATGTTATCTGACATTGTTCTTGATGATGTCCAGTGAGCCAAGTTAAATGAGACATCAGAATCGTGTGGCAGCAGCTACAAGAAGGGAGCAGAAGAACACCAAGTTCTGCTGCTATAAGGGAGACTTGCCTTGCTATCCCAGAATTACCTTAAATTGCTGTAGTTGAAAACTTCTCTTGTGTAAACTACACATTCACATCCAAGAGTGAATCAGTGAAGGTCACAAAATCATATTCTCTCTGTGTTTTACTAACTAAAGGTCAGGTGCTTCTGTTGGATTGGAATGATAACTTACCACCACTGTGTGTCTATATGTTTGGAATTGGAGTCATCAACGATGGCCTAACATCATCATTTTCGGGAGGACGCGAACTTCCATGGTATATGGTGGATATGGCGGCAGGAACCATTGAAGGGTATGTCTGAAAAGTGTTTCCTTTTTGCAGTTTCCTCATATTCCAAGTCCGGCTTGTTGCAGGAGCTACTGAGTTAAGTGCTCTGTGCACACCGTGTGAGCTGTGTGTCTCATCCGTTTTGATCCTGTTTCGATATCCCGCTTGTTTACGATGAATGTTATCGTATGACAGGAACAGTTGGCTGTGGTCACTTTCTGCGCGGTTTCGCCTTATGTCTTTTGGCGTGTGCTGAGACTGCTGCGATGGGGACTACAGTTACCTTTCTTTGTTTGGGAGATGTGTTAGTAATACGGATGATTCCACTGGCACGGCGGTTGAGCAATATCATACCCTAATTTATCTGTGAACACTATTGTAGTCAAAACACAAATGTCAATGGCACACATTAAGATTGAGTTCTCACCGACCATTTCGCAGGCCGACAGTGCACTGACGGTATGTGAGGTGCAAACATTTACAGACACCTATGTCTGGACGAGCATTCTTGGTCGTTTTGTGCAGTGTGTAGTGGGTGTAGTAAAGGCTGCAATGTCATCATCAGTACTTGTCACGGCAACTGTTCACATGGGATCTATGGACACACGACTGTTCCGGGTCTTGTCTCAGTGTCTGTCCTTTATTTGAGGAAAAATCTGGAAATGCCTACAATGTAATCATCTTGGCTATACCTGTAATGACACTTGTCCCGATGGTAATTTTGGGCTACAGTGCGAACAGATTTTCTGATGGCTGTGACATCATATGTACTTCAAATGTCCGGACAACTGTTTCAACGACACCTGTCAACGTCCGATCGGGAATCTGTACATGCAAAAGAACGTTCTATGGGTCAGACTAAACTCTCAAATCTCCGGACAACTCTACAACCTGAGACCTGTAAACTGGTCTGTGTTAGGAATTCCAGGAGATGTGATTCTAGCAGTAGTTATTGTGATACTAGAGTGAGCTAGTCACAATAAAGCTAGGCAGCAGTAGTATATTTAAGTTAACGTTACGACTATTTGCAGAGACTGTAGTGAATCATGTGTGTTCGTAACATGATAAGGCTGAGTGCAAGTCTTGAATGAACAATCGCAGAGCGATTAGAGCTCCAACTGTTACTAAGACCTTACTAGATCCTGAGGGATCGTCCTACTAAAGACTTCGAGGAAGTCTTGAATGAACCTTCGCAGAGCTATGTAGCTCTCCAACTGTTACTAGAGACCTTACTAGATCCTGAGGATCGTCCTACGAAAAGACTTCGAGTAAGTCGTGAATGAACCTTCGCAGAGCTACGAGAGCTCCTTACTTCGAGTAAGTCTTGAATTGCTGAGCTGTGAGAGATCCAACTGTTACTAGAGACCTTGTTAGATCCTGAGGAATCGTTATACGAAAACTTTGAGTAAGTCTTTAATGAACCTTTGCAGAGCTATGAGAGCTCCAACTAGTTCAAAGAGACGTTTAATAGTCCGGTGTGATCATCCAAGAGAAGACTTCGAGTAAGTCTTGAATGAATCTTCGCAGAGCTATTAGAGCCCCAACTATTGTAACGAGACGTGTAAGTCCTGTATGCACATCCAACTATTAAAGAGACTGTAGGAGATCTGATATGATCGCCCTACGACAAGACTTTGAGGAAGTCTTAATGAATCTTAGCAGAGCTAGAGAGCTGGGCTTCATGTGTAGTAATGTAGATCGAATGAGTAAAGTAGTGTTTGGCAGAGAGCCTCTTAAGAGACTGTTATTGTGTAGTATTGACGGTGTACAGGAATGGTCCTTGTGTGTGTATTAAATTGTTACATGTTACCATTCATTGTTGTTGGTCATGATTTGCGGAATGCCAGCTGTATGGATAACTAGTGATGAACGAATTGTGGGGTCCCACCAATCAGAAAAACACAACGCGAAGTAGTTTAAGAATCACGACAACAGCAGTCTGATAAGGAAGGCTGTACTCTTATCCAGGAGGCTGGTAGCCTACTGTTAATCATCAGCCTGTATGTCAAGTCATCAGCCAGGCAGAACACGTGGTGTGGGCCGGGCCGTACTGTTGTGGCTCAAGTCAGCGCTCGATCTTTATGCAGCATCAAGGCCGCTTCAGTATTAATTTTTATTCTGAATCCTTCCCTGTATAACTTTAAGTAAATTTTTTTTAACCAGGCTTATTGTTCTAAAATCACTGCATTCAACTACAACACTCTTTTTAGGCAATGTAATGAAAGTTGATGTTTTTATTTCCTTTGGTATATATCCTGTGTAATATATGTCATTGCATATGTATGTGATCACTTCAAAGCCAAAATCTTCTAGTGTCTGTATCATCTCTATCTGTATATTGTCGTCCTGCTGCTTTTCCATTGTTTTAAATAGCTTTTTCCACTTCAGATTTTATAGCTGCAGCTGGATATTTAACCTATAGATGGCAGGAATATATAACAGAATTAATTCACGACGAAAGGGGCAAAAAGCCATTTATAAAATATACATTTGTTGTCTGTTAACATTCTTCATTCTTTGTTTGCGATACATCCGCTTCCTATCTTCTTGACTTTTTAACCATGGATGACAGAATCAAGATCTGGATAGCACGAGCATACCTGAAGATTAGTACAGATACAGAGCATCCATTGCACCACGTGCTCAACACAGTGAAAGGTGCCAGGCTAAAAAGAGGCAAATCATGGGTGGGCCGAGCAGTAGATGTCATCAAACAGGTCTGTGGGCTTTACCAATATCTGCGTGGATACCGGTGCCTACGTCATTCAAAGGGACTTTCTCGTTCTCACACTCAAACCGATGAGAAGATGCAGTCATCTATACAGACTGATCTGTAATACGACACCAAAGAAGTGCATGGGCATTTAGAGCACGCTCGGCAGGCAAAATAGTTAAACAAGACAGTGGTGCATACGTCATGACCACGAGTAGCATGGCAATGGAGGCGATAGCAGTGACCAAGGCATTCAAATGGTACGGGGTAATGCGGACAAGCATTCTGCGCTGTCTGCGCTGTCGTTGAGGACGGGCGGACATCATCAATGCCCTCCGAGATGTGGAAGAGCACAGGACTTCGACAAACATAGATCCACGTCACTTCTTCTGATGATGGGCACAGCCAGAACTGAGAAACTTAGTGGCCGTGTAAGAAGACTTAAGAAGGAGAATGACGTCATGGGACGCACCAAGATGGAAGTTCATCCGAGTTCTAGCCGTGGTGTATACAATGCTGATCTTGAACATCGCGCTGTCTGTTGTCACAGCGAGTTGGCGGATTGTTAGAATTGTAACCACGGGTTTGAAATAATTGTTTGTGCACATTTCGTTAACCACCGATGTAGATCAAGTCTTTATTCTGCTGGCTTTGTTTGCGACATTGGAAGCTAATGACCTAACTGCCTAACTTGTGTTCGGGGCAAATTGTGCGTTGCAGTGTCACTACTAAAATCGCTCAGTTTGTGACAGGGCTACAGGGACATGCACAAACGGTGACAGTTGTGGGCGAGAGCGTTTCGGACCCCAGTGTCAGTACTTTGATCTAGTTTGCAAATACGCCTAGGGATCTGGACCTACAGATCCGGACAGTTTCATGGTCTAATCAACATGCTACGAATTGAAGGGGCGATAGTTGCAAATATCTGCTCCATCTACATTGGCTCTCAAACAGAACGCAAACTAGACTGACCATTTAATGCTTGTTAATACAGTGGACGGGTGTGGACCAGAGGCCGCAGTTAATGGCAAAACAAAGACCAATCTTTATGACAATGACTGCACACACACACAATTGAGAAGTGGAACCAATTCTGTTTACTGGTATCTTAACTTTGACACGTCCCAGAAGACTCACACCATTCGAATCTATCATGGCTAGCACTATGATTCGGGTAAAGAATGACACTCCAAGGCTTTCTCTGACAGTGGCGGTGTAGTGTTCCAGTATAATGATATATCTACCAAATATTTATTTGAACACTATTGTAGTCACCATACAAGCGACAATGACACACAGTAAGTTTGAGTTCTCACCGACCTTTTCGCAGGACGAGAGTGCACTGACGGTGTGTGAGGAGCAAACATTTACAGACACCTATTGTCTGGACGGGCATTCTTGGTCGTTTGTACAGTGTGTGGTGGGAGTAGCAAGGCTGCACCGTCATCATCAGTACGTGTCACTTCAACTGTTCACATGGGATTTATGGACACGACTGCTCCGGGTCTTGTCTTAGTGTCAGTTCTTTATGTGAGGAAAATCCGGAAAATGCCAACATTGCAAACATCCTGGCTATACCTGTGATGACATTTGTCCTGATGGTAATTTTGGGCTACAGTGCGAACAGACGTGTTCTGATGGCTGTGGCATCATATGTGACACAGAAAGCAGCTGTACGCGCAAGGAAGCGTACTACGGGCCAGACTGCACTCGCAAATGTCCTGACCACTGTTTCAATGACACCTGTGAACAGTCAACCGGGATCTGTTCATGCAAGGGAACGTTCTACGGCTCAGACTGCACTCTCAAATCTCCGTACAACTGTTTGGACGATATCTGTTAACAGTTCATGGGGGCCGGCGTCTCGTATGTCGATGATTCCCACGTTAAGAAGAGTCTGCCGACTACAGCAAACCCAAGCATATGGATACCTTAATGTGTACTGAATATTTTCTTTCTGTGCTGGACATGGTTCATTTCTTGGTGTGTATCATTGCTAGCCAAGGCTCATATCTTGGCTTGTGTGTGTGTGTGTGTGCTGGCCATGGCTCATATCTTGGTGTGTGTCATGTTAGTCATATCTCATATCTTGGAGTGTCCGTGTTAATCATGTCTCATATCTTTAAGTGTGTAAGTGTTTAGTCATATCTCATATCTTAGTGTGTGTGTATGTGTTTAGTCATATCTCATATCTTAGTGTGAATCTGTGTTAGTCATGTGTCATATCTTTGTGTTTGGGCTAGTGATATCTCATATCTCTGTGTGTATGTTTATGTTAGTCATATCTCATATCTTTGTATGTGCATGTCTGTGTATGTCACATCTCATATCCTTGTGTTTGCACGGCTATGCTAGTCACATCTCATATCATTGTGTGTGTCTATCTATGTTGGTCATATCTCATATCTTTGTGTGTATGTCCATGTTAGACATGTGTAATTTCTTTGTGGGTGTGTTACAGTGTTGTGATGTTCTTTGTTGTATTATATCTTTATCTTGTACAGTTGCTTAATGGTCACAGCACATCACAACATTGAGGTAACATGTAAGATCATGACAGAGTCTTCTTTAACAATAATGATAATCAGTTTATTGATTTCGCCTGGTACACGTGATCTATAGTTCTGGATGCAATTATTAAATTAATGTTCATTAATTTAGGAATACTTCTGAGGCAAGTCGCCGTGTAGTTATGAAGATATTCCAGCATCCTAATCATACAATTTATTCAGCATGGTCTACTTACACTTGTGAGAATTTATGAACACACACAACTTGAATTAATCTTTCACTGTCTTTCAAGGCTACTTCACACCTATAATATAAATAACTTGTTGATTCTTAACTGACTTGGCTAACTCAAGACTCCTACTCTTAACTTTCTTACTGTTCTGACTCTTTCTGTTTCTAAACTGCTTAACTGCTTCTTGTCTAGATGTTTCTACTTCTAACCTTCTGACTGTCTCTTCTAAATCTCTGGCTAAACTTCTCTGACTCTGTCCTAACTCAATCTTAGTCTACATTCTACTTTCTCTTCTAAAAATCTCTGGCTTAACTTCTCTAAACTGTTGTGCAAGACCTAAGTACTCACAACAACTCTCTTCTACCTGAGGCTCAGCAGCCAATCAGCTGCTGCCGAGTGCCCCTGCGACCCTTATGATCACAGGTGTTGTTCACTCTACGTTTACGTGTCCAGTGTCCACCATCTGTGACTCACCTGAACTTTCCCAAATTTGGGCAAAGCATCCTGTTTCCCCGAATCTCTACGACCTATTTGGATAACATTACTTTCATGACACTGACCTCTCCTGGTAGCTAATTACCTGGCAGAGTAACACCATGAGTTTAGTGCATGGTATCATGTGATGGTCATTTACAATAACAACTAACTTGCATGGACAATCGTGGAGATTTTACAACAACATCATGAGGTCGATGCGTGTTATGTATGTGATGGTCACCTTCACAACAACTGGGCGAGTGCGATTCATGGAAAATCCCCTTCAACTATTATCTCAAGGCCAAGTCATCATGACCCTCTCTACTTCGGTGGGTGTCCACTACCCACTCTCTACAACTTGTTATCCTAATTTGTATTCTGGAAAATCTATACTTAAATTCTGCTGGTCGCCACTATATGATACTGCTATCTGTCTCTTGAGAAGCGGTAACAAGCTCTCAATAGCTCAACTCTATATACAGGTGCATGTCTATGTCAGTCATAGCTCATATCTTTATGTGTATGTTTATGTTAGTCATGTGTCATATATCTTGATGTATGTCAGTGTTAGTCATGCCTCGTATCGCTATGTGCATGTATGTGTTTGTCACATCTCATATCTTTGTGTGTGCATGTCTGTGTTAGTCACCTCTAGTGACTCGGGCAGATGGTGCTCGTAAACCTGGGAGGGCCGACCATCTAAGGGCAGAATCCCCCTACAGAAAAGATCACCTGCTGCCTTGCAGGAAGATTGGGGACAATCAAAGGCTAGGGAAAGCAAACCTGAATAAAATGCTGGCTGAAATCGGATGCACTGGGCCACTGGCGCAGAACACAGTGCAACGTTTTTAACGGGTGTTCAATCAGAGTGGATCTGGCAGACTCTAATTGTGATGTTCTATTTGTAACACACCTAACCTGACAGCTGAGTTCATGTGAGGAGCTGGAATCCTACTCTGATTGGGTCCTGATCGCAGAGAGAAGACTTATCAACCAACATAGAACGAGTTGTCAGTCGCTGGACACTGAGGGAATTGCTGAGGAGGGGATCTAAGCACCTATGAACACGTTCGGAGTGCAATGATGATGACCCGCAAATAATAACTCAATCCGTTTCCTGCATCTTTTTTGTTTTTATTAGTCTTCTAATTCTCTTTATTTCTGTGTGCATCCCTCTTTAAATTTTGTTTACTTTCCATAGTTTCGACGAATATGGCAGACCACCGTGAAAGAGATTGAAGCAATGGAGAGAAATGCTATTGTTTTAAGAATTTTGTTGCTAAAAATCATCATCATATTTACACCCGAAAGAAATACTGAATATAACAACATCATATGCCGTCTGTGATATTAATGACCACAAACCAGGAGCCTCCTGTATGATTGATACAACTGTTGCACCAAGCACTTCATCAGCAGAGCCAGATCTATGGAATGTTAATCTGACATTGTTCTTGAATGATGTCCAAGTTAATGAGACATCAGAATCGTGTAGCAGCAGTTACAAGAAGGGAGCAGAGAACACCAAGTTCTGCTGCTATAAAGGAGACTTGCCTTGCTATCCCAGAATTACCTTAAATGGGATCACTGTAGTTGAAAACTTCTCTTGTGTAAACTACACATTCACATCCAAGAGTGAATCAGTGAAGGTCACAAAATCATATTCTCTCTGTGATTTTACTAACTACAGGTCAGGTGGCTTCTGTTGGATTGGAAATGATAACTTACCAACCCCTGTGTGTCTATATGTTTGGAATTGGAGTCATCAACGATGGCCTAACATCATCAAGGGCTACGACGATCATCATTTTCGGGAGGACGCGAACTTCCATGGTATATGGTGGATAGGCGGCAGGAACCATGAAGGGTATGTCTGAAAAGTGTTCCTTCTTGCAGTTTCCTCATATTCCAAGTCCGGCTTGTTGCAGGAGCTACTGAGTTAAGTGCTCTGTGCACACCGTGAGCTGTGTGTCTCATCCGTTTTGATCCTGTTTCGATATCCCGCTTGTTTACGATGAATGATATCGTATGACAGGGAACAGTTGGCTGTGGTCACTTTCTGCGCGGTTTCGCCTTATGTCTTTTGGCGTGTGCTGAGACTGCTGCGATGGGGACTACAGTTACCTTTCTTTGTTTGGGAGATGTGTTAGTAATACGGATGATTCCACTGGCACGGGTGGTTGAGCAATATCATACCCTAATTTATCTGTGAACACTATTGTAGTCAAACACAAATGTCAATGGCACACATAGATTGAGTTCTCACCGACCATTTGCAGGCCGACAGTGCACTGACGGTATGTGAGGTGCAAACATTTACAGACACCTATTGTCTGAACGAGCATTCTTGGTCGTTTTGTGCAGTGTGCAGTGGGTGTAGTAAAGGCTGCAATGTCATCATCAGTACTTGTCACGGCAACTGTTCACCATGGGATCTATGGACACGACTGTTCCGGGTCTTGTCTCAGTGTTTGTAATTTATTTGAGGAAAAATCTGGAAAATGCCTACAATGTAAACATCTTGGCAATACCTGTAATGACACTTGTCCCGATGGTAATTTTGGGCTACAGTGCGAACAGATGTGTTCTGATGGCTGTGACATCATATGTACTTCAAATGTCCGGACAACTGTTTCAACGACACCTGTCAACAGTCGATCGGGAATCTGTACATGCAAGAGAACGTTCTATGGGTCAGACTAAACTCTCAAATCTCAGGACAACACTGTACAACCTGAGACCTGTAAACAGGTCTGTGTTAGGAATTCCAGGAGATGTGATTCTAGCAGTAGTTATTGTGATACTAGAGTGAGCTAGTCACAATAAAGCTAGGCAGCAGTAGTATATTTAAGTTAACGTTACGGCTATTTGCAGAGACTGTAGTGAATCATATGTGTTCGTAACATGATAAGCTTGAGTGCAAGTCTTGAATGAACAATCGCAGAGCGATTAGAGCTCCAACTGTTGTAGAGACCTTACTAGATCCTGAGGGATCGTCCTACTAAAGACTTCGAGGAAGTCTTGAATGAACCTTCGCAGAGCTATGGTAGCTCCAACTGTTACTAGAGACCTTACTAGATCCTGAGGGATCGTCCTACGAAAAGACTTCGAGTAAGTCGTGAATGAACCTTCGCAGAGCTACGTGAGCTCCTTACTTCGAGTAAGTCTTGAATTGCTGAGCTGTGAGAGATCCAACTGTTACTAGAGACCTTGTTAGATCCTGAGGAATCGTTATACGAAAAGACTTTGAGTAAGTCTTGAATGAACCTTTGCAGAGCTATGAGAGCTCCAACTAGTTCAAAGAGACGTTAATAGATCCGGTGTGATCATCCAAGAGAAGACTTCGAGTAAGTCTTGAATGAATCTTCGCAGAGCTATTAGAGCCCCAACTATTGTAACGAGACGTGTAAGTCCTGTATGCACATCCAACTATTAAAGAGACTGGGTACAAATAATAACATAAATATTATTATATGGGGAACTTCCGAGGCGATAATAGGGAATAATAGAACAAAGAAGTATGTGTTAGCACTCGGAAAAATTGACAGACAAACAACAATAGAAAAAACGAAGAACAATACATGGTCCGAAGTGGGATCGAACCCGTACTCAGTGGCACCGCGCCTAGCCACGAGAAGCCGAACGCTTGGTACACTGCCACGCAGCCACTAAAAAATTGGCTATTGCAGTAGTGTCTTCCACGAAAGGCGATCTCAATGACTATAGCATAGGGTAACGATCACAGACCGGAAATAAATTGTATATTTGTACTTTCCTATTAATGCAAGTATCTCCCAGTAGGGCTGAATACTTGTGTTGTAGACAAACATTTATTGGACGAAACAGCACGAATAGTAGTTCCCAGTGGTTATATACTGGGTACAAATAATAATACATAAATATTATTATATGGGGAACTTCCGAGGCGATAATAGGGAATAATAGAACAAAGAATTGTGTTAGCACTCGGAAAAATTGACAGACAAACAACAATAGAAAAAACGAAGAACAATACATGGTCCGAAGTGGGATCGAACCCGTACTCAGTGGCACCGCGCCTTGCCACGAGAAGCCGAACGCTTGGTACACTGCCACGCAGCCAACTAAAAAATTGGCTATTGCAGTAGTGTCTTCCACGAAAGGCGATCTCAATGACTATAGCATAGGGTAACGATCACAGACCGGAAATAAATTGTATATTTGTACTTTCCTATTAATGCAAGTATCCCCAGTAGGGCTGAATACTTGTGTTGTAGACAAACATTTATTGGACGAAACAGCACGAATAGTAGTTCCCAGTGGTTATACTGGGTACAAATAATATACATAAATATTATTATATGGGGAACTTCCGAGGCGATAATAGGGAATAATAGAACAAAGAAGTATGTGTTAGCACTCGGAAAAATTGACAGACAAACAACAATAGAAAAAACGAAGAACAATACATGGTCCGAAGTGGGATCGAACCCGTACTCAGTGGCACCGCGCCTTGCCACGAGAAGCCGAACGCTTGGTACACTGCCACGCAGCCAACTAAAAAATTGGCTATTGCAGTAGTGTCTACCACGAAAGGCGATCTCATGACTATAGCATAGGGTAAACGATCACAGACCGGAAATAAATTGTATATTTGTACTTTCCTATTAATGCAAGTATCTCCCAGTAGGGCTGAATACTTGTGTTGTAGACAAACATTTATTGGACGAAACAGCACGAATAGTAGTTCCAGTGGTTATATACTGGGTACAAATAATAATACATAAATATTATTATATGGGGAACTTCCGAGGCGATAATAGGGAATAATAGAACAAAGAAGTATGTGTTAGCACTCGGAAAAATTGACAGACAAAAACAATAGAAAAAAACGAAGAACAATACATGGTCCGAAGTGGGATCGAACCCGTACTCAGTGGCACCGCGCCTTGCCACGAGAAGCCGAACGCTTGGTACACTGCCACGCAGCCAACTAAAAATTGGCTATTGCAGTAGTGTCTACCACGAAAGGCGATCTCAATGACTATAGCATAGGGTAACGATCACAGACCGGAAATAAATTGTATATTTGTACTTTCCTATTAATGCAAGTATCTCCCAGTAGGGCTGAATACTTGTGTTGTAGACAAACATTTATTGGACGAAACAGCACGAATAGTAGTTCCCAGTGGTTATATACTGGGTACAAATAATAATACATAAATATTATTATATGGGGAACTTCCGAGGCGATAATAGGGAATAATAGAACAAAGAAGTATGTGTTAGCACTCGGAAAAATTGACAGACAAACAACAATAGAAAAAAACGAAGAACAATACATGGTCCGAAGTGGGATCGAACCCGTACTCAGTGGCACCGCGCCTTGCCACGAGAAGCCGAACGCTTGGTACACTGCCACGCAGCCAACTAAAAAATTGGCTATTGCAGTAGTGTCTTCCACGAAAGGCGATCTCAATGACTATAGCATAGGGTAACGATCACAGACCGGAAATAAATTGTATATTTGTACTTTCCTATTAATGCAAGTATCTCCCAGTAGGGCTGAATACTTGTGTTGTAGACAAACATTTATTGGACGAAACAGCACGAATAGTAGTTCCCAGTGGTTATATACTGGGTACAAATAATAATACATAAATATTATTATATGGGGAACTTCCGAGGCGATAATAGGGAATAATAGAACAAAGAAGTATGTGTTGCACTCGGAAAAATTGACAGACAAACAACAATAGAAAAAAACGAAGAACAATACATGGTCCGAAGTGGGATCGAACCCGTACTCAGTGGCACCGCGCCTTGCCACGAGAAGCCGAACGCTTGGTACACTGCCACGCAGCCAACTAAAAAATTGGCTATTGCAGTAGTGTCTTCCACGAAAGGCGATCTCAATGACTATAGCATAGGGTAACGATCACAGACCGGAAATAAATTGTATATTTGTACTTTCCTATTAATGCAAGTATCTCCCAGTAGGGCTGAATACTTGTGTTGTAGACAAACATTTATTGGACGAAACAGCACGAATAGTAGTTCCCAGTGGTTATATACTGGTACAAATATAATACATAAATATTATATATGGGGAACTTCCGAGGCGATAATACGGAATAATAGAACAAAGAAGTATGTATATTTATGTATATTATTTGTACCCAGTATATAACCACTGGGAACTACTATTCGTGCTGTTTCGTCCAATAAATGTTTGTCTACAACACAAGTATTCAGCCCTACTGGGAGATACTTGCATTAATAGGAAAGTACAAATATACAATTTATTTCCGGTCTGTGATCGTTACCCTATGCTATAGTCATTGAGATCGCCTTTCGTGGAAGACACTACTGCAATAGCCAATTTTTTAGTTGGCTGCGTGGCAGTGTACCAAGCGTTCGGCTTCTCGTGGCAAGGCGCGGTGCCACTGAGTACGGGTTCGATCCCACTTCGGACCATATATTGTTCTTCGTTTTTTTCTATTGTTGTTTGTCTGTCAATTTTTCCGAGTGCTAACACATACTTCTTTGTTCTATTATTCCCTATTATCGCCTCGGAAGTTCCCCATATATAATATTTATGTATTATTATTTGTACCCAGTATATAACCACTGGGAACTACTATTCGTGCTGTTTCGTCCAATAAATGTTTGTCTACAACACAAGTATTCAGCCCTACTGGGAGATACTTGCATTAATAGGAAAGTACAAATATACAATTTATTTCCGGTCTGTGATCGTTACCCTATGCTATAGTCATTGAGATCGCCTTTCGTGGAAGACACTACTGCAATAGCCAATTTTTTAGTTGGCTGCGTGGCAGTGTACCAAGCGTTCGGCTTCTCGTGGCAAGGCGCGGTGCCACTGAGTACGGGTTCGATCCCACTTCGGACCATATATTGTTCTTCGTTTTTTTCTATTGTTGTTTGTCTGTCAATTTTTCCGAGTGCTAACACATACTTCTTTGTTCTATTATTCCCTATTATCGCCTCGGAAGTTCCCCATATAATAATATTTATGTATTATTATTTGTACCCAGTATATAACCACTGGGAACTACTATTCGTGCTGTTTCGTCCAATAAATGTTTGTCTACAACACAAGTATTCAGCCCTACTGGGAGATACTTGCATTAATAGGAAAGTACAAATATACAATTTATTTCCGGTCTGTGATCGTTACCCTATGCTATAGTCATTGAGATCGCCTTTCGTGGAAGACACTACTGCAATAGCCAATTTTTTAGTTGGCTGCGTGGCAGTGTACCAAGCGTTCGGCTTCTCGTGGCAAGGCGCGGTGCCACTGAGTACGGGTTCGATCCCACTTCGGACCATATATTGTTCTTCGTTTTTTTCTATTGTTGTTTGTCTGTCAATTTTTTCCGAGTGCTAACACATACTTCTTTGTTCTATTATTCCCTATTATCGCCTCGGAAGTTCCCCATATAATAATATTTATGTATTATTATTTGTACCCAGTATATAACCACTGGGAACTACTATTCGTGCTGTTTCGTCCAATAAATGTTTGTCTACAACACAAGTATTCAGCCCTACTGGGAGATACTTGCATTAATAGGAAAGTACAAATATACAATTTATTTCCGGTCTGTGATCGTTACCCTATGCTATAGTCATTGAGATCGCCTTTCGTGGAAGACACTACTGCAATAGCCAATTTTTTAGTTGGCTGCGTGGCAGTGTACCAAGCGTTCGGCTTCTCGTGGCAAGGCGCGGTGCCACTGAGTACGGGTTCGATCCCACTTCGGACCATATATTGTTCTTCGTTTTTTTCTATTGTTGTTTGTCTGTCAATTTTTCCGAGTGCTAACACATACTTCTTTGTTCTATTATTCCCTATTATCGCCTCGGAAGTTCCCCATATAATAATATTTATGTATTATTATTTGTACCCAGTATATAACCACTGGGAACTACTATTCGTGCTGTTTCGTCCAATAAATGTTTGTCTACAACACAAGTATTCAGCCCTACTGGGAGATACTTGCATTAATAGGAAAGTACAAATATACAATTTATTTCCGGTCTGTGATCGTTACCCTATGCTATAGTCATTGAGATCGCCTTTCGTGGAAGACACTACTGCAATAGCCAATTTTTTAGTTGGCTGCGTGGCAGTGTACCAAGCGTTCGGCTTCTCGTGGCAAGGCGCGGTGCCACTGAGTACGGGTTCGATCCCACTTCGGACCATATATTGTTCTTCGTTTTTTTCTATTGTTGTTTGTCTGTCAATTTTTCCGAGTGCTAACACATACTTCTTTGTTCTATTATTCCCTATTATCGCCTCGGAAGTTCCCCATATAATAATATTTATGTATTATTATTTGTACCCAGTATATAACCACTGGGAACTACTATTCGTGCTGTTTCGTCCAATAAATGTTTGTCTACAACACAAGTATTCAGCCCTACTGGGAGATACTTGCATTAATAGGAAAGTACAAATATACAATTTATTTCCGGTCTGTGATCGTTACCCTATGCTATAGTCATTGAGATCGCCTTTCGTGGAAGACACTACTGCAATAGCCAATTTTTTAGTTGGCTGCGTGGCAGTGTACCAAGCGTTCGGCTTCTCGTGGCAAGGCGCGGTGCCACTGAGTACGGGTTCGATCCCACTTCGGACCATATATTGTTCTTCGTTTTTTTCTATGTTGTTTGTCTGTCAATTTTCCGAGTGCTAACACATACTTCTTTGTTCTATTATTCCCTATTATCGCCTCGGAAGTTCCCCATATAATAATATTTATGTATTATTATTTGTACCCAGTATATAACCACTGGGAACTACTATTCGTGCTGTTTCGTCCAATAAATGTTTGTCTACAACACAAGTATTCAGCCCTACTGGGAGATACTTGCATTAATAGGAAAGTACAAATATACAATTTATTTCCGGTCTGTGATCGTTACCCTATGCTATAGTCATTGAGATCGCCTTTCGTGGAAGACACTACTGCAATAGCCAATTTTTTAGTTGGCTGCGTGGCAGTGTACCAAGCGTTCGGCTTCTCGTGGCAAGGCGCGGTGCCACTGAGTACGGGTTCGATCCCACTTCGGACCATATATTGTTCTTCGTTTTTTTCTATTGTTGTTTGTCTGTCAATTTTTCCGAGTGCTAACACATACTTCTTTGTTCTATTATTCCCTATTATCGCCTCGGAAGTTCCCCATATAATAATATTTATGTATTATTATTTGTACCCAGTATATAACCACTGGGAACTACTATTCGTGCTGTTTCGTCCAATAAATGTTTGTCTACAACACAAGTATTCAGCCCTACTGGGAGATACTTGCATTAATAGGAAAGTACAAATATACAATTTATTTCCGGTCTGTGATCGTTACCCTATGCTATAGTCATTGAGATCGCCTTTCGTGGAAGACACTACTGCAATAGCCAATTTTTTAGTTGGCTGCGTGGCAGTGTACCAAGCGTTCGGCTTCTCGTGGCAAGGCGCGGTGCCACTGAGTACGGGTTCGATCCCACTTCGGACCATATATTGTTCTTCGTTTTTTTCTATTGTTGTTTGTCTGTCAATTTTTCCGAGTGCTAACACATACTTCTTTGTTCTATTATTCCCTATTATCGCCTCGGAAGTTCCCCATATAATAATATTTATGTATTATTATTTGTACCCAGTATATAACCACTGGAACTACTATTCGTGCTGTTTCGTCCAATAAATGTTTGTCTACAACACAAGTATTCAGCCCTACTGGGAGATACTTGCATTAATAGGAAAGTACAAATATACAATTTATTTCCGGTCTGTGATCGTTACCCTATGCTATAGTCATTGAGATCGCCTTTCGTGGAAGACACTACTGCAATAGCCAATTTTTTAGTTGGCTGCGTGGCAGTGTACCAAGCGTTCGGCTTCTCGTGGCAAGGCGCGGTGCCACTGAGTACGGGTTCGATCCCACTTCGGACCATATATTGTTCTTCGTTTTTTTCTATTGTTGTTTGTCTGTCAATTTTTCCGAGTGCTAACACATACTTCTTTGTTCTATTATTCCCTATTATCGCCTCGGAAGTTCCCCATATAATAATATTTATGTATTATTATTTGTACCCAGTATATAACCACTGGGAACTACTATTCGTGCTGTTTCGTCCAATAAATGTTTGTCTACAACACAAGTATTCAGCCCTACTGGGAGATACTTGCATTAATAGGAAAGTACAAATATACAATTTATTTCCGGTCTGTGATCGTTACCCTATGCTATAGTCATTGAGATCGCCTTTCGTGGAAGACACTACTGCAATAGCCAATTTTTTAGTTGGCTGCGTGGCAGTGTACCAAGCGTTCGGCTTCTCGTGGCAAGGCGCGGTGCCACTGAGTACGGGTTCGATCCCACTTCGGACCATATATTGTTCTTCGTTTTTTTCTATTGTTGTTTGTCTGTCAATTTTTCCGAGTGCTAACACATACTTCTTTGTTCTATTATTCCCTATTATCGCCTCGGAAGTTCCCCATATAATAATATTTATGTATTATTATTTGTACCCAGTATATAACCACTGGGAACTACTATTCGTGCTGTTTCGTCCAATAAATGTTTGTCTACAACACAAGTATTCAGCCCTACTGGGAGATACTTGCATTAATAGGAAAGTACAAATATACAATTTATTTCCGGTCTGTGATCGTTACCCTATGCTATAGTCATTGAGATCGCCTTTCGTGGAAGACACTACTGCAATAGCCAATTTTTTAGTTGGCTGCGTGGCAGTGTACCAAGCGTTCGGCTTCTCGTGGCAAGGCGCGGTGCCACTGAGTACGGGTTCGATCCCACTTCGGACCATATATTGTTCTTCGTTTTTTTCTATTGTTGTTTGTCTGTCAATTTTTCCGAGTGCTAACACATACTTCTTTGTTCTATTATTCCCTATTATCGCCTCGGAAGTTCCCCATATAATAATATTTATGTATTATTATTTGTACCCAGTATATAACCACTGGGAACTACTATTCGTGCTGTTTCGTCCAATAAATGTTTGTCTACAACACAAGTATTCAGCCCTACTGGGAGATACTTGCATTAATAGGAAAGTACAAATATACAATTTATTTCCGGTCTGTGATCGTTACCCTATGCTATAGTCATTGAGATCGCCTTTCGTGGAAGACACTACTGCAATAGCCAATTTTTTAGTTGGCTGCGTGGCAGTGTACCAAGCGTTCGGCTTCTCGTGGCAAGGCGCGGTGCCACTGAGTACGGGTTCGATCCCACTTCGGACCATATATTGTTCTTCGTTTTTTTCTATTGTTGTTTGTCTGTCAATTTTTCCGAGTGCTAACACATACTTCTTTGTTCTATTATTCCCTATTATCGCCTCGGAAGTTCCCCATATAATAATATTTATGTATTATTATTTGTACCCAGTATATAACCACTGGGAACTACTATTCGTGCTGTTTCGTCCAATAAATGTTTGTCTACAACACAAGTATTCAGCCCTACTGGGAGATACTTGCATTAATAGGAAAGTACAAATATACAATTTATTTCCGGTCTGTGATCGTTACCCTATGCTATAGTCATTGAGATCGCCTTTCGTGGAAGACACTACTGCAATAGCCAATTTTTTAGTTGGCTGCGTGGCAGTGTACCAAGCGTTCGGCTTCTCGTGGCAAGGCGCGGTGCCACTGAGTACGGGTTCGATCCCACTTCGGACCATATATTGTTCTTCGTTTTTTTCTATTGTTGTTTGTCTGTCAATTTTTCCGAGTGCTAACACATACTTCTTTGTTCTATTATTCCCTATTATCGCCTCGGAAGTTCCCCATATAATAATATTTATGTATTATTATTTGTACCCAGTATATAACCACTGGGAACTACTATTCGTGCTGTTTCGTCCAATAAATGTTTGTCTACAACACAAGTATTCAGCCCTACTGGGAGATACTTGCATTAATAGGAAAGTACAAATATACAATTTATTTCCGGTCTGTGATCGTTACCCTATGCTATAGTCATTGAGATCGCCTTTCGTGGAAGACACTACTGCAATAGCCAATTTTTTAGTTGGCTGCGTGGCAGTGTACCAAGCGTTCGGCTTCTCGTGGCAAGGCGCGGTGCCACTGAGTACGGGTTCGATCCCACTTCGGACCATATATTGTTCTTCGTTTTTTTCTATTGTTGTTTGTCTGTCAATTTTTCCGAGTGCTAACACATACTTCTTTGTTCTATTATTCCCTATTATCGCCTCGGAAGTTCCCCATATAATAATATTTATGTATTATTATTTGTACCCAGTATATAACCACTGGGAACTACTATTCGTGCTGTTTCGTCCAATAAATGTTTGTCTACAACACAAGTATTCAGCCCTACTGGGAGATACTTGCATTAATAGGAAAGTACAAATATACAATTTATTTCCGGTCTGTGATCGTTACCCTATGCTATAGTCATTGAGATCGCCTTTCGTGGAAGACACTACTGCAATAGCCAATTTTTTAGTTGGCTGCGTGGCAGTGTACCAAGCGTTCGGCTTCTCGTGGCAAGGCGCGGTGCCACTGAGTACGGGTTCGATCCCACTTCGGACCATATATTGTTCTTCGTTTTTTTCTATTGTTGTTTGTCTGTCAATTTTTCCGAGTGCTAACACATACTTCTTTGTTCTATTATTCCCTATTATCGCCTCGGAAGTTCCCCATATAATAATATTTATGTATTATTATTTGTACCCAGTATATAACCACTGGGAACTACTATTCGTGCTGTTTCGTCAATAAATGTTTGTCTACAACACAAGTATTCAGCCCTACTGGGAGATACTTGCATTAATAGGAAAGTACAAATATACAATTTATTTCCGGTCTGTGATCGTTACCCTATGCTATAGTCATTGAGATCGCCTTTCGTGGAAGACACTACTGCAATAGCCAATTTTTTAGTTGGCTGCGTGGCAGTGTACCAAGCGTTCGGCTTCTCGTGGCAAGGCGCGGTGCCACTGAGTACGGGTTCGATCCCACTTCGGACCATATATTGTTCTTCGTTTTTTTCTATTGTTGTTTGTCTGTCAATTTTTCCGAGTGCTAACACATACTTCTTTGTTCTATTATTCCCTATTATCGCCTCGGAAGTTCCCCATATAATAATATTTATGTATTATTATTTGTACCCAGTATATAACCACTGGGAACTACTATTCGTGCTGTTTCGTCCAATAAATGTTTGTCTACAACACAAGTATTCAGCCCTACTGGGAGATACTTGCATTAATAGGAAAGTACAAATATACAATTTATTTCCGGTCTGTGATCGTTACCCTATGCTATAGTCATTGAGATCGCCTTTCGTGGAAGACACTACTGCAATAGCCAATTTTTTAGTTGGCTGCGTGGCAGTGTACCAAGCGTTCGGCTTCTCGTGGCAAGGCGCGGTGCCACTGAGTACGGGTTCGATCCCACTTCGGACCATATATTGTTCTTCGTTTTTTTCTATTGTTGTTTGTCTGTCAATTTTTCCGAGTGCTAACACATACTTCTTTGTTCTATTATTCCCTATTATCGCCTCGGAAGTTCCCCATATAATAATATTTATGTATTATTATTTGTACCCAGTATATAACCACTGGGAACTACTATTCGTGCTGTTTCGTCCAATAAATGTTTGTCTACAACACAAGTATTCAGCCCTACTGGGAGATACTTGCATTAATAGGAAAGTACAAATATACAATTTATTTCCGGTCTGTGATCGTTACCCTATGCTATAGTCATTGAGATCGCCTTTCGTGGAAGACACTACTGCAATAGCCAATTTTTTAGTTGGCTGCGTGGCAGTGTACCAAGCGTTCGGCTTCTCGTGGCAAGGCGCGGTGCCACTGAGTACGGGTTCGATCCCACTTCGGACCATATATTGTTCTTCGTTTTTTCTATTGTTGTTTGTCTGTCAATTTTTCCGAGTGCTAACACATACTTCTTTGTTCTATTATTCCCTATTATCGCCTCGGAAGTTCCCCATATAATAATATTTATGTATTATTATTTGTACCCAGTATATAACCACTGGGAACTACTATTCGTGCTGTTTCGTCCAATAAATGTTTGTCTACAACACAAGTATTCAGCCCTACTGGGAGATACTTGCATTAATAGGAAAGTACAAATATACAATTTATTTCCGGTCTGTGATCGTTACCCTATGCTATAGTCATTGAGATCGCCTTTCGTGGAAGACACTACTGCAATAGCCAATTTTTTAGTTGGCTGCGTGGCAGTGTACCAAGCGTTCGGCTTCTCGTGGCAAGGCGCGGTGCCACTGAGTACGGGTTCGATCCCACTTCGGACCATATATTGTTCTTCGTTTTTTTCTATTGTTGTTTGTCTGTCAATTTTTCCGAGTGCTAACACATACTTCTTTGTTCTATTATTCCCTATTATCGCCTCGGAAGTTCCCCATATAATAATATTTATGTATTATTATTTGTACCCAGTATATAACCACTGGGAACTACTATTCGTGCTGTTTCGTCCAATAAATGTTTGTCTACAACACAAGTATTCAGCCCTACTGGGAGATACTTGCATTAATAGGAAAGTACAAATATACAATTTATTTCCGGTCTGTGATCGTTACCCTATGCTATAGTCATTGAGATCGCCTTTCGTGGAAGACACTACTGCAATAGCCAATTTTTAGTTGGCTGCGTGGCAGTGTACCAAGCGTTCGGCTTCTCGTGGCAAGGCGCGGTGCCACTGAGTACGGGTTCGATCCCACTTCGGACCATATATTGTTCTTCGTTTTTTTCTATTGTTGTTTGTCTGTCAATTTTTCGAGTGCTAACACATACTTCTTTGTTCTATTATTCCCTATTATCGCCTCGGAAGTTCCCCATATAATAATATTTATGTATTATTATTTGTACCCAGTATATAACCACTGGGAACTACTATTCGTGCTGTTTCGTCCAATAAATGTTTGTCTACAACACAAGTATTCAGCCCTACTGGGAGATACTTGCATTAATAGGAAAGTACAAATATACAATTTATTTCCGGTCTGTGATCGTTACCCTATGCTATAGTCATTGAGATCGCCTTTCGTGGAAGACACTACTGCAATAGCCAATTTTTTAGTTGGCTGCGTGGCAGTGTACCAAGCGTTCGGCTTCTCGTGGCAAGGCGCGGTGCCACTGAGTACGGGTTCGATCCCACTTCGGACCATATATTGTTCTTCGTTTTTTTCTATTGTTGTTTGTCTGTCAATTTTTCCGAGTGCTAACACATACTTCTTTGTTCTATTATTCCCTATTATCGCCTCGGAAGTTCCCCATATAATAATATTTATGTATTATTATTTGTACCCAGTATATAACCACTGGGAACTACTATTCGTGCTGTTTCGTCCAATAAATGTTTGTCTACAACACAAGTATTCAGCCCTACTGGGAGATACTTGCATTAATAGGAAAGTACAAATATACAATTTATTTCCGGTCTGTGATCGTTACCCTATGCTATAGTCATTGAGATCGCCTTTCGTGGAAGACACTACTGCAATAGCCAATTTTTTAGTTGGCTGCGTGGCAGTGTACCAAGCGTTCGGCTTCTCGTGGCAAGGCGCGGTGCCACTGAGTACGGGTTCGATCCCACTTCGGACCATATATTGTTCTTCGTTTTTTTCTATTGTTGTTTGTCTGTCAATTTTTCCGAGTGCTAACACATACTTCTTTGTTCTATTATTCCCTATTATCGCCTCGGAAGTTCCCCATATAATAATATTTATGTATTATTATTTGTACCCAGTATATAACCACTGGGAACTACTATTCGTGCTGTTTCGTCCAATAAATGTTTGTCTACAACACAAGTATTCAGCCCTACTGGGAGATACTTGCATTAATAGGAAAGTACAAATATACAATTTATTTCCGGTCTGTGATCGTTACCCTATGCTATAGTCATTGAGATCGCCTTTCGTGGAAGACACTACTGCAATAGCCAATTTTTTAGTTGGCTGCGTGGCAGTGTACCAAGCGTTCGGCTTCTCGTGGCAAGGCGCGGTGCCACTGAGTACGGGTTCGATCCCACTTCGGACCATATATTGTTCTTCGTTTTTTTCTATTGTTGTTTGTCTGTCAATTTTTCCGAGTGCTAACACATACTTCTTTGTTCTATTATTCCCTATTATCGCCTCGGAAGTTCCCCATATAATAATATTTATGTATTATTATTTGTACCCAGTATATAACCACTGGGAACTACTATTCGTGCTGTTTCGTCCAATAAATGTTTGTCTACAACACAAGTATTCAGCCCTACTGGGAGATACTTGCATTAATAGGTAAGTACAAATATACAATTTATTTCCGGTCTGTGATCGTTACCCTATGCTATAGTCATTGAGATCGCCTTTCGTGGAAGACACTACTGCAATAGCCAATTTTTTAGTTGGCTGCGTGGCAGTGTACCAAGCGTTCGGCTTCTCGTGGCAAGGCGCGGTGCCACTGAGTACGGGTTCGATCCCACTTCGGACCATATATTGTTCTTCGTTTTTTTCTATTGTTGTTTGTCTGTCAATTTTTCCGAGTGCTAACACATACTTCTTTGTTCTATTATTCCCTATTATCGCCTCGGAAGTTCCCCATATAATAATATTTATGTATTATTATTTGTACCCAGTATATAACCACTGGGAACTACTATTCGTGCTGTTTCGTCCAATAAATGTTTGTCTACAACACAAGTATTCAGCCCTACTGGGAGATACTTGCATTAATAGGAAAGTACAAATATACAATTTATTTCCGGTCTGTGATCGTTACCCTATGCTATAGTCATTGAGATCGCCTTTCGTGGAAGACACTACTGCAATAGCCAATTTTTTAGTTGGCTGCGTGGCAGTGTACCAAGCGTTCGGCTTCTCGTGGCAAGGCGCGGTGCCACTGAGTACGGGTTCGATCCCACTTCGGACCATATATTGTTCTTCGTTTTTTTCTATTGTTGTTTGTCTGTCAATTTTTCCGAGTGCTAACACATACTTCTTTGTTCTATTATTCCCTATTATCGCCTCGGAAGTTCCCCATATAATAATATTTATGTATTATTATTTGTACCCAGTATATAACCACTGGGAACTACTATTCGTGCTGTTTCGTCCAATAAATGTTTGTCTACAACACAAGTATTCAGCCCTACTGGGAGATACTTGCATTAATAGGAAAGTACAAATATACAATTTATTTCCGGTCTGTGATCGTTACCCTATGCTATAGTCATTGAGATCGCCTTTCGTGGAAGACACTACTGCAATAGCCAATTTTTTAGTTGGCTGCGTGGCAGTGTACCAAGCGTTCGGCTTCTCGTGGCAAGGCGCGGTGCCACTGAGTACGGGTTCGATCCCACTTCGGACCATATATTGTTCTTCGTTTTTTTCTATTGTTGTTTGTCTGTCAATTTTTCCGAGTGCTAACACATACTTCTTTGTTCTATTATTCCCTATTATCGCCTCGGAAGTTCCCCATATAATAATATTTATGTATTATTATTTGTACCCAGTATATAACCACTGGGAACTACTATTCGTGCTGTTTCGTCCAATAAATGTTTGTCTACAACACAAGTATTCAGCCCTACTGGGAGATACTTGCATTAATAGGAAAGTACAAATATACAATTTATTTCCGGTCTGTGATCGTTACCCTATGCTATAGTCATTGAGATCGCCTTTCGTGGAAGACACTACTGCAATAGCCAATTTTTTAGTTGGCTGCGTGGCAGTGTACCAAGCGTTCGGCTTCTCGTGGCAAGGCGCGGTGCCACTGAGTACGGGTTCGATCCCACTTCGGACCATATATTGTTCTTCGTTTTTTCTATTGTTGTTTGTCTGTCAATTTTTCCGAGTGCTAACACATACTTCTTTGTTCTATTATTCCCTATTATCGCCTCGGAAGTTCCCCATATAATAATATTTATGTATTATTATTTGTACCCAGTATATAACCACTGGGAACTACTATTCGTGCTGTTTCGTCCAATAAATGTTTGTCTACAACACAAGTATTCAGCCCTACTGGGAGATACTTGCATTAATAGGAAAGTACAAATATACAATTTATTTCCGGTCTGTGATCGTTACCCTATGCTATAGTCATTGAGATCGCCTTTCGTGGAAGACACTACTGCAATAGCCAATTTTTTAGTTGGCTGCGTGGCAGTGTACCAAGCGTTCGGCTTCTCGTGGCAAGGCGCGGTGCCACTGAGTACGGGTTCGATCCCACTTCGGACCATATATTGTTCTTCGTTTTTTTCTATTGTTGTTTGTCTGTCAATTTTTCCGAGTGCTAACACATACTTCTTTGTTCTATTATTCCCTATTATCGCCTCGGAAGTTCCCCATATAATAATATTTATGTATTATTATTTGTACCCAGTATATAACCACTGGGAACTACTATTCGTGCTGTTTCGTCCAATAAATGTTTGTCTACAACACAAGTATTCAGCCCTACTGGGAGATACTTGCATTAATAGGAAAGTACAAATATACAATTTATTTCCGGTCTGTGATCGTTACCCTATGCTATAGTCATTGAGATCGCCTTTCGTGGAAGACACTACTGCAATAGCCAATTTTTTAGTTGGCTGCGTGGCAGTGTACCAAGCGTTCGGCTTCTCGTGGCAAGGCGCGGTGCCACTGAGTACGGGTTCGATCCCACTTCGGACCATATATTGTTCTTCGTTTTTTTCTATTGTTGTTTGTCTGTCAATTTTTCCGAGTGCTAACACATACTTCTTTGTTCTATTATTCCCTATTATCGCCTCGGAAGTTCCCCATATAATAATATTTATGTATTATTATTTGTACCCAGTATATAACCACTGGGAACTACTATTCGTGCTGTTTCGTCCAATAAATGTTTGTCTACAACACAAGTATTCAGCCCTACTGGGAGATACTTGCATTAATAGGAAAGTACAAATATACAATTTATTTCCGGTCTGTGATCGTTACCCTATGCTATAGTCATTGAGATCGCCTTTCGTGGAAGACACTACTGCAATAGCCAATTTTTTAGTTGGCTGCGTGGCAGTGTACCAAGCGTTCGGCTTCTCGTGGCAAGGCGCGGTGCCACTGAGTACGGGTTCGATCCCACTTCGGACCATATATTGTTCTTCGTTTTTTTCTATTGTTGTTTGTCTGTCAATTTTTCCGAGTGCTAACACATACTTCTTTGTTCTATTATTCCCTATTATCGCCTCGGAAGTTCCCCATATAATAATATTTATGTATTATTATTTGTACCCAGTATATAACCACTGGGAACTACTATTCGTGCTGTTTCGTCCAATAAATGTTTGTCTACAACACAAGTATTCAGCCCTACTGGGAGATACTTGCATTAATAGGAAAGTACAAATATACAATTTATTTCCGGTCTGTGATCGTTACCCTATGCTATAGTCATTGAGATCGCCTTTCGTGGAAGACACTACTGCAATAGCCAATTTTTTAGTTGGCTGCGTGGCAGTGTACCAAGCGTTCGGCTTCTCGTGGCAAGGCGCGGTGCCACTGAGTACGGGTTCGATCCCACTTCGGACCATATATTGTTCTTCGTTTTTTTCTATTGTTGTTTGTCTGTCAATTTTTCCGAGTGCTAACACATACTTCTTTGTTCTATTATTCCCTATTATCGCCTCGGAAGTTCCCCATATAATAATATTTATGTATTATTATTTGTACCCAGTATATAACCACTGGGAACTACTATTCGTGCTGTTTCGTCCAATAAATGTTTGTCTACAACACAAGTATTCAGCCCTACTGGGAGATACTTGCATTAATAGGAAAGTACAAATATACAATTTATTTCCGGTCTGTGATCGTTACCCTATGCTATAGTCATTGAGATCGCCTTTCGTGGAAGACACTACTGCAATAGCCAATTTTTTAGTTGGCTGCGTGGCAGTGTACCAAGCGTTCGGCTTCTCGTGGCAAGGCGCGGTGCCACTGAGTACGGGTTCGATCCCACTTCGGACCATATATTGTTCTTCGTTTTTTTCTATTGTTGTTTGTCTGTCAATTTTTCCGAGTGCTAACACATACTTCTTTGTTCTATTATTCCCTATTATCGCCTCGGAAGTTCCCCATATAATAATATTTATGTATTATTATTTGTACCCAGTATATAACCACTGGGAACTACTATTCGTGCTGTTTCGTCCAATAAATGTTTGTCTACAACACAAGTATTCAGCCCTACTGGGAGATACTTGCATTAATAGGAAAGTACAAATATACAATTTATTTCCGGTCTGTGATCGTTACCCTATGCTATAGTCATTGAGATCGCCTTTCGTGGAAGACACTACTGCAATAGCCAATTTTTTAGTTGGCTGCGTGGCAGTGTACCAAGCGTTCGGCTTCTCGTGGCAAGGCGCGGTGCCACTGAGTACGGGTTCGATCCCACTTCGGACCATATATTGTTCTTCGTTTTTTTCTATTGTTGTTTGTCTGTCAATTTTTCCGAGTGCTAACACATACTTCTTTGTTCTATTATTCCCTTGTATACTACTAGTTTTTTGTTGATTTTTTGATGGAGTTTTATATGTAGGGGTGTCAAAAAATATGTTTGGGGTATGCCTTGAGGTTATATTCAATTTTATATCGATTTCAGGGGCGTAACCCTAAAAAATGGTAAGGGGGTTACATTTTCAAAAGTGATTTTTAAGTTAATTTTTGGTGTGGGGATGTCTAAAATAAAGTTTTAGGTAAGTCTACGTGCTAAATTTACGATTTTTATCGATTTCAGGGGCGTAACCCTAAAAAATGGTAAGGGGGGTTACATTTTCAAAAGTGATTTTTAAGTTAATTTTTGGTGTGGGGATGTCTAAAATAAAGTTTTAGGTAAGTCTACGTGCTAAATTTACGATTTTTATCGATTTCAGTGGCGTAACCCTAAAAAATGGTAAGGGGGTAAAATTCTAAAAGTGGTTTTTAATGTAAATCTTTGTTATGGGAAGTCTAAAATAAAGTTTGGGGTATGCCTTGAGGTTATATTTCAATTTTTATCAATTCCATGGGCGTAACCCTAAAAAATGGTAAGGGGGTAAAATCCTAAAAGTGATTTTTAAGTTAATTTTTGGTGTGGGGATGTCTAAAATAAAGTTTTAGGTAAGCCTACGTGCTAAATTTACGATTTTTATCGATTCCATGGGCGTAACCCTCAAAAAATGATAAGGGGGTAAAATCCTAAAAGTGGTTTTTAATGTAAATTTTTGCAATGGGGCTGTCTAAAATAGAGCTTGGGGTATGCCTAGAGTGAAAATTTACGATTTTACCGATTTCATGGGCGTATCCCTAAAAAATGATCAGGGGGTAAACTCATAAAATTGCCATCATACGTCAAAATCTTTTTTTAGTAACACATCCGGTATTGCCTCAGAGGTCAGTTCTATTTGGCTGCGTTACTATCACACACAAGCTCAAATAACGCGACAGGATTAGACAAACCCTTGTTAGTTAACAACAGAAATGACTTTGAAACGTTTATCGATAGATTAAATGAAAGTGATATATTAGGTTATACAGACAAAAATAGGGTGACAATCAAATACACCTTGGAAGCCTTAGTCAGTACGAGTGTTTTTCAGCCTTTGCTTCCTAGGTTTCTGCCCTTGCCTCCTAGGTTTCTGACCTTGCCTCCTAGGTTTCTGCCCTTGCCTCCTAGGTTTCTGACCTTGCCTCCTAGGTTTCTGCCCTTGCCTCTTAGGTTTCTGCCCTTGCCCACGACCTCTCGAACCACGCACTTAACAAACTACAAACTTAATAAACCACAAACTCACGAACAACGAACTAAACAAACCACGAACCACGGACTTACCGAACCCTCAACTCACGAACCGCGAACCACAACCCCACGAACCATGGACTTAACGAACCATCAACTAACGAACCACGAACCACAACCCCCACGAACCACGGACTTAACGAACCATCAACTAACGAACCACGAACCACAACCCCACGAACAACGAACTTAACGAACCACGGACTTACCGAACCCTCAACTCACGAACCGCGAACCACAACCCCTACGAACCATGGACTTAACGAACCATCAACTAACGAACCACGAACTACAACCCCACGAAACCACCGTCTTAACGAACCATCAACTAACGAACCACGAACCACAACCCCACGAACCATGGACTTAACGAACCACGGACTTACCGAACCACGAACCATGACCCCCTAGTTTTCTGTCCTTGCCTCCTAGGTTTCTGCCCTTGCCTCCTAGGTTTCTGTCTTTGCCTCTTAGGTTTCTGCCTTGCCTCTTAGGTTTCTGACCTTGCCTCCTAGGTTTCTGCCCTTGCCTCCTAGGTTTCTGTCTTTACCTCTTAGGTTTCTGCCCTTGCCTCTTAGGTTTCTGCCCGTGCCTCCTAGGTTTCTGCCCTTGCCTCTTTGGTTTCTGCCCTTGCCTCCTAGGTTTCTGACCTTGTCTCCTAGGTTTCTGACCTTGCCTCCTAGGTTTCTGCCTACATTTTTGTGATCTGGTGGTAATATTTTTTACGGCCTATGGGAAGACCTTGACGAATGTGGGGAAACATGTGAACGTGACCTATGTTAAAGAGGGGGCCAATACAACAAAGTTGGTAAATAACCCCTGTTTAAAACCATGACGCCTATTGGTGAAGACCTGTATGAGGTGTCGCTTTGAAAACGAAGTATCCTGTGGGATCTTCCTTCACAGATTGGTTTTTTCGTCTACCAGTACGCCAAATTGCGAATGTTGGAATTTTACTATGACTTCCTGGATAGATTCGTAGAGAGGTCCGACTTTCAACTCTGTGAAATGGATACAGATAGTCTGTACTTGGCACTCAGCGAGTCATCATTAGAAGGGGTCGTTAAAAGGGATAGGGTAAACGCGTTTTTCTCCCAGTACGACAAATGGTTCCCTTCCGAAACTTGTGAAGAGAACGCTGGAGGCAATGTTAAAGAACGATCGTGGCAATGTTAGAGAACGCTCGAGGTAATGTTAGAGAACGATCGAGGCAATGTTAGAGAACGCTCGAGGTAATGTTAGAGAACGATCGAAGAACGCTGGAGGCAGTGTTAAAGAACGATCGTGGCAATGTTAGAGAACGATCGAGGCGTGATTTGTTCTAACTTTTTGGAGTTTGGAAGTAATTATCTGTCTGATGTGTCTAACTTTTATGAGTATGGGAGTAGATTTGTATGGTTTTAAGGTCGACTTTTTGACTATGAGCCTAAATTTGTGTGTTCTGGCGGTAAAATCTTAGTGATTTGGTCTAACATTTTGGATCTTGAATATAACTTCCTGCTCGTTGTATCCAACTATTTATAACTGTCATGGAACTCCTGGTATTGCAGCAGGGGTCAAAACGCGTTCAAGTAACCCGCCACTTGTATTATTTCCCTCACCATTGACCCGCTAGGTAGATTGTATCAGGGGCCGAATCGATTTAAAGTAACCCATGCATCAGACTCGACAGCACTTCAAGTTGAAAATGAGGTCAGTTATCACGATAACAGTAATCCTCTTCTCTGATTAGTTAATCCAGAGGTCAGTCATTTCGTTGATGGGTGTCCGATAGAAATCTTCTTCTCTGATTGGTTAACCTAGATATTAGTCGAGGGTGGAATAGTATCGTCCAAATTTTATTTACCAGATTATATTTAAACTAGTCGGATGTGAGACTTCGTGTTATAAGCGCGCTTGATTCACGGACGTTTATTTTCATAGTACTGTTCAGTCTAGCGGTCTGTGTTGTAGTGGAATATTTTACGGTGTAAGTTGAATTTTTTTCTGTTTTTCTCTTAGCTCATAACGATGGGATAGGTTATCATTAAAGGAATTTCAGTTGTATTAATGGTGATGTGTATAAAGTACGTCTGTTAAGCCTTGTCGAGTGTATTATTCCTTCGTTTTTCATATGTTTATCTTATTGGTTCTTTAAAAAGTAGATATTTCAAGTCTTTTTGTAATTGATATTCAATGTTATTAATGTGTTACACTGGTGGTAAGGTAAAAATACGAATGAAGGCGGAACGCTAGGCGAGGTAAAGAGAGAGAGAGAGAGAGAGAGAGAGAGAGAGAGAGAGAGAGAGAGGAAGAAAGGTGGAATGGTAGGAGAGAAGTCTAGTAGGGGTTAGAAGAGCGAGAGAGAGAGAGAGAGAGAGAGAGAGAGAGAGCGAGAGAAGCCTATGAGAAAGAAGGCGAGATGCTATGTATTAATGGTGAGAATAATCAAGTGTTACAATAGGAGGGACGCTAAAAATATGAGGGAGGGCGGGGGAGCTAAAGGGAGAGGAGGGGGGGGTGGACTGATAGGTTAGAAGTCTAAGAGAGGATAGGGGAGAAAGCGAGAGAGAGAGAGAGAGAGAGAGAGAGAGAGAGAAGGAAGGCACGATGATAGGGATAAATGGAGAGAATGAGTAAGTGTTTCAATGGAGGGAAATCTAGGCTGGAATAGTAGAGAGAGAGAGAGAGAGAGAAAGAGAGAGAGAGAGATAGCGAACCACTAACACCGAGGAACATATTTACACTACCAGCTTAGACTAACCAGTAATCTCTAACTGTTTCACCCTTATGCTTCATTTACGGTACAACGTTAAGCAGACACCCAACTACATAGCTATAAATATTTTCTAACGTCTACCTGGCGCGATAGCGTCCCACTGAATCGAGATAATCCCCGATCCGATAGCACGCTGTCCGAACCACTCGAGCTAATCTGAAGGGGTCACCCGCTGACACGCGATCCGCCGCGAGGTCACCACGCGCCCGCCGCACGAGGGGTCACGCCGCCGCACGACCGATTAACTCCCCTTGATTCTCGTGTACATTAGGCGTAAAATACGCCTACTATATAGCTTTGTTAATTTACGCCTAAATGCGACCCAGATGGACCCTTGTATACTACTGGCGCTGACCACAGAGAGGGAAGGCAATAATAGAGCTTCTGTCATCTACCACATATGTGTGGCTACCAGGGCGCTGACCACAGAGAGGAGATAAAGTAATAAAACAACCGTCACCTGCTCCTTTCATCGAGACTATCTGACAACCCTCTCACTGTCCTTGAGACTATCTTACCAGCCCTCTCATTGTCCTTCGGACCATCTTACCAACCCTCTCATTGTCCTTGAGACCATCTTACCAACCCTCTCATTGTCCTTGAGACCATCTTACCAACCCTCTCATTGTCCTTGAGACCATCTTACCAACCCTCTCATTGTCTTTGAGACTATCTTACCAACCCTCTCATTGTCCTTGAGACCATCTTACCAACCCTCTCATTGTCCTTGAGACCATCTTACCAACCCTCTCATTGTCCTTGAGACTATCTTACCAACCCTCTCATTGTCCTTGAGACTATCTTACCAACCCTCTCATTGTCTTTGAGACTATCTTACCAACCCTCTCATTGTCCTTGAGACTATCTTACCAACCCTCTCATTGTCCTTGAGACTATCTTACCAACCCTCTCATTGTCCTTGAGACTATCTTACCAGCCCTCTCATTGTCCTTGAGACTATCTTACCAACCCTCTCATTGTCCTTGAGACTATCTTACCAGCCCTCTCATTGTCCTTGAGACTATCTTACCCGCCCTCTCATTGTCCTTGAGACTATCTTACCAGCCCTCTCATTGTCCTTGAGACTATCTATCCTACCAACCCTCTCATTGTCCTTGAGACCATCTTACCAACCCTCTCATTGTCCTTGAGACTATCTTACCAGCCCCTCATTGTCCTTGAGACTATCTGACAACGCTCTCGTTGTCCTTGAGACTATCTGACAACGCTCTCATTGTCCTTGAGACTATCTTACCAACCCTCTCATTGTCCTTGAGACTATCTGACAACGCTCTCATTGTCCTTGAGACTATCTTACCAACCCTCTCATTGTCCTTGAGACTATCTTACCAACCCTCTCATTGTCTTTGAGACTATATTACCAACCCTCTCATTGTCCTTGAGACCATCTTACCAACCCTCTCATTGTCTTTGAGACCATCTTACCAACCCTCTCATTGTCTTTGAGACCATCTTACCAACCCTCTCACTGTCCTTGAGACCATCTTACCAACCCTCTCACTGTCCTTGAGACTATCTTACCAACCCTCTCAATGTCTTCGAGTTGAAACATTTGAAATCTAACTCGAACACCACGTGTCGACAGCATTGTCTTGTGGCCTATATTCTCCAGCGCCTTATTAGTGATAGTTTTACATTCTCCATCATTGGTTATAGTATGTTCAAGGTAGTTATTGCTTTGAACTGTCCCCATGTCTATTTCTTCAATTTTGATATCCACTTGTATATTTTGAGTATTATCTTTGTTTATGATCATAGTTTTAGTGTTTTTGATATTCATATCTAGTCCATATTTTTTGCTTGTCATATTTATTTTATTAAGTAATTGTTGTAGATCTTTAGGATTTTCTGCTAGTAGTACAGTATCATCAGCATATCTTAGGTTATTGATTATCTTTCCATTAATTATTGGTTATTGGTTATGGAAGGCCTCGGTTTCACTGCAAACGAATTAAAATCCATAATTGCTCAACCGCACGTGCCAGTGGAATCATCCGAATTATAACATATCTCCCAAACAAAGAAAGGTACATGTAGTCCCCATCGAAGCAGTCTCAGCACACGCCAAAAGACATAAGGCGAAACCGCGCAGAAAGTGAACACAGCCAACTGTTCCCTGTCATACGATATCATCACTCATCGTAAACAAGCGGGATATCGAAGCAGGATCAAAACGGATGAGACACACAGCTCACGGTGTGCACAGAGCACTTAACTCAGTAGCTCCTGCAACAAGCCGGACTTGGAATATGAGGAAACTGCAAGAAGGAACACTTTTCAGACATAGCCTTCAATGGTTCCTGCCGCCTATCCACCATATACCATGGAAGTTCGCGTCCTCCCGAAAATGATGATCGTCGTAGCACTTGATGATGTTAGGCCATCGTTGATGACTCCAATTCCAAACATATAGACACACAGTGGTTGTAAGTTATCATTTCCAATCCAACAGAAGCCACCTGACCTGTAGTTAGTAAAACCACAGAGAGAATATGATTTTGTGACCTTCACTGATTCACTCTTAGATGTGAATGTGTAGTTTACACAAGAGGAGAAGTTTTCAACTACAGTGATCCCATTTAAGGCAATTCTGTTATAGCAAGGCAAGTCTCCTTTATAGCAGCAGAACTTAATGTTCTCTGCTCCCTTCTTGTAGCTGCTGCCACACGATTCTGATGTCTCATTAACTTGGACATCATTCAAGAACAATGTCAGATTAACATTCCATAGATCTGGCTCTGCTGATGAAGTGCTTGGTGCAACAGTTGTATCAATCATACAGGAGGCTCCTGGTTTGTGGTAATTAATATCACAGACGGCATATGATGTTATATTCAGTATTTCTTTCTGGGGTGTAAATATGTGGCACACACATGGAGAGTGGTTTGTGGTCACAGTAATCCCATTAAAGGCAATTCTAGGGTAGCATGGCATAGGATCCGTTTGCACAAGTTAGGCCCTTAGCTACCAAGGTCACAAACAAAGCCATCAAATTAAAGACTTTATCTACAGCGAAGGTTAACGAACTGTGAACAAACATTTATGTTCAAACCCTTGAATACATTTTCAAAAATCTGCCAACTCGCTGCAATAACAGATATCGTGGTGTTCAAAGTAAACATTGCTTAGTTCCATTAATGTGTAGGCCTAATTAGAATCAGAATAGCTAAAGCAGCAATGTCTTTCAGAAGCCTTGAAAAGTTATGGAAATAAAAAAAAACATCAGCACAAACACAAAACTTAGACTATTCAAATCAAATGTACTATCAACCCTTACGTATGCGTGTGAAAGCTGGAAAACAACAAGAGATATAGAAACAAAGTTGAACGCATTCGAAAATAAATGTCTAAGGAAAATACTAGGTATAGCATGGAACAAATTCAAAACAAACGAGGAAATTAGAGAAATCGCCAATCAACCACTAATATCTTCTGTAATAAAGAAAAGACGATGGTCATACGTTGGACATGTGATGAGAAGAGATAATAACTGAATAGCAAAGCAAGCCTTCATGTTGGAAACAACAGGTAAGAGGAAAAGAGGAAGACCCAGAGAGACACTGAGAAGAACATTGATGAAAGAGGCAAGAGCAGCAGGAATCAGCTCCCTCAATGAGATAGAGCTGCTTGCACAGAACAGAGACAAATGTGGAGATTTGATAAAATATCTTTAGAAAGATTGAAAACTGCCAGAATAAAAATTCAGATAAGAGAAAGAGTATCTGGGTCTATGCCATATGGACCGGCTACGGCTTAAAAGGTCAATAGATAGATAGAATGGTTAGGCCTGGTATCTCTGTGATGTTTTGAAAGATTTGCTCAGAGATTGAACAACCTTGGTGATAGGATGCATCCTTGTATTACTTTTTTTTTCCCACGTAAGCGCTTGTTTAGCCTGCATCTATTTGGGACTGCTCCCATAACTTATACTGGGGGTGTTGTTTTCCAACATTTGATTTGATTCGTTTCTACGCGTCAACATTTGTCAAAGAAATATTTCGTTTTCCGGTTGTGTTGATGCGCCAAGTTTTTAGAGAAGGAAACCTTGAGATGGAGGCAGGTCCGGTCGGTAAGATGGCGGAGTGTGTCCGTTGTTGCTCGTCGTTTGTTGTTGTTGTCTCTTAGTGACCGGTTCTTGGTCCTCTGTCCTAGCACACACATTGTAGGTGACAATGGTCACATTGGTAACGCTATCACAGGGATAATTACAATAAGATTATTGCTCGTCAATAAAATCATCACATGATCTAGTTTCTGTTGTTTGTAACAAACATATATACATTGTATTATTGTATTGTTCAAAGTTGTTGTGAGTGTCTGTCTCATCAGAGCTCAGATTTGTTGTCGGTTTGTTAACCACACCTAGAGTTTGAGATGCTAGAAACAGATCAGAGATAGAAACGAAATGATTCGAACTCAATTGTTACTATTTTCACATTACTTAGAGCAGAGGAAGACTTTCTATTCACTGTAATTTACAGTCTGTAAATTCATATTAATTTTAGCTGCTTCCTTAACTTGGGACTGGGACGTTTGCTGGAGCTCTCTTGTGATGTCTTGTCTTTAGCAGTCTAGTCTTTACCCTCAGTGGCCTCTTCATGATTAAGAGCTGCTGAGTTAGTTATATAATCTCAGAGAAAGATGTTGCATGGATCCAATGATTAATCTTGTCTGTTCTCTGATCAATCTCCACCTTTGACCATCCTTCTTGTTGTTTCTGCCTGCTATTGAGTAATTGAGTCTGTGCCTCGTAAAAGAATTAAATGAAGGTATGGTCTTAACAAGACATACCTGTGCTGTATAAATCAAAATGAAATCGTGTCACATGTCTGTAGTTGATACCTTTTTAATTTTCAATTGAAGTTTTAGTCATCATTGAGTGCTATCTCTGCATCAAATGCTGGCAACCATAGCCCGCCATTCTGCTCTGTCTCTTGCTTTGATAATGCAGGTCATCATAAGCTGACTTGTCCATCTTTTGATGTTGCTATTCGTCCATGCTTGGTCTGCCTCTTTTATCTTATATTTTTCCTTCCAAGATTACTTTTAGTAGACTGCTGTGTCTTTTAACATGCCCCAAAAATTTCATTTGTCTTGTTCTAATTGTGTTTAGTAGTTTTCCTTTCATTTTTAGTTGTTTTAAAACTTCATGGTCGAACCGCGAACACACAACACAAAGAAGAATAAATCATTTTCCACTTAAATATCAGTAAAGTTCACAGTCCATCCACTCGTCAGAAGTAAAACATACACCAAAACGGGGAATAGCCATACATTATTTCACAACTAGACTGTCATGTAAATCATTTAAATAAATCAGCAAGAGCCGAATTATAAAAACGACCAACACATAGCTGTCATGACACCGGTTCATCGAATTCATCTTTCATGACCTCAATATGCCTTTTTTAGTGTACTGCACACGTTGCTGCTTTTGCTTTCTGAGCCGTTGATCATTTCTGATTCTTCCACCCCATCTACCGTCAAAGACTTTGTACAATCAAAATGGACATTCCTGGTAGGCAACACTGTTGTCAATATAGATGTTTGCCTGTTGAATTGTGAACACACGTTGGTCTATCAATGATAGGTCAAATACATTGACTCAAGAAGAATAAATAATATTCCACTGAAATATCGATAAAGTTCACAGTCCATCCGCTCGTCAGAAGTAAACATGACTACAATGGAGAATAGCAGCACATTATTTCAGAAACAGACTGTCACGCAAATAATTTAAATACATCAGCAAGAGCCGAGTCAGAATAACTATTTACACACAGCCACCATGACACCACACGCTTCCATAGATGTCTTAGTACAAGTATATTATTAGATACTTTGATAAAAATGATAACTGGGCTTAACAGAAGTCTATCTGTGAGTTGTCTCACCATGCCCAGCTAAAAACTTGGATCAAGTTTTGCAAATGTTTCATATTTTGTGCTTGGTAAATCCCAAAATAGAATTATTTTACTATTTATACTGTTCAATGCAGGGAGCCGCATTAGCTCAGTGGTTAGTGAACTGGACTACAAAGGACAAGGGGTAGGGTTTGATCCCAAACGGCGGCTTCTGGATTCACCCAGCCTTAAATGGGTACCAGATTTTTTTTCTGGGAAAGTAAAGTGGCACGGGTGTAATACCGACCACATTACCCCAAAAATCATGTGCTGAAGGTCTGTAAAATTTATGGTCACTAACACCATATTCCCTATACACTACTTATGTGACAGGGGTACTTTATCTTTTTTTACTGTTCAATGCAACAATTGGATATCTCTCTCCTCTCCCTCCCCCCCCCCCTCCCCGCCAAAAAAAGGGGGTTGAGGGATTGGAGTTCATGCTATTAAACTATAGCTGTCCCCATTATAGGTATTTGTGCTTTATGGGACAGTTTTTCTTCTTGTAAATGATCATTTAAAATACCTTAATATGGACATTTTCTTTGTGTATTTCTTAATGTGTGTCACATTGACCCAGATATTTTGCAGTTTTCTATAACAATTTAACTGACCATTCTTTTGAGTTGAAAGGTGCACATTTTCATGTATTTTTCAAGTTATTTGCAATTATGTGTCATTGAATAAATAATTGCAATCAAATCACCAGGTTAACATTAGGTTACGATTCTCCCATAAAAATTACCTCATCAAAACACAAATTCTTCCAAATTTGGCAGTTTGCCATAGTCAGACATTCCTTCTCCATGTACCTACCTAATTATTACTTCTCATAATTACTGCTTCTCCTAATTATTACTTCTCCTAATTACTACTTCTCCTAATTATTACTTCTCCTAATTACTACTTCCAGTGGTCCCTGAGTGTTGGATTTGTTTCTTTTGATGTAGGATTTTTTTTTTTTCAATTACGTGAGACATCTCATATTTCCCATCTCATATTATATGAAAAAAAATTGGCAACTTTGAAGAAATTGGTATTTTTTTTTCTGTGGCCAGAGAACTTTGTCATGAGCTGACATGAAACAACTCTTTGTAACTTGGGAAACTCAGCGAATAAATGCTATGAGGTTGCCAAACATACTGACGGACTACAGTGACCGTACCGATAGACATTGTAACACGGTCTGTCCATGGGGTCAAACTCAGGTCATAAATCAGCTTGAGTCAGAAAATCAGAGTACCTGTTTCTTGCCTAGTGTGAACACAAGGCTGTGTGTCAAAAGTTGAGAGAAAATACTATTTTTAGAGCTCTCCATACCACTCCTTTTCTTCTTTTTTTTAGTATCGCTATTTTTAGAGCTCCTAATTTCACATTTAAGTAGTAGTAATTTTTACTACGGCATTGTAAACACGTTAATCACAGATAGGTATTGTTGTCTAGGGTTAATATAAATAACCATAGATGTGAACATATGTTCTTATGTTTATAGAAGACAGTGAGAGCACCACGATGACACTGTTTTGGTAACAGAGTGAAGCATCAGGAAGTAACCTCATGATTTGAATGTGTCAGTGTCAACAGTAAAGATATAAGAACATATAGTGACAACAAATGTCATTGATAAATCAATGGGCAAGCAAAGTTATCATTTCTACTTATGAGTCATACTTGGCAGAGTCATACTTGGCAGAGAGAGAATAATTATGAGGTCTTCTTCTGCAGTCATGATGTCATTCAGTCTAGGACTCCAGACTCTCTTATGAAGGCAGCTGTCTGTTTCAGTGATTTGGTTGCCCCGTAGAGTTTCTCTTCCAGGGAGGTGGGTGTGGACCACATAAACATCCTCTCCTCAGGCTGTGTACTGAGGCATTATGTAGGATGTGTTTTGTTGTCATGTTATCTAGGGTACAGTGGCATAGACTGGTAGTTCCTATTTTGAGTTTGATGAACATGTGGTTTCTCCTTCTGTTGTGGCCAGTGTGTAGGCAAAATATGATGACTAATCCCTCCTTGATAGTTGGTGGTTACAGTGAGGTTTTACCTAGGTCCATCAAAGACTTATTTAGAATATCATTTGTCAGTTATAATATAACAATTTGTAGGATGAGGAATATACAGCTCTAATTATTAAGATTAACAAAAAAATGATTTATAGAATAACTAATATGGTGATGGATATGTGCAAGAACTGCAGCTATCACTGAAATGATGAACTATTATTTGTGCTCTATGTGGGACATGGGGTGGCTGTGTTATCATTATAGTCATACCCAGTTTGTATTTGCTCTCATTTCATGGGATAGTTTATTTAAAACAAAGGGAGGACACAGGTATCCTATAGCCCATTTAACAATGAACATAACATTTATGATAACACGTTTCAAGTGCCAGTTATCATTTTGATTGTGTCCCTTATCTGAAACATTGATTGTGTTTAATCTATGAAATAGTTTCAACAAACAAATATGTCCCGTCCTTGTGAGAAAGAGATGTCTGCACAAAGAATAATCTCCCTTACCTCTTTATATCCATTATATTTATATCCTTATTGTCCCTATGGGACACATCCTTTTATTTTTTTCATTTTTCCAATTTTCATTGTTTGGTTCCTTTGGTCTAATTTAATCCAACCTGCCCCATTGCCTATTAATTTAACCAGACTCTATGTAAATCCTGGCCACCAACTATTTCCACAAATTGGAATAGCACTGCAGTAAATACGAGGCATGTTCAAATAAAACCCGCCCGAGCTGCACCAAGTAGACAATCATTGGAGGCATGATGGTGTCATATCTGACGTAATAAGCACACACCAATTTACAATTGTGTATGTGTTCATATAATTTACAATTGTGTATGTGTTCATACAATTTACAATTGTGTATGTGTTCATACAATTTACAATTGTGTATGTGTTCATATAATTTACAATTGTGTATGTGTTCATATAATTGTGTATGTGTTCATATAATTTACAATTGTGTATGTGTTCATATAATTGTGCATGTGTTCATATAATTTACAATTGTGTATGTGTTCATATAATTGTGTATGTGTTCATATAATTGTGTATGTGTTCATACAATTTACATTTGTGTATGTGTTCATATAATTGTGTATGTGTTCATACAATTTACATTTGTGTATGTGTTCATACAATTTACATTTGTGTATGTGTTCATACAATTTACATTTGTGTATGTGTTCATATAATTGTGTATGTGTTCATACAATTTACAATTGTGTATGTGTTCATACAATTTACATTTGTGTATGTGTTCATACAATTTACATTTGTGTATGTGTTCATATAATTGTGTATGTTGTATGTAATTCAAAACTTCCTGTGTGTTACCGGGGCCTCATTATGAGGGAAGTAAAGAATAGTAACACTGTGACCTTCCAGGCATGTCGTAAGAGGCGACTAAGGAGGTTGATCGATGGCTTGACAAGCTGTCATTGTAAAAAGTATTGTTATGGAAACACCATAGATTTTAGAAGCAGTGATCTCTGCAATATGTGCCGTTTTGGCACGCAAGGTTTCTGTTTTTGAGATTGTGGTTCTGCCCTATGTGCCGTCTTCGGCTCGAAAGGACAATAGATAGAATTGTGTATGTGTTCATACAATTTACAATTGTGTATGTGTTCATATAATTGTGTATGTGTTCATCTTCCATGTAGCATTGATTGGTTCTCCTGCAGGCATTGGAAAAATGGCCACTGTATCCATCCAAGGTCAATCAGCGAGCGGTGATTTAGTTCGTAACGGCTGAAGGGTTTTGATCATTTAACATTCATGGCCAAATGACAGCAGTGATCAGTAACAAAAGTGTGTCGAAGACTACAGTGAAGGACTGGGCACAAATAGTTTGATAAGGACACGAGTTAACAAAAGTGTGTCTAAGACTACAGGGAAGGACTGGGCACAAATAGTTTGATAAGGACACGAGTTAACAAAAGTGTGTCTAAGACTACAGGGAAGGACTGGGCACAAATAGTTTGATAAGGACACGAGTTAACAAAAGTGTGTCTAAGACTACAGGAAGGACTGGGCACAAATAGTTTGATAAGGACACGAGTTAACAAAAGACCTTTTGCAGCAAGGTCATGTGCATATTGCTGTGACAGAAGATGCCATCACCAACATTGATGCAGCAATACAGGTGGGCCTTCACTGGAGCTTACATTCACTGGCAGAGGAATTTGCTGTTTCACATGGGACAGTTGAAATGCTCATCAAGAAGAAACTGACCAAAAAAATATCTAAAGGGACAATGATTCAACTTCGATGCAGACATTCTGACCTCGGTGACAAAATGGTTCAATGAGTAACCAAAGTCATTTTTCTCGGACAGTATTTGTCTTGATAAGTCTTTATCAAGGGGTTTCTAGCTATCTGGGGGGGCCTCGGTAGCCTAGTTGGGAAAACCACCCGACTGGACTACCAACTTTCAGACAACCCGTGTTCGATTCCCGCTGGGAGCAGTGTGAATTGTACTTGTGGTTGGAAAAAAAAAATACCCCCACGGTCGACCCAGCCGTTGGCAGAAATGGGTACCAGGGTATTACCCTGGGAAGGTGAGGAATGTCGCTTCGCATCTGAGTTTCGATGCTTGAGGCGACACTGTACAGAAATCTCCGAACATTTCTGGACAGGCGGCCGAGCACATATGGGTGTAAATTCGCGTGCTAAGACGCTGGTTCAAGTCTCGTACTTTACCTTTCTAGCTATCTATCTTTCTATTGACCTTTCGAGCCATGGCTGGCCCATAGGGCACAGATCATCAAGGGGTTTATTAAGTACACTGTAAAAAAGTAAAGTTTCCTGTGTGTTACCAGGGCCTCATTATTAGGGAAGTAAAGAATAGTGACACTGTGACCTTCCAGGCATGTCGTAAGAGGCGACTAAGGAGGTTGATTGATGGCTTGACAAGCTGTCATTGTAAAAAAGTATTGTTATGGAAACAGAGCCATAGATTTTAGAAGCAGTGATCTCTGCAATATGTGCCATTTTGGCACGCAAGGTTTCTGTTTTTGAGATTGTAGTTCTGCCCTATGTGCCGTCTTCGGCTCAAAGGACAATAGATAGATAGTATTTGTCTACCCAAGCATTGGGATGCTGTCTAAATGCTCATGGTGACTATTTCTAAAGAACCCTGGTGAGTACTTGCTTCAATTGCTTGATTCTGTCTCACCTGCTGGTGTACCTTACATATCTTTGTAATAAAAACTGGGACAGGTTTCATTTGAACATGCCTCATTGTCTTGGCCAAAAGTTTCAAGGATGCACAACAAAAACACAGACCAGCACTGCAATGGTTCACTAAACTGCTTCATACAAAAGTTTCACATAAACTAGAGCCTTAGAACAGTCACTGGCAACATAATATACTTCCAGAACTGTGTATTAAGTTTCTCAGATTGTCATGTGCTGTGTTTTAAGTTTCACCAATTTTTGTATTCTGTGTATTGAGTTTCCAAAAAACCACCAAATGAACCAGACTTTGAAGAGACCCACACATGGATACATGACAAGGAGACATTTTTCTAAAGACTGCAAATGATTCTAAGTGATTCTCAAAGAGTTCCTTGTTGTCTTCATCTACAAACTTCTATCTCATAACCTCTTCTGTTTGCTCTTCAAGTCAATATCTTAGTTCAGTGCCTTGAGTGTCTCATAAAGTTAGTTCTGTGCCTTGAGTGTCTCATAAAGTTAGTTCTGTGTCTTGAGTGTCTCATAAAGTTAGTTCTGTGACTTGAGTGTCTCATAAAGCTAGTTCTGTGCCTTGAGTGTCTCATAAAATTAGTTCTGTGTTTTGAGTGTCTAATAAAGTTAGTTCTGTGTTTTGAGTGTCTCATAAAGTTAGTTCTGTGTTTTGAGTGTCTCATAAAGTTAGTTCTGTGTTTTGAGTGTCTCATAAAGTTAGTTGTGTTTTGAGTGTCTCATAAAGTTAGTTTTGTGTTTTGAGTGTCTCATAAAGTTAGTTCTGTGTTTTGAGTGTCTCATAAAGTCAGTTCATTGTCTTGACTGTCTTACAAAGTTAGTTCTCTATTTTGACTGTCTTACAAAGTTAGTTCTGTATTTTGACTGTCTTACAAAGTTTGTTCTGTATCTTGACTGTCTCACAAAGTTAGTTCTGTATCTTGACTGTCTCACAAAGTTAGTTCTGTATCTTGACTGTCTCACAAACATAGTTCTGTATCTCCAGTGTCTTGCGATGCCTTCCACACAATTGAATGGTGAGTGTTACAACATGGCTGTCAAAGTGCTACATTCTATGTAGTCTTGTGTTGAAGGAAGCAAATAGTTCTGGTCTTTGAGTACACATTTTTTGTGAGTAAATTCTGGTCCTGTTTCCCCCATGATTGGTGAGTTGTCTCACAGGTGGACAGTTGTATAAATACAGCTAAACTAGGATGTATTTTTAGAGGAGAGTTTTAAATGTTGGTCATGTCATTTCTCGTCCATAGATGTGAATACATGTTTGTGTGGATTAATAGAGGAATGTCCTTGAACCAAGAATAATGAAAGTTGGACTCTTGAGACAAGAATGAGCTGGTTTAAGCGGGGAGGAGAACGCAGATCTCCAGAGTCAGACAGTGAACCACAGCCGGACACTGACCCAAACACTTGCTTTGAGGTCTTTCAGAATCACTGGAAACAGGTCAGACTTATCTCTGTGTGCCTTGAAGGTGTGTGACTCATCTGTGTGTGTGACTTATCTCTGTGTGTGTGTTGTGTGTGTGACTTATCTCTCTGTGTGTATTGTGTGTGTAACTTATCTTTGTGTGTGTGTATTTTGTGTGTGTTTTATCTCTGTATTGTGTGTGGGACTTATCTTTGTGTGTGTATTTTGTGTGTGTTTTATCTCTGTATTGTGTGTGTGACTTATCTTTGTGTGTGTATTTTGTGTGTTTTTTATCTCTGTATTGTGTGTGTGACTTATCTTTGTGTGTGTATTTTGTGTGTGTTTTAGCTCTGTGTTGTGTGTGTAACTTATCTGTGTGTGTGTGTGTGATTTATCTGTGTGTGTTGTGTGTGTGACTTATCTGTGTGTGTGTGTTGTGTGTGTCAAACCTATCTTTGTGTGAGACTTATGCGTGTGTTGTATATGTCAGACTTATCTTTGTGTGTGTATCAACCTTACAACTTTCTGTGTTTTGTGTGTGAAACTTATCTGTGTGAGAGATTTATCTCTGTGTGTGTTTTGATATGGGAGACCTATCTATGTGTGTTGGTGTATGAGACTTATCTGTGTGTGTGTGTGTTGTGTGTGAGACTTATCTTCATAGGCGTGTGTTTGTATAATATATTTAATGTTTAATCTAATGTGTGTGAGACTTATCTTCATAGGCGTGTGTTTGTATAATATATTTAATGTTTAATCTAATGTGTGTGAGACTTATCTTCATAGGCGTGTGTTTGTATAATATACTTAATGTTTAATCTAATGTGTGTGAGACTTATCTTCATAGGCATGTGTTTGTATAATATACTTAATGTTTAATCTAATGTGTGTGAGACTTATCTTCATAGGCGTGTGTTTGTATAATATATTTAATGTTTAATCTAATGTGTGTGAGACTTATCTTCATAGGCGTGTATTTGTATAATATATTTAATGTTTAATCTAATGTGTGTGAGACTTATCTTCATAGGCGTGTGTTTGTATAATATATTTAATGTTTAATCTAATGTGTGTGAGACTTATCTTCATAGGCGTGTGTTTGTATAATATATTTAATGTTTAATCTAATGTGTGTGAGAGAGAGGAGGGAGATAAATATCTACATACATAGAGCATACTCACTAGTAGATGATATATGTTGACACATCTCTACCTGTACTATTGTAATCAAAGAACAACATTAACAGATGACACATCTTCACCTGTGTTGCTGTAAACTTAGAACAACACTAACAGACACCTCCTGATGTAAACTTAGAACAACACTAACAGACACCTCCTGATGTAAACATAGAACAACACTAACAGACACCTCCTGATGTAAATATAGAACAACACTAACAGATGACACATCTCCTTATGTAAACATAGAACAACACTAACAGATGACACATCTCCTGATGTAAACACAGAACAACACTAACAGTCACATCTCCTACTGTACTCTAGGCTGAGGCTGTGATATCATGCGTAGACAGGAAGGCCACCACCGCGACTGGGCTGGCCAACGCTGATGGCGTGGAAGCTGTTCTCCGTAACTTAGAACAGATGGTTACACTGTTGGTCAGTGAAGATGATGATGGAGGACTACCAGGTCAGACTTTGAACAAATCGCACATTTTATACTTTTATGGTAACAGTGATGTACTCAATGATAGCTTGTGAAAACAGTCATCAACATAAATGACAGGTTTATAGAATGTTTATAGAACATTTTGTGATGAAAGTTTATACAGAGTTCTCATTACTAACTAGATCATGATTTTATTTGTTCATTTACAACTTTTCTGTTCATAGAATCAGCTTCATTGCATCTCCATACCTACAACCATACACACACATTCCAGTGTTTCTCAAAACACATCCAGACTGATTGTTCCTGAAAGGTTCTCATTGATGTGTGGCATGTTCAGATGAAACCCATCCCAGTAGCTTTATTACAACCATATGTAAGCTACATCAGCAGGTGTGGCAGAATTCAATCAAGCAAATGTTATGAAGCAGGTACTCACTAGGGTTCTTTAGAAAACATCACCATAGGCATTTAGACAGGCATCCCACTGCTTGGGTAGACCACTAGAGTCCGAACAAATGAAAGTCACATGGTGATAGATTGGAGCTGTATGATGGGTGTTGTAGAACTTCTCACCGTTTCCTTGTTAACACTTCCCGCACAATCTTCATGAGATGAGGACGAGCATTGTCAGGCAGTAGAATCACACTACATGAAAGCATGCAGGGTCTCTTGATCTTGATGGCTGTATGCAGGTTGTCTGGTGTGTGTCTTTGTAGCAGATGGCATGTATTGACAGTCACAGTTTTACAAACAGTCATTAGTGTGGTCAGCAGCTACTTCATGTAGCTGATAGGCAGTCACAGTTTTACAAACAGTCATTAGTGTGGTCAGCAGCTACTTCATGTAGCTGATAGGCAGTCACAGTTTCACAAACAGCCATTTAGTGTGGTTAGTAGCTACTTCATGTAGCTGATAGGCAGTCACAGTTTTACAAACAGTCATTTAGTGTGGTCAGTAGCTACTTCATGTAGCTTATAGGCAGTCACAGTATTACAAACAGCCATTTAGTGTGGTTAGTAGCTACTTCATGTAGCTGATAGGCAGTCACAGTTTTACAAACAGCCATTTAGTGTAGTAAGTAGCTACTTCATGTAGCTGATAGGCAGTCACAGTTTTACAAGCAGCCATTTAGTGTGGTCAGTAGCTACTTCATGTAGCTTATAGGCAGTCACAGTTTTACAAACAGTCAATAGTGTGGTCAGCAGCTACTTCGTGTAGCTGATAGGCAGTCACAGTTTTACAGGCAGTCACAGTTTACAAACAGCCATTTAGTGTGGTCAGTAGCTACTTCATGTAGCTTATAGGCAGTCACAGTTTTACAAACAGCCATTTAGTGTGGTCAGTGGCTAGGTATGTGGCCTTTTGCATCTTTACAAGCAGCTGGAAACCACCAGATGCTGGTCTTCAATTGTAACTCCCTGATGTTGTTTAGTCTGGCAGCTTCTTTCAAGGCTGGATTAGCCAATATTGGAATGGCTTGGTCAGCTGCAGAATGAATCACGTTTTTTGTCCAGGGTTCTTACTGCTTTTCTCTTGTCTTTTCTTCTGGCTACAGAAACTGATTGCTGAAAAGATGAGCCTACAATTTTAAAATTATGCTGTTGATTTATCTTCTGCTAATGTAAATTGTAGATAGGGTTGTGGGCCACCCAATTAGGTCATTGGCCCATGGGTTGGACCAAACTGATCCTAAAAAATGACATTGTGGACCACAGCTACAGATCAGTTGTTTGGTTGGCTACCTTCTCTTTCATCATGACCAGCCTTTTTGTATTTCATGTCTTTTATCTCATTCATTTCCGTTGTCATCACAACCACCCATTGTCACATCACAACCACCCATTGTCACATCACAACCACCCATTGTCAAACACAACCACTCATTGTCGCACACAACCACCCATTGTCACCATCACAACCATCCATTGTCACACACAACCACCCATTGTCACCATCACAACCATCCATTGTCACACACAACCACCCATTGTCACCATCACAACCATCCATTGTCACATCACAACCACCCATTGTCACCATCACAACCACCCATTGTCAAACACAACCACTCATTGTCACACACAACCACCCATAGTAACAACCACCCATTGTCACACACAACCACCCATAGTGACAAATACCCATTGTCACACACAACCACCCATTGTCACACACAACCACCAATAGTAACAACCACCCATTGTCATCACAACCACTCATTGTCACACACAACCACGCATTGTCACACACAACCACCCTTTGTTACACACAACCACCCATTGTCACACACAATCACCCATAGTAAAAGGAAAAGTAAAGTACCCCCGTCACGCCAAGTGGCCTATAGGGAATATGGTGTTAGTGACCATAAATTTTACAGACCTTCGGCACATGATTTTTGGGGTAATGTGGTCATTACACCCATGCCGCTTTACTTTCCCAGAAAAAAATCCGGTACCCATTAAAGGTTGGGTGAACCCTACTTCTTGTCCTTTGTAGTCCAGTTCACTAACCACTGAGCTATCACAGCTCCCAACCACCCATAGTAACAACCACCTATTGTCACACACAACCACTCATTGTCACAAACAACCACCCATTGTCACACACAACCACTCATTGTCACACACAACCACCCATTGTCACACACAACCACCCATTGTCACTAACAACCACCCATTGTCACACACAACCACCCATTGTCACTAACAACCACCCATAGTCACACACAACCACTCATAGTCACACACAACCACCCATAGTCACAATCACCCATAGTCACATACGACCACCCATATTCACACACAAACCACCCATAGTCACATACAACCACCCATAGTCACCACCACCCATTGTCACACACAACCACCCATTGTCACACACAATCATCCATAGTCACAACCATCCATAGCCACCACAACTACCCACTATGTCACTATCACCAGGTCCTATCCTGCAGCATGTCCTGGAATCAGAGCTTCTGGAGAAAGTGTGTGCGTGGTGCACTATTAATGTCTGTGCCCATGACAAGCTGCGCATGCAGCAGCTGCGGCTGTTTGAGTTAATCATCAGCCAGTCCAAGCAGATGCTGCTTATACACAAACCTGTGATCAAACCTTTGCTGAGGCTCCTCATTGATGTGGCTGAGTCTCATGGTGAGATTTGTTCTCGTGTCACATTACAGTTCTCTACTCAACATCCCAACAATAATAGCTTTGCTCTCTTGTCACATTACTGTTCTCCACTCAACATCCCAACAATAATAGCTTTCTTCTCTTGTCACATTACAGTTCTCTACTCAACATCCCAACAATAATAGCTTTCTTCTCTTGTCACATTACAGTTCTCTACTCAACATCCCAACAATAATAGCTTTCTTCTCTTGTCACATTACAGTTCTCTACTCAACATCCCAACAATAGTAGCTTTCTTCTCTAGTCACATTACAGTTCTCTACTCAACATCCCAACAATAGTAGCTTTCTTCTCTTGTCACATTACAGTTCTCTACTCAACATCCCAACAATAGTAGCTTTCTTCTCTAGTCACATTACTGTTCTCTACTCAACATCCCAATAGTAGCTTTCTTCTCTAGTCACATTACTGTTCTCTACTCAACATCTCAACAATAATAATTTGTTCTCTTGTCACATTACAGTTCTCTACTCAACATCCCAACAATAATAGCTTTGCTCTCTTGTCACATTACAGTTCTCTACTCAACATTCCAGCAGTAATAGATTAGAAATCTCACAACTTACACCACACTGTCCTATGACTGGTCACAGATCTCACAACTTACACCACACTGTCCTATGACTGGTCACAGATCTCACAACTTACACCTCACTGTCCTATGACTGGTCACAGATCTCACCACTTACACCTCACTGTCCTATGACTGGTCACAGATCTCACAACTTACACCTCACTGTCCTATGACTGGTCACAGATCTCACAACTTACACCTCACTGTCCTATGACTGGTTACAGATCTCACAACTTACACCTCACTGTCCTATGACTGGTTACACATCTCACAACTTACACCTCACTGTCCTATGACTGGTCACAGATCTCACCACTTACACCTCACTGTCCTATTACTGGTCACAGATCTCACCACTTACACCTCACTGTCCTATGACTGGTTGTCTCCATTGGTTGTCTGTATTTGATATCACCCTTTATCCACATTGACAGAGATCTCTAACGGAGAGCTAGAGTTCAAGCTGGTTCTTGTCCTACACCAGATTTGCTTGTGTATATCTCAGCAGAACCTCATCCTGGAGAGCTTCTTCAGGTAATATTTTGACATAACTCAACTCAGGTGATTGTATGTTTGGGTGGAGTAAGCAAAAACTCATCATCTCAGGTGATTCTATGTTTGGGTGGAGTAAGCAAAAACTCATCATCTCAGGTGATTGTATGTTTGGGTGGAGTAAGCAAAAACTCATCATCTCAGGTGATGTTATGTTGGGTGAAGTAAGCAAAAACTCATCATCTCAGGTGATTCTATGTTTGGGTGGAGTAAGCAAAAACTCATCATCTCAGGTGATTGTATGTTTGGGTGGAGTAAGCAAAAACTCATCATCTCAGGTGATATTATGTTGGGTGAAGTAAGCAAAAACTCATCATCTCAGGTGATTCTATGTTTGGGTGGAGTAAGCAAAAACTCATCATCTCAGGTGATTCTATGTTTGGGTGGAGTAAGCAGAAACTCATCATCTCAGGTGATTCTATGTTTGGGTGGAGTGAGCAAAAACTCATCATCTCAGGTGATATTATGTTGGGTGAAGCCAACAAAAAGTGGCGATGCAACTTGTTAAAAATGTATATTACAAAATAGTTGAATAAACTATAAAATTCGTAATGAATTGTGGTGATATCAGATAGTGGTATATGAAAGTGATAGTCAAGAAAGTTTTAACACCACTCAAGTGGTGACTGTCTCTCGTCCATCACTCTCTCACAGCACGGATGCAGACCATGGCCCTGCTCGTTTCCTCATTTTCTCCCTCCTGATCCCTTACATCCACCGAGAGGGCCCTGTTGGACAGAAGGCCAGGGATGCCCTGCTGCTCATCATGACACTGTCATCCAGACACCCCCACATCGGCCAGTACATTGCCAGCAACTCAGACTTTTGTCCTGTAAGTAGTTCTGTCACATCATGGATTTTCTTAATAATGTTTGTAGCACATTGAGCTTCATTTATGTATTTGATAATGTTAGTAGCACATTGAGCTTCATTTATGTATTTGATAATGTTTGTAGCACATTGAGCTTCATTTATGTATTTGATAATGTTAGTAGCACATTGAGCTTCATTTATGTATTTGATAATGTTTGTAGCACATTGAGCTTCATTTATGTATTTGATAATGTTAGTAGCACATTGAGCTTCATTTATGTATTTGATGATGTTTGTAGCACATTGAGCTTCATTTATGTATTTGATAATGTTAGTAGCACATTGAGCTTCATTTATGTATTTGATAATGTTAGTAGCACATTGAGCTTCATTTATGTATTTGATAATATTTGTAGCACATTGAGCTTCATTTATGTATTTGATAATGTTAGTAGCACATTGAACTTCATTTATGTATTTGATGATGTTAGTAGCACATTGAGCTTCATTTATGTATTTGATAATGTTAGTAGCACACTGAGCTTCATTTATGTATTTGATAATGTTAGTAGCACATTTAAATCTAAGAATAGCAAAATGTTATATCTTCTCAACATTCCTGTATGGTGCAGAAACATGGACATTAGACAAGAAAACAGAACAGAAAATTGAAGCCTTTAAAGTGTGGATTTATTGAAGAATAGGAAAAATTGGATGGAAAGAAAGAAAAACAAATGATGAAGTCTTAAAACAACTAAAAATAAAAAGAGAACTACTAAACACAATTCAAACAAGAAAAATGAGATTATTGGGCCATGTTAAAAGACACAACAGCCTACTAAAAGTAATCCTGGAGGGAAAAATACAAGGTAAAGGAGACTGGGGCAGACCAAGACTAACATGGATGAGTAACATCAAAAGATGGACAAGTTAGCATATGACAACCTGCACCATCAAAGCAAGAGACAGAGTGGAAAGGCTCCCCATGGTAGCCAACCTTCGATGAGGATATGGCACTCGATGATGATGATGATGATGAAAGTTGAATAAGGCTAACTCAGTTATTGCTAACCCTAAAGTTGAATAAAGCTAGCTCATTTATTGCTATCCCTAAAGTTGAATAAGGCTAGCTCAGATATTTCTAACCCTAAAGTTGAATAAGACTAGCTCAGATATTTCTAACCCTAAAGTTGAATAAACTGCCACGGACAAGGGGTAGGGTTCGATCCCAACCGACGGCTTCCGGGTTCACCCAGCCTTAAATGGGTACCGGATTTTTTTCTGGGAAAGTAAAGCAGCACGGGCGTAATACTGACCACATTACCCCAAAAATCATGTGCTGAAGGTCTATAAAATATAGGGTCACTAACACCATATTTCCCTATACGCCACTTGGTGTGACGGGGGTACTTTACTTTACTTAAAGTTGAATAAGGCTAGTTCAATTATTGCTAACCCTAAAGTTGAATAAGGCTAGTTCAATTATTGCTATCCCTAAAGTTGAATAAGGCTAGCACAGATATTGCTATCCTTAAAGTTGAATATGGCTAGCACAGATATTGCTATCCCAAAAGTTGAATTATGCTAGCTCAATTATTGCTATCCCTAAAGTTGAATAATGCTAGCACAGATATTGCTATCCCTAAAGTTGAATAATGCTAGCTCAATTATTGCTATCCCTAAAGTTGAATAATGCTAGCACAGATATTGCTATCCCTATATATCCTGAACTTTGACCTTTAACTTGACTGAATTAAACAGGTTCTAGCAACTGGTCTCAGTGGTCTCTACTCCTCCCTCCCCCGGAAGATAACCCCGCCCACTGACGACTGGCATGCCATCACATGGGAGGACTGTGTCCGAATACCTGACCTTCAGATGTTTCTCAACTCTCTGCAGTTTTCTAATGCTGTTGTCCAGGTAAATATGATCTCTGATGTTGTCTACCCGCTTGTGTCTAGGTAATGCTTCTATCAGATCTACTGTTGTATGATCTCTGATGTTGTCTACAAGCTTGTGTCTAGGTATTGCTTCTATCAGATCTACTGTTGTATGATCTCTGATGTTGTCTACAAGCTTGTGTCTAGGTATTGCTTCTACCAGATCTACTGTTGTATGATCTCTGATGTTGTCTACCCGCTTGTGTCTAGGTATTGCTTCTACCAGATCTACTGTTGTATGATCTCTGATGTTGTCTACCCACTTGTGTCTAGGTATTGCTTCTATCAGATCTACTGTTGTATGATCTCTGATGTTGTCTACCCACTTGTGTCTAGGTATTGCTTCTACCAGATCTACTGTTGTATGATCTCTGATGTTGTCTACCCACTTGTGTCTAGTATTGCTTCTATCAGATCTACTGTTGTATGATCTCTGATGTTGTCTACAAGCTTGTGTCTAGGTAATGCTTCTATCAGATCTACTGTTGTATGATCTCTGATGTTGTCTACAAGCTTGTGTCTAGGTATTGCTTCTATCAGATCTACTGTTGTATGATCTCTGATATTGTCTACCCACTTGTGTCTAGGTATTGCTTCTATCAGATCTACTGTTGTATGATCTCTGATATTGTCTACCCACTTGTGTCTAGGTATTGCTTCTACCAGATCTACTGTTGTATGATCTCTGATGTTGTCTACCCACTTGTGTCTAGGTATTGCTTCTACCAGATCTACTGTTGTATGATCTCTGATGTTGTCTACCCACTTGTGTCTAGGTATTGCTTCTACCAGATCTACTGTTGTATGATCTCTGATGTTGTCTACCCACTTGTGTCTAGGTATTGCTTCTACCAGATCTACTGTTGTATGATCTCTGATGTTGTCTACCCACTTGTGTCTAGGTATTGCTTCTACCAGATCTACTGTTGTATGATCTCTGATGTTGTCTACCCACTTGTGTCTAGGTATTGCTTCTACCAGATCTACTGTTGTATGATCTCTGATGTTGTCTACCCACTTGTGTCTAGGTATTGCTTCTACCAGATCTACTGTTGTATGATCTCTGATGTTGTCTACCCACTTGTGTCTAGGTATTGCTTCTACCAGATCTACTGTTGTATGATCTCTGATGTTGTCTACCCACTTGTGTCTAGGTAATGCTTCTATCAGATCTACGTATGATCTATAATGTTGTCTACCCACTTGTGTCTAGGTATTGCTTCTATCAGATCTACTGTTGTATGATCTCTGATGTTGTCTACCCACTTGTGTCTAGGTATTGCTTCTATCAGATCTACTGTTGTATGATCTCTGATGTCTACAAGCTTGTGTCTAGGTATTGCTTCTATCAGATCTACTGTTGTATGATCTCTGATGTTGTCTACAAGCTTGTGTCTAGGTATTGCTTCTACCAGATCTACTGTTGTATGATCTCTGATGTTGTCTACCCACTTGTGTCTAGGTATTGCTTCTACCAGATCTACTGTTGTATGATCTCTGATGTTGTCTACCCATTTGTGTCTAGGTATTGCTTCTATCAGATCTACTGTTGTATGATCTCTGATGTTGTCTACAAGCTTGTATCTAGGTATTGCTTCTATCAGATCTACTGTTGTATGATCTCTGATGTTGTCTACAAGCTTGTGTCTAGGTAATGCTTCTATCAGATCTACTGTTGTATGATCTCTGATGTTGTCTACAAGCTTGTGTCTAGGTATTGCTTCTATCAGATCTACTGTTGTATGATCTCTGATATTGTCTACCCACTTGTGTCTAGGTATTGCTTCTATCAGATCTACTGTTGTATGATCTCTGATATTGTCTACCCACTTGTGTCTAGGTATTGCTTCTACCAGATCTACTGTTGTATGATCTCTGATGTTGTCTACCCACTTGTGTCTAGGTATTGCTTCTATCAGATCTACTGTTGTATGATCTCTGATGTTGTCTACCCACTTGTGTCTAGGTATTGCTTCTACCAGATCTACTGTTGTATGATCTCTGATGTTGTCTACCCACTTGTGTCTAGGTATTGCTTCTACCAGATCTACTGTTGTATGATCTCTGATGTTGTCTACCCACTTGTGTCTAGGTATTGCTTCTACCAGATCTACTGTTGTATGATCTCTGATGTTGTCTACCCACTTGTGTCTAGGTATTGCTTCTACCAGATCTACTGTTGTATGATCTCTGATGTTGTCTACCCACTTGTGTCTAGGTATTGCTTCTACCAGATCTTCTGTTGTATGATCTCTGATGTTGTCTACCCACTTGTGTCTAGGTATTGCTTCTACCAGATCTACTGTTGTATGATCTCTGATGTTGTCTACCCACTTGTGTCTAGGTATTGCTTCTATCAGATCTACTGTTGTATGATCTCTGATGTTGTCTACCCACTTGTGTCTAGGTATTGCTTCTATCAGATCTACTGTTGTATGATCTCTGATGTTGTCTACCCACTTGTGTCTAGGTATTGCTTCTACCAGATCTACTGTTGTATGATCTCTGATGTTGTCTACCCACTTGTGTCTAGGTAATGCTTCTATCAGATCTACTGTTGTATGATCTCTGATGTTGTCTACCCACTTGTGTCTAGGTATTGCTTCTACCAGATCTACTGTTGTATGATCTCTGATGTTGTCTACAAGCTTGTGTCTAGGTATTGCTTCTACCAGATCTACTGTTGTATGATCTCTGATGTTGTCTACCCACTTGTGTCTAGGTATTGCTTCTACCAGATCTACTGTTGTATGATCTCTGATGTTGTCTACCCACTTGTGTCTAGGTATTGCTTCTATCAGATCTACTGTTGTATGATCTCTGATGTTGTCTACAAGCTTGTGTCTAGGTATTGCTTCTATCAGATCTACTGTTGTATGATCTCTGATGTTGTCTACAAGCTTGTGTCTAGGTAATGCTTCTATCAGATCTACTGTTGTATGATCTCTGATGTTGTCTACAAGCTTGTGTCTAGGTATTGCTTCTATCAGATCTACTGTTGTATGATCTCTGATGTTGTCTACCCACTTGTGTCTAGGTATTGCTTCTATCAGATCTACTGTTGTATGATCTCTGATATTGTCTACCCACTTGTGTCTAGGTATTGCTTCTACCAGATCTACTGTTGTATGATCTCTGATGTTGTCTACCCACTTGTGTCTAGGTATTGCTTCTATCAGATCTACTGTTGTATGATCTCTGATGTTGTCTACCCACTTGTGTCTAGGTATTGCTTCTACCAGATCTACTGTTGTATGATCTCTGATGTTGTCTACCCACTTGTGTCTAGGTATTGCTTCTACCAGATCTACTGTTGTATGATCTCTGATGTTGTCTACCCACTTGTGTCTAGGTATTGCTTCTACCAGATCTACTGTTGTATGATCTCTGATGTTGTCTACCCACTTGTGTCTAGGTATTGCTTCTACCAGATCTACTGTTGTATGATCTCTGATGTTGTCTACCCACTTGTGTCTAGGTATTGCTTCTACCAGATCTACTGTTGTATGATCTCTGATGTTGTCTACCCACTTGTGTCTAGGTATTGCTTCTACCAGATCTACTGTTGTATGATCTCTGATGTTGTCTACCCGCTTGTGTCTAGGTAATGCTTCTATCAGATCTATGTATGATCTCTAATGTTGTCTACCCACTTGTGTCTAGGTATTGCTTCTATCAGATCTACTGTTGTATGATCTCTGATATTGTCTACCCACTTGTGTCTAGGTATTGCTTCTATCAGATCTACTGTTGTATGATCTCTGATGTTGTCTACAAGCTTGTGTCTAGGTATTGCTTCTATCAGATCTACTGTTGTATGATCTCTGATGTTGTCTACAAGCTTGTGTCTAGGTATTGCTTCTATCAGATCTACTGTTGTATGATCTCTGATGTTGTCTACAAGCTTGTGTCTAGGTATTGCTTCTATCAGATCTACTGTTGTATGATCTCTGATATTGTCTACCCACTTGTGTCTAGGTATTGCTTCTATCAGATCTACTGTTGTATGATCTCTGATATTGTCTACCCACTTGTGTCTAGGTATTGCTTCTACCAGATCTACTGTTGTATGATCTCTGATGTTGTCTACCCACTTGTGTCTAGGTATTGCTTCTACCAGATCTACTGTTGTATGATCTCTGATGTTGTCTACCCACTTGTGTCTAGGTATAGCTTCTACCAGATCTACTGTTGTATGATCTCTGATGTTGTCTACCCACTTGTGTCTAGGTATTGCTTCTACCAGATCTACTGTTGTATGATCTCTGATGTTGTCTACCCACTTGTGTCTATGTATTGCTTCTACCAGATCTACTGTTGTATGATCTCTGATGTTGTCTACCCACTTGTGTCTAGGTATTGCTTCTACCAGATCTACTGTTGTATGATCTCTGATGTTGTCTACCCACTTGTGTCTAGGTATTGCTTCTACCAGATCTACTGTTGTATGATCTCTGATGTTGTCTACCCACTTGTGTCTAGGTATTGCTTCTACCAGATCTACTGTTGTATGATCTCTGATGTTGTCTACCCACTTGTGTCTAGGTATTGCTTCTACCAGATCTACTGTTGTATGATCTCTGATGTTGTCTACCCACTTGTGTCTAGGTATTGCTTCTACCAGATCTACTGTTGTATGATCTCTGATGTTGTCTACCCGCTTGTGTCTAGGTAATGCTTCTATCAGATCTACGTATGATCTCTAATGTTGTCTACCCACTTGTGTCTAGGTATTGCTTCTATCAGATCTACTGTTGTATGATCTCTGATATTGTCTACCCACTTGTGTCTAGGTATTGCTTCTATCAGATCTACTGTTGTATGATCTCTGATATTGTCAACCCACTTGTGTCTAGGTATTGCTTCTATCAGATCTACTGTTGTATGATCTCTGATATTGTCTACCCACTTGTGTCTAGGTATTGCTTCTACCAGATCTACTGTTGTATGATCTCTGATGTTGTCTACCCACTTGTGTCTAGGTATTGCTTCTACCAGATCTACTGTTGTATGATCTCTGATATTGTCTACCCACTTGTGTCTAGGTATTGCTTCTACCAGATCTACTGTTGTATGATCTCTGATATTGTCTACCCACTTGTGTCTAGGTAATGCTCATTCCAGGTATATCCATGTGTACCCTGACTACTAGCGTCATGTATATCCATTAGTACCCTGACTACTAGCGTCATGTATATCCATTAGTACCCTGACTACTAGCGTCATGTATATCCATTAGTACCCTGACTGCTAAGGACATGTATATCCATTAGTACCCTGACTGCTAAGGACATGTATATCCATTAGTACCCTGACTGCTAAGGACATATATATCCATTAATACCCTGACTGCTAAGGACATGTATATCCATTAGTACCCTGACTGCTAAGGACATGTATATCCATTAATACCCTGACTGCTAAGGACATGTATATCCATTTGTACACTGACTGCTAAGGACATGTATATCTGTTTGTACTAAGGTCATGTATATCCATTTGTAGTAAGGTCATGTATATCTGTTTTTACCTTGGCTACTAAGGTCATGTATATCTATTTTTACCTTGGCTACTAAGGTCATGTATATCTATTTTTACCTTGGCTACTAAGGTTATGTATATCTATTTTTACCTTGGCTACTAAGGTCATGTATATCTATTTTTACCTTGGCTACTAAGGTCATGTATATCTATTTTTACCTTGGCTACTAAGGTCATGTATATCTATTTTTACCCTGGCTACTAAGGTCATGTATATCTATTTTAAAGTCAAAGTTATCACATGGACCTTAGTAGCAGAAATATTTAGTACTGAGGGTCAAGGTTATCACTGAGGTCTTATTAATGAAAGTGTTGAAGAAAATCATCTGTGAGTACACATACTGGCATTACTGGTTGAAGCATGACACCTTCTTATGCAGGTGGCCCACCCACAGGTGAGGAAGCAGTTGATTGAGTTCATCTACTCAGGATTTCTGGTACCTGTCCTGGCTCCAGCATTGCACCAGGTGAGTTGTCAACACACGCACACAAAGACATAGACACATATGCCAGACATAACATAATGCAGTTATATTGTTCAGCTCTGTATTCTCATCTACAGTTCAACTCTGTATTCTCATCTACAGTTCAGCTCTGTATTCTCATCTACAGTTCAACTCTGTATTCTCATCTACAGTTAAACTCTGTATTCTCATCTACAGTTCAACTCTGTATTCTCATCTACAGTTCAACTCTGTATTCTCAGTCATTTTGAATTCTTGTTAGGAATAATTACATTTAGCAGATGTGACCTCATTGTTTAAAGAAATAATTACATTTAGCAGACGTGACCTCATTGTTTAAAGTAATAATTACATTTAGCAGATGTGACCTCATTGTTTAAAGAAATAATTACATTTAGCAGATGTGATCTCATTGTTTAAAGTAATAATTACATTTAGCAGACGTGACCTCATTGTTTAAAGTAATAATTACATTTAGCAGATGTGACCTCATTGTTTAAAGAAATAATTACATTTAGCAGACGTGACCTCATTGTTTAAAGTAATAATTACATTTAGCAGATGTATCCTCATTGTTTAAAGAAATAATTACATTTAGCAGATGTGATCTCATTGTTTAAAGAAATAATTACATTTAGCAGATGTGGCCTCATTGTTTGAAGATATAATTACATTTAGCAGATGTGACCTCATTGTTTAAAGAAATAATTACATTTAGCAGACATGACCTCATTGTTTAAAGAAGTAATTACATTTAGTGTTTTTCGCTGCATTCACTCGAGTAATTATTGGCGCAGCCATTATTATGTGTGCTACGTCATCATGATGATCTATCTATCTATCTATTGACCTTTAGAGCCGTAGCCGGCCCATAGGGCGTAGACCAAGATACTCCCTCTCTTATCTGAATTTTTGTTCTAGCAGTTTTCTTTTAAAGAAATTTTATCAAATCTCGCCATTTGTCTCTGTTCTGTGCAAGCAGCTCTATCTCATTGAGGGAGCCAATTCCTGCTGCTTTTGCCTCTCTCATCAATGTTCTTCTCAGTGTCTCTCTGGGTCTTTCTCTTTTGCTCTTACCTGTTATCATGATGATGGCTGATCGTGTATCCCTAGACCGGCCGTACTCTAATGATAAAAGGTGAGATGATGGAGCTTTGTTCATGACTTTGCAGCAACGAGGTGTCTCCCGGAGTTTCATGTTGGTCAGGAGGGATGTTGTCTAGATTCAAGAGGGCTACTGTGAGATCGAGGGTAGACATGTGAACTGGTTTATTATTTCACAAATTCACATAAAATGGTTTGGCCATGTGACAAGGTAGAAAGAACAAAACACAACACAACGAGCCTTCAACAAACGTTGTGAGAACACCAGACCCAAGGGTCAACCACGAAAAAGATGGGTCGGTGGAATATTAGAAGCACTAGGAAACATAACAGCAGCAGAGGCGAACAGAAGAGCAAAAGACCGCAAATTATATCTCCCCTCGATGCTGTAAGGCAGATGAGGAAGGAAAGAAGAAGAAGAAGACATTGCAGGGAGATCTTATGGTCTGTTGTTTGATATACGACGGGGATAAACCGATGGCTAACTGTGTTACTCATATGTTCGGATTTGGAGTCAAAAACGATGTCCTAACGTCATAAAGCGCTATACATTAAAAAAAATATGATAATCATTTTCAGGAGGACGTGATATGGTGGGTAGGTGGCAGGGACCATTAAAGGCTGTGCCTGAAAAGTGTTCCTTCTTGCAGTTTCCTCATATTCCAAGTCCGGCTTGTTGCAGGAGCTACTGAGTTAAGTGCTCTGTGCACACCATGAGCTGTGTGTCTCACCTGTTTTGACCATGTTTCAATATTCCGATTGTCTACGATGAATGATTATATCGTATGACAGGGAACAGTTGGCTGTGTTCACTTTCTGTGCAGTTTCGCCTTATGTCTTTTGGCGTGTGCTGAGACTACTATGATGGGGACTGCAGTTACCTTTCTTTGTTTGGGAGATGAGATAGTAATTCGGATGATACTGCTGGCACGGGTGGTTGAGCAATTATGGATTTTAATTTGTTTGCAGTGATACCAGCGGCTTCCATAACCATAACTATTTTTTTTTCAAATACTTTTGCAAGCGAGCTACATTTGTTTGTAACATTGAGAGAAAGTTGTCATCTGTATGTCAATGTGATGCTTTGTTTCTCTGATTGAGAGAAAGTTGTCATTGTAATGCTTTGTTTCTCCAATTGAGAGAAAGTTGTCATCTCCATGTCATTGTAATACTTTGTTTCTCTGATTGAGAGAAAGTTGTCATCGTAATGCTTTGTTTCTCCAATTGAGAGAAAGTTGTCATCTCCATGTCATTGTAATACTTTGTTTCTCTAATTGAGAGAAAGTTGTCATCTCTATGTCAGTGTAATGCTATGTTTCTCTGATTGAGAGAAAGTTGTCATCTCTATGTCATTGTAATGCTGTGTTTCTCTGATTGAGAGAAAGTTGTCATCTCCATGTCATTGTTATGCTTTGTTTCTCTGATTGAGAGAAAGTTGTCATCTCAATGTCATTGTAATGCTTTGTTTCTCTGATTGAGAGAAAGTTGTCATCCCCATGTCATTGTAATGCTATGTTTCTCTGATTGAGAGATAGTTGTCATTGTAATGCTATGTTTCTCTGATTGAAAGAAAGTTGTCATTGTAATGCTGTATTTCTCTGATTGAGAGAAAGTTGTCATCTCCATGTCATTGTAATGCTATGTTTCTCTGATTGAGAGATAGTTGTCATTGTAATGCTATGTTTCTCTGATTGAGAGAAAGTTGTCATTGTAATGCTATGTTTCTCTGATTGAGAGAAAGTTGTCATCCCCATGTCATTGTAATGCTGTATTTCTCTGATTGAGAGAAAGTTGTCATTGTAATGCTATGTTTCTCTGATTGAGAGAAAGTTGTCATTGTAATGCTATGTTTTTCTGGCTTATCTGTGGCTGCTGTAGAGGCTTGAATGGTCATAGTTGCAGTCCTGGCACGTCATGGGTGTGCTGGCACAGACTGTCACAAGAGGTAGAAGAGAAGTTCTCAGACAGTTAAATGTTGATGAGAAGTTCTCAGACAGACAAATGTCAATGAGAAGTTCTCAGACAGTCAAATGTCAATGAGAAGTTCTCAGACAGTCAAATGTCAATGAGAAGTTCTCAGACAGACAGATGTCAATGAGAAGTTTTCAGACAATCAAATGTCAATGAGAAGTTCTCAGACAGACAAATGTCAATGAAAAGCTTTCAGACAGATAAATGTCAATGAGAAGTTCTCAGACAGGCAAATGTCAGTGAGAAGCTTTCAGACAGACAAATATGAAGTTCTCAAACAGACAAATGTCGATGAGAAGTTCTCAGACAGACAAATGTCAATGAGAAGTTCTCAGACAGTCAAATGTCAATGAGAAGTTCTCAGACAGTCAAATGTCAATGAGAAGTTCTCAGACAGACAAATGTCAATGAGAAGTTCTCAGACAGACAAATGTCGATGAGAAGTTCTCAGACAGACAAATGTCAATGAAAAGCTTTCAGACAGATAAATGTCAATGAGAAGTTCTCAGACAGGCAAATGTCAGTGAGAAGCTTTCAGACAGACAAATATGAAGTTCTCAGACAGACAAATGTCAATGAGAAGTTCTCAGACAGACAAATGTCGATGGGAAGTTTTCAGACAGTCAAATGTCGATGGGAAGTTTTCAGACAGGCAAATGTCAATGAGAAGATCTCAGACAGGCAAATGTCAATGAGAAGTTCTCAGACAGACAAATGTCAATGAGAAGTTCTCAGACAGGCAAATGTCAGTGAGAAGCTTTCAGACAGACAAATATGAAGTTCTCAGACAGACAAATGTCAATGAGAAGTTCTCAGACAGACAAATGTCGATGAGAAGTTTTCAGACAGTCAAATGTCAATGAGAAGTTCTCAGACAGTCAAATGTCAATGAGAAGATCTCAGACAGGCAAATGTCAATGAGAAGTTCTCAGACAGACAAATGTCAATGAAAAGCTTTCAGACAGATAAACGTCAATGAGAAGTTCTCTAGGCAAATGTCAGTGAGAAGCTTTCAGACAGACAAATATGAAGTTCTCAGACAGACATATGTTGAAGAGATGCACACAGACAGACAAATGTGGAAAAGAAGTGCTCAGACAGACAAATGTGGAAGACAAGTGCTCAGACAGACAAATGTGGAAGACAAGTGCTCAGACAGACAAATGTGGAAGACAAGTGCTCAGACAGACAAATGTGGAAGACAAGTGCTCAGACAGACAAATGTGGAAGACAAGTGCTCAGACAGACAAATGTGGAAGACAAGTGCTCAGACAGACAAATGTGGAAGACAAGTGCTCAGACATACAAATGTGGAAGACAAATGCTCAGACATACAAATGTGGAAGACAAGTGCTCAGACAGACAAATGTGGAAGACAAGTGCTCAGACAGACAAATGTGGAAGACAAGTGCTCAGACAGACAAATGTGGAAGACAAGTGTTCAGACAGACAAATGTGGAAGACAAGTGCTCAGACAGACAAATGTGGAAGACAAGTGCTCAGACAGACAAATGTGGAAGACAAGTGCTCAGACAGACAAATGTGGAAGACAAGTGCTCAGACATACAAATGTGGAAGACAAGTGCTCAGACAGACAAATGTGGAAGACAAGTGCTCAGACAGACAAATGTGGAAGACAAGTGTTCAGACAGACAAATGTGGAAGACAAGTGTTCAGACATACAAATGTGGAAGACAAGTGCTCAGACAGACAAATGTGGAAGAGAAGTGCTCAGACAGATAAATGTAAAGGATTAGTACTCAGAGGGGCAACAATAGACTAAAAGAGTGTGTGTGCGTGCGTTCATGTGCGCACGCATGTGTGTGTGTGTGTGGTTATATGTCAAGCAGCCAGTCTGACCAGTGTCCATACCTTCCTCACTGCCAGGACATCCATGGACTCCCGCTCCCATTGCTAGATACAGATCTGTTCCGGGTCAGTAGCTCACATTGCATGCCAGCTGTCTCATGTTCGCTGTATAGAGCTATTATTTGGCTGCTATGCTAACAAATATGTGCTTGTAGTTGTGGATGTACTCAAAACCAGACACGACACACACATTGGGACATCAACTCTAGAGTAGACAGAACAATGCTCAACAGAAACACATTCTGCTAGATAGTAAACATGGCTGATGAAGTCGTTCCTTCATTGGGTTATCAGGCCTTACAGATGTGGTCGTTACATTGGCTTAAGTGCAAACAAATTTGTGAACATATCAAATAGTAGGACAAGACTATCAAATAATGAAAGAAGTAAATGATTGAGTCTATTTCATCCATGAAAATAGTTTAATTGTCTCTGATTTTGTAAATGAGAGCACACACACTCTGGGAAAGTTCCTGATTTATGCTAATAAAAAATGTTCTGCAAGGAACACATACATACTTAATGAACAGTCCTCGTAGTTATACAAGGAACACATACATACTTAATGAACAGTCCTCATAGTTCTACAAGGAACACATACATACTTAATGAACAGTCTTCAATATTCTACAAGGAACACATGCATACTTAATGAACAATCCTCATAGTTCTACAAGGAACACATACATACTTAATGAACAGTCTTCATAGTTCTACAAGGAACACATACATACTTAAAGAAACAGTTCTCGTAGTTCTACAAGGAACACATACATACTTAATGAACAATCCTCATAGTTCTACAAGGAACACATACATACTTAATGAACAGTCTTCATAGTTCTACAAGGAACACATACTTACTTAATGAACAGTTCTCATAGTTCTACAAGGAACACATACATACTTAATGAACAGTTCTCGTAGTTATACAAGGAACACATACATACTTAATGAACAGTCCTCATAGTTATACAAGGAACACATACATACTTAATGAACAGTTCTTGTAGTTCTACAAGGAACACATACATACTTAATGAACAGTTCTCGTAGTTATACAAGGAACACATACATACTTAATGAACAGTCCTCGTAGTTATACAAGGAACACATACATACTTAATGAACAGTCCTCATAGTTCTACAAGGAACACATACATACTTTATGAACAGTCCTCATAGTTCTACAAGGAACACATACATACTTAATGAATAGTCCTCGTAGTTCTACAAGGAACACATACATACTTAATGAACAGTCCTCATAGTTCTACAAGGAACACATACATACTTAATGAACAGTCCTCGTAGTTCTACAAGGAACACATACATACTTAATGAACAGTTCTCATAGTTCTACAAGGAACACATACACACTTAATGAACAGTCCTCGTAGTTCTACAAGGAACACATACATAATGAACAATCCTCATAGTTCTACAAGGAACCTATACATGCTTAATGAACAGTCCTCATAGTTCTACAAGGAACACATACATACTTAATGAACAGTCCTCATAGTTCTACAAGGAACACATACATACTTAATGAACAGTCCTCATAAAGGAACACATCATCATCAAGTACCGGGCCTAGTGGCGTAGATGATCATGTCTCTCCTCAACTTTCGATCTCGGCAGCTATTTATCATTTCTGTTGTTGACCTTCTGCCAAGCCATTCTCTTAAGCTGTCTGTTATTTTTTCTCTTTGCTTCCCTCTATCTCTTCGTCCCTCAATTTTTCCAGTTGTTAAATATCTTCCAGTTGTTCTCTTCTCATTACATGGCGAAAAAATGATGATTGTTTCTTCCTAACATTGGAAATTAGCTCTCTTTTTGCTTTGACCTCTCTCAGAACATCTTCATTACTCTTCTTAGCTGTTCCTGGTACTCTCAACATTCTTCTGTAAAATCACATTTCTACAGACTCCAGTGATTTTCTTGTCTGTTGTCCTATTGTCCATGATTTGCATCCATATGTTAAGACTGGCTCTACGTAACATTTAAGAACTCATTTTCTTGTTTCTATTGTCAAAAATGGATTGCATAGTATTTTCCTCATTTTTTGGAAAGCTGCTTTTGCCAAAGCCATTCTGCATCTCACCTCTTTTGTACATCTTCTGTCTGAGGTTAACAAAGTTTCCAAATATTTAAATTCATTTACCTGTTTTAATATTGTTCCACTTGTCTTTATTTTGCACTGAGGTGATGTCTTTTTCTTTGTTGTTACCATTACCTCTGTCTTTTTGCTATTAAGACTGAGTCCTTTATTTTTGCTTTCCTTCACTATAATGTCCAACATTTCTTGTAACTCATTTTCACTCTTAGCAATTAAGACTGTATCATCGGCATACCTTAGATTATTTATATTATATCCTCCAATTGTTATTCCTTCCCATGTGTTACCGGGGCTTCATTATGAGGGAAGTAAAAAATAGTGACACTGTGACCTTCCAGGCATGTCATAAGAGGCGACTAAGGAGATTGATCGATGGCTTGACAAGCTGTCATTGTAAAAAGTGTTGTTATGGAAACAGAGCCATAGTTTTTAGAAGCAGTGATCTCTGCAATATGTGCCATTTTGGCACACAAGGTTTCTGTTTTTGAGATTGTGGTTCTGTCCTGTGTGCCGTCTTCGGCTCGAAAGGACAATAGATAGATAGATAGAATTGTTATTCCAGGCATGTCCCTTATGGATCTTAAAATAATCTCACTATAAATATTAAACAAATCTGGTGACAGCACACAACCTTGTCTAACACCCTGTTTTATTTGTTGAAACATTCCAAATTGGTTTCTAGTTCTTATGGCCGCTGTTTGTTGCCAGTACATGTTCTTTATTATTCTTAGATCTTTGCTGTCTATGTTTATGCTTTCTAAAATGTTGATTATTTCTTGGTGCTTTACTTTGTCAAATGCCTTGGTGTAATTATGAAACATAGATATAGATCTGTTTTCACCTCTATGGCTCTTTCTACTCAAGATCTTATGATATAAATGGCATTGCTTGTTCCTTTATCTCTAACAAAACCACACTGTTCATCGCTAATTTCTGGACTGATTTTGTTTTGCACTCTTCGCATGATGATTCTTAGTAATATCTTAGTCATATGACTCATAAGGCTTATTGTGTGATGATCATCGCATTCAATCGCACCCGATTTCTTTGGTAGGGCTATGAATATTGATTTGAGCATGTCGTCTGGTATATATCCGCTGTTGTAGATATCATTCAATGTTTTTGTTATTATTCTATTCCAAAATCACCCATGGCTTCAATCTCTTCTTTAGTTATATTATCTGGTCCAGGAGCTTTGCCTGCTTTCATATTGCGCAAGGCGTCTTCCACTTCTTCTCTCAGTATTTCTGGTCCTTCTCCATTATCCTTAATATTTACTTCCGTTCGTTCATCATTATAAAGATCTTTAATGTATTCTGCCCATCGTTCCCTTATGTTTTCTTGATCAATCAACAGTTCTCCTTCCTTTGATCTTAAACATCCAGTTTTTGATTGCATTTTTCTTCCTGTTAAAAAAAAAAGTAAAGTATCCCCATCACGCCAAGTGGCGTATAGGGAAATATGGTGTTAGTGACCCTATATTTTACAGACCTTCAGCACATGATTTTTGGGGTAATGTGGCCAGTATTACGCCCGTGCTGCTTTACTTTCCTAGAAAAAAATCCGGTACTCATGTAAGGCTGGGTGAACCCGGAAGTCGTCGGTTGGGATCGAACCCTACCCCTTGTCCGTGGTAGTCCAGTTCACTAACCACTGAGCTATCGCGGCTCTCCTTTTCTTCCTGTTAATTCCTCAATTTGTTTGTATATAGCTTTAGCATCTCCTTTTTGTTGCATTTCAATCTCTTTGCATCTCTTGCCATGTTTCTTTTGCTTCATTGCATTTTACTACAATTTCTTTATTTAATCTCTTATACTCATCTTTATTTTCTTTATTTCTTCTTCTTGTATCCATTAGCTGCAAAATGTCATCTGTCATCCATTGCTTTCTTGAATTTGTCCTCACTGGTGGTATGAACTCTTTTGATGTTTGTTGCATTGTCTCTTTTTGCATTTTCCACTGTTCATCAATGCTTTGTATCTTCTCTATTGCATTGTACCGGTTCTGAATTGTGATTGTATATTTGTCTTGCAGCTTCTTGTCTGATTTTAGTAAATCTAAATTTAACTTGATGTTAACTGAGGCTCGTTTTGTTCTTTTTAATTTTACTCTAAGCTTTCCCACAACTGGTACATGATCACTATTGCAATCTGCCCCTGGTCTAGTTTTCACACACACCAGACTGTTTCTAAATCTATTGCTTATCATTATATAATCAATTTGATTACGTGCGTTGTCCCCTGGGCTTTTCCATGTCCACAGACGTCTTGGATGATGCTTAAACCAGGTGTTTCCTATCATCATGTTGTTTGTTCTTGCCCAGTCAATAAGTTTCTCACCTCTTTCATTCCTCTCGCCTAAGCCATAATGACCAACTACTTCCTCAACTCTTTCCTTTCCTACTTTTGCGTTAAAATCCCCTAGAACTATGGTGTTTTCATTGGTTTGCATTTATGAAGTGCCTCATTTAACTCGTTGTAGAATTTATCAATTATCAAAAGGAACACATATCTACTTAATGAAACAGTCCTCATAAAGGAACACATACATACTTAATGAAACAGTCCTCATAAAGGAACACATACATACTTAATGAAACAGTCCTCATAAAGGAACACATACATACTTAATGAAACAGTCCTCATAAAGGAACACATACATACTTAATGAAACAGTCCTCATAAAGGAACACATACATACTTAATGAAACAGTCCTCATAAAGGAACACATACATACTTAATGAAACAGTCCTCATAAAGGAACACATATCATTATTTCTGTTTCATTCAACAAAGACAATTCATCAAGTAAAGGCATAAGTGGAGTAAGTCACCATTTTATGTTGCTAGTCAGGTTGTGAAACATGTTGATCATGTACACACACAGAGGGACTGATAGAAATGTGTTGATCATGTACACACACAGAGGGACTGATAGAAATGTGTTGATCATGTACACACACAGAGGGACTGATAGAAATGTGTTGATCATGTACACACACAGAGGGACTGATAGAAATGTGTTGATTATGCACACACGCAGAGGGACTGATAGAAATGTGTTGAATATGTACACACGCAGAGGGACTGATAGAAGTGTGTTGAATATGTACACACGCAGAGGGACTGATAGAAATGTGTTGATTATGTACACACACAGAGGGTCTAAGAGAAATGTGTTGATTATGTACACACACAGAGGGACTAAGAGAAATGTGTTGATCATGTACATACACACAGAGGGAATGACAGCAATGTGTTGATCATGTACACACACACACAGAGGTAATGATAGAAATGTGTTGATCATGTACACACACACAGAGGGAATGACAGAAATGTGTTGATCATGTACACACACACAGAGGGAATGATAGAAATGTGTTGATCATGTACACACACACACACACACAGAGGGACTGATAGAAATGTGTTGATCATGTACACAGAGGGACTGATAGAAATGTGTTTTTCATGTACACACAGAGGGAATGATAGATATGTGTTGATCATGTACACACACACACACACAGAGAATGATAGAAATGTGTTGATCATGTACACATACAGGGAATGATAGAAATGTGTTGATCATGTACACATACAGGGACTGATAGATATGTGTTGATCATGTACACATACTTGGACTGATAGAAATGTGTTGATCATGTACATACACACACACAGAGGTATTGATAGAAATGCGTTGATCATGTACACACACACAGAGGGACTGATAGAAATGTGTTGATCATGTACACACACACACACACACAGAGGGACTGATAGAAATGTGTTTTTCATGTACACACAGGGACTGATAGATATGTGTTGAGCATGTACTCACACAGGGACTGATAGAAATGTGTTGATCATGTACACACACAGGGACTGATAGAAATGTGTTTTTCATGTACACACACAGGGATTGATAGAAATGTGTCGATCATGTACACACACACAGGGATTGATAGAAATGTGTTGACCATGTACACACACAGAGGGACTGATAGAAATGTGTTGATCATGTACACACAGAGAGACTGATAGAAATGTTTTGATCATGTACACACACAGAGGGAATGACAGAAATGTGTTGATCATATACACACACACACACACAGAGGGAATGATAGAAATGTGTTGATCATGTACACACACACACAGAGGGAATGACAGAAATGTGTTTGATCATGTACACACACACACAGAGGGAATGATAGAAATGTGTTGATCATGTACACACACACACACACACACAGAGGGACTGATAGAAATGTGTTTTTCATGTACACACACACACACACAGAGGGAATGATAGATATGTGTTGATCATGTACACACACAGAGGGAATGATAGAAATGTGTTGATCATGTACACACACACACAGAGGGACTGATAGAAATGTGTTGATCATGTACACATACAGGGACTGATATAAATGTGTTGATCATGTACACACAGAGGGACTGATAGAAATGTGTTGATCATGTACACACACAGAGGGAATGATAGAAATGTGTTGATCATGTACACATACAGGGACTGATAGAAATGTGTTGATCATGTACACATACAGGGACTGATAGAAATGTGTTGATCATGTACACACACACACAGAGGGACTGATAGAAATGTGTTGATCATGTACACACACAGAGGGACTGATAGAAATGTGTTGTTGAACTTTGATCATTGATGTTGGCTGTTCTATTATCCTGCATGAAGATCCTGTTATCTGAAGATTTCTGATTATAAACATCAATCATGCATAAAGATCTTGTTAAAAGATTTTTTATTATAAACATCAATCATGCGTGAAGATCTTGTTTAAAGATTTTTTTATTATAAACATCAATCATGCGTGAAGATCTTGTTTGAAGATTTCTGATTATAAACAACAATCATGCATGAAGATCTTGGTGTCTGCAGATTTCTGAGTGTGAAGATATCTATGTTTGATTGAAATGCTCAATGTATGAACATCTCAGTTTATGAACATCTCAATGTGTGAACATCTCAGTTTGTGAATATCTCAATGTGTGAACATTGCAGTTTATGAACATCTCAGTGTATGAACATCTCAATGTATAAACATCTCAGTGTATGAACATCTCAATGTGTGAACATCTCAATGTATAAACATCTCAGTGTATGAACATCTCAATGTGTGAACATCTCAATGTATAAACATCTCAGTGTATGAACATCTCAATGTGTGAACATCTCAATGTATGAACATCTCAATGTATGAACATCTCAGTGTATGAACATCTCAGTGTATGAACATCTCAATGTATGAACATCTCAATGTATGAACATCTCAATGTATGAACATCTAAGTGAATGAACATCTCAATGTATGAACATCTCAGTGTATGAACATCTCAATGTATGAACATCTCAGTGTATGAACATCTCAATGTATGAACATCTTAACATATGAACATCTCAGTGTATGAACATCTCAATGTATGAACATCTCAATGTATTAATGTTTCATTTTGTGAAAATTATTCTAGCATGAACACTATCTCAATGTGTGAACATTAATCTAGCATGATTAATTATATCATTTCTATCATTCCTGGCATCTAACTTGTCTTATTGTAAAAAAGTAAAGCACCCCCGTCACGCCAAGTGGCGTATAGGGAAATATGGTGTTAGTGACCCTATATTTTACAGACCTTCAGCACATGATTTTTGGGGTAATGTGGTCAGTATTACGCCCGTGCTGCTTTACTTTCCCAGAAAAAAATCCAGTACCCATTTAAGGCTGGGTGAACCCGGAAACCGTCGGTTGGGATCGAACCCTACCCCTTGTCCGTGGTAGTCCAGTTCACTAACCACTGAGCTATCGCGGCTCCCTTGTCTTATTGTACATTCGTTATATCATTTCTATCATACCTGACATCCATCTTGTCTTATTGTGCATTCATTATATCATTTCTATTATACCTGACATCCATCTTGTCTTATTGTGCATTCATTATATCATTTCTATCATTCCTGAGAGGTCAGGTCAGGTAATTTTACCTGCTACTGTATGCAGTAAACAGTACAACCTGTGGCTGCCCTGCTGCCTTGCAGGTATGCTCGGGAGAGTAAAAGGCTAAGGGTGGGTACCCCGAAATAAAACAACCCCACTGCCTTGTGGGTGATACTTTTTAGTCAAAGGCTAGCGGAGCCAACCGTAAACAAACCGATGGAAGGCAACAGAAAACCACCGTCGTATTTTCTTTGTACAATCATGAATCACCACAACATTAGATATAACGACAACGTTAAGGGGGATTCCAATAGAAAACCCTTGTTCGGTAGGGGATATCATGTGCTACAGGTGATACCCGATCGTCATCAAGCTACTGTAAGCAAAATAAAGATTAAACAAACTCTAAAGATAGGTACTTGGAATGTGAGAACACTCATGCAGAAGGGTAAACTAGAAAACATCATACAAGAAATGAAAAGAATGGATTTACAATTACTGGACTTTGCGAAATGAGATACACCGGATCAGGGAGATGTATTCTGATAAACATAAAATAATCTATTCTGGGGGTACTGAACACCAAAGAGGAGTAGGTATCATCTTGGATGCAGAAAGAGCAAGAACAGTGAAAGGCTTTTACCCAATATCTGACAGGGTCCTTTTAGTGAAATTGAATGGAAAGCCAATAGACATAAATCTTATACAAGTTTATGCACCAACAGCAGACAGTCTAGAGGAAACAATTGATAAATTTTACAATGAGTTAAATGAGGCACTTCATAAATGCAAACTACATAAAAACACCATAGTTCTAGGGGATTTTAACGCAAAAGTAGGAAAGGAAAGAGTTGAGAAAGTAGTTGGTCATTATGGCTTAGGTGAGAGGAATGAAAGAGGTGAGAAATTTATTGACTGGGCAAGAACACACAACATGATGATAGGAAACACCTGGTTTTAGCAACATCCAAGACGTCTGTGGACATGGAAAAGCCCAGGGGACAACACACGTAATCAAATTGATTATATAATGATAAGCCGTGTGTTACCGGGGCCTCATTACGTGGGATGTAAAGAATAGTGACACTGTGACCTTCCAGGCATGTCGTAAGAGGCGACTAAGGAGGTTGATCGATGGCTTGACAAGCTGTCATTGTAAAAAGCATTGTTATGGAAACAGACCATAGATTTTAGAAGCAGTGATCTCTGCAATATGTGCCACGCAAGGTTTCTGTTTTTGAGATTGTGGTTCTGCCCTATGTGCCGTCTTCGGCTCGAAAGGACAATAGATAGAATAGATTTAGAAACAGTCTGGTGTGTGTGAAAATTAGACCAGGGTCAGATTGCAATAGTGATCATGTACCAGTTGTGGGAAAGCTTAGAGTAAAATTAAAAAGAACAAAACGAGCCTCAGTTATCTATCTATTGACCTTTCGAGCCGTAACCGGCCCATAGGGCGTAGACCAAGATACACCTTCTCCTATATGAATTTTTGTTCTAGCAGTTTTCTTTTAAAGATATTTTATCAAATCTCGCCATCTGTCTCTGTTCTGTGCAAGCAGTTCTATCTCATTGAGGGAGCCGATTCCTGCTGCTCTTGCCTCTCTCATCAATGTTCTTCTCAGTGTCTCCCTGGGTCTTCCTCTTTTTCTTTTACCTGTTGTTTCCCATATGAGGGCTTGCTTTGCTATTCGATTATTATCTCTTCTCATCACATGTCCAACGTATGACCATCGTCTTTTCTTTATTACTGAAGATATTAGTGGTTGATTGGCGATTTCTCTAATTTCCTCGTTTGTTTTGAATTCGTTCCATTCTATACCAAGTATTTTCCTTAGACATTTATTTTCGAATGCGTTCAACTTTGTTTCTATATCTCTTGTTGTTTTCCAGCTTTCACACGCATACGTAAGGGTTGATAGTACATTTGATTTGAATAGCCTAAGTTTTGTGTTTGTGCTAATGAGTTTTGATTTCCACAACTTTTCAAGGCTTCTGAAAGACATTGCTGCTTTAGCCAGTCTGATTCTAATTTCTTTGCTCGTATCCCCTTCTCGATCAATGTGACTTCCAAGATAGATGAAGTGATCGATCTCTTCTACTGGTTTGTTTTCCATGTATATTTTGTCACTTGTTGGAATTAAACTTTTCATGACTTTAGTCTTTTCATGATTGACCTCAAGCCCAATTTAACATCAAGTTAAATTTAGATTTACTAAAATCAGACAAGAAGCTGCAAGACAAATATACAATCACAATTCAGAACCGGTACAATGCAACAGAGAAGATACAAAGCATTGATGAACAGTGGGAAATGCTAAAAGAATCAATGCAACAAACATCAAAAGAGTTCATACCACCAGTGAGGACAAATTCAAGAAAGCAATGGATGACAGATGATATCTTGCAGCTAATGGATACAAGAAGAAGAAATAAAGGAAATAAAGATGTGTATAAGAGATTAAATAAAGAAATTGTAGTAAAATGCAATGAAGCAAAAGAAGCATGGCTAAAAGAGAGATGCAAAGAGATTGAAATGCAACAAAAAAGAGATGCTAAAGCTATATACAAACAAATTGAGGAATTAACAGGAAGAAAAACGCATTCAAAAACTGGATGTTTAAGATCAAAGGAAGGAGAACTGTTGATTGATCAAGAAAACATAAGGGAACAATGGACAGAATACATTAAAGATCTTTATAATGATGAACGAACGGAAGTAAATATTAAGGATAATGGAGAAGGACCAGAAATACTGAGAGAAGAAGTGGAAGATGCCTTGTGCAATATGAAAGCAGGCAAAGCTCCTGGACCAGATAATATAACTAAAGAAGAGATTGAAGCCATGGGTGATCTTGGAATGGAAATAATAACAAAAATATTGAATGATATCTACAACAGCGGATATACACCAGACGACATGCTCAAATCAATATTCATAGCCCTACCAAAGAAATCGGGTGCGATTAATGCGATGATTATCGCACAATAAGCCTTATGAGTCATATGACTAAGATATTACTAAGAATCATCATGCGAAGAGTGCGAAGCAAAATCAGTCCAGAAATTAGCAATGAACAGTGTGGTTTTGTTAGAGATAAAGGAACAAGCAATGCCATTTATATCATAAGATCTTTAGCAGAAAGAGCCATAGAGGTGAAAACAGATCTATACCTATGTTTCATAGATTACACCAAGGCATTTGATAAAGTAAAGCACCAAGAAATAATCAAAATTTTAGAAAGCATAAACGTAGACAGCAAAGATCTAAGAATAATAAAGGACATGTACTGGCAACAAACAGCGGCCATAAGAACTGGAAACCAATTGGGAATGTTTCAACAAATAAAACAGGGTGTTAGACAAACTTGTGTGCTGTCACCAGATTTGTTTAATATTTATAGTCAGATTATTTTAAGATCCATAAGGGACATGCCTGGAATAACAATTGGAGGTCATAATATAAATAATCTAAGGTATGCTGATGATACAGTCTTAATTGCTAAGAGTGAAAATGAGTTACAAGAAATGTTGGACATTATAGTGAAGGAAAGCAAAAATAAAGGACTCAGCCTTAATAGCAAAAAGACAGAGGTAATGGTAACAACAAAGAAAAAAACATCACCTCAGTGCAAAATAAAGACAAGTGGAACAATATTGAAACAGGTAAATGAATTTAAATATTTGGGAACTTTGTTAACCTCAGACGGAAGATGTACAAAAGAGGTGAGATGTAGAATGGCTCAGGCAAAAACAGCTTTCCAAAAAATGAGGAAGATACTATGCAATCCATTTTTGACAATAGAAACAAGAAAAAGAGTTCTTAAATGTTATGTAGAGCCAGTCTTAACATATGGATGCGAATCATGGACAATAGACAAGAAAATCACTGGAGTCTGTAGAAATGTGGTTTTACAGAAGAATGTTGAGAGTACCATGGACAGCTAAGAAGAGTAATGAAAACGTTCTGAAAGAGGTCAAAGCAAAAAGAGAGCTAATTTCCAATATTAGGAAGAGACAATCATCATTTTTTGGCCATGTAATGAGAAGAGAACAACTGGAATATATTGTAACAACTGGAAAAATTGAGGGATGAAGAGATAGAGGGAAGCAAAGAGAAAAAATAACAGACAGCTTAAGAGAATGGCTTGGCAGAAGGTCAACAACAGAAATGATAAATAGCTGCCGAGATCGAAAATTGTGGAAAGACATGATCACCTACGCCAGTAGGCAAGGTACTTGATGATGATAATTATACCTGACATCCAACCTCTCTTATTGTGCATTCATTATATCATTTCTATCATTCCTGACATTCAACTTATCTTATTTTAAGGGTAAAGGCAAAGAAATGCAAATGAATGCATAAAAATGCGAAGCTGCAGTAAAGCTGAATATAAGGAAAAAATTAAAAAAAATGGTATGTTAGAAGCTTTACGTGATAAGTGGACGACACAGACTAAACGACGTTTCGGCCCAATAGGCCTTCAGCAGGAACAAACAAGAAAAACACACACACAAAACTAAAAACGAAACATTCAAAACAAAAATATTCAAAATATGTTAAAGAAAAATGTCTATCCTGTGTGTATGAAAAGGAAATGGTAACAAAAGTGTGGCTGTCGTGAATGTGCAGAAATGTGCGCAAATGCACACCGAACCAGAGGTTCAGAGAGCAGAAAAATCTTTCCACTAATCTTCTCCCAGACTCAGGCTCCCACCCTCAACACTTCGGTACGGCCCCTTGTGGTCGTAACTTATCACCTGTGCCTATGTGTTCCCTACTGACTCGGTCTTGTTCCCTAATGGATGATTCGAGATCAAGCATGGCTTCACATGTGTGTCCCGCAACATCATTTATGCCATCATATGCCAACGATGCCACATTACCTATATTGGTGAGTCTGGGGGAAGATTAGCGGAAAGATTTTGTGAACATCTACGGGATGTCCAACAGAATACTGGTACTCCAGTGTCTTCCCACTTCAACTCCCCTGATCACAAGGGTAAAGACGACATCCATGTCACTGGAATTGTCCTTTGTTACTCTGGTGACCGCAGCCGCTATATTTTGGAAAATCGCCTCATAGTCCAGTATGGTTCGCTCACCCCACGAGGCATGAATGTATCACACTCATACACATAGTTTCCTTTTGGTTGATCATTCCCTTTTGCATAGCCTTCTCTGCTGCACATATTTGGGATCTTTGGTCTATCTACTATGATATGCTATTTATAGTTCTTCTCCTCTAGTCCCTTATGACACTTCGGTGTTCTCCTCTATACCTTTTTTCTGTGCTCCTTACCCCTCATTTGTTTTTATTGTACCCCACTCTCAGACATCTCACTCTTACCGCCTTTTGAGCACCTGTTAGTCTACTGTTCTATTGTTTCTCCTTTGTGTTTGCACACTGACCCCTGTGTGAACTCCTCTGGTTCGGTGTGCATTTGCGCACATTTCTGCACATTCACGACAGCCACACTTTTGTTACCATTTCCTTTTTATACACACAGGATAGACATTTTTCTTTAACATATTTCAAATATTTTTGTTTTGGTTGTTTCGTTTTTAGTTTTGTGTGTGTGTTTTTTTTGTTTGTTCCTGCTGAAGGCCTATTGGGCCGAAACGTCGTTTAGTCTGTGTCGTCCACTTATCACGTAAAGCTTCTAACATACCATTTTTTTTTAATTTTTTAATTTATCTTATTGTACATTCATTATATCATTTCTATCATTCCTGACATCCAACCTCTCTTATTGTACATTCATTATATCATTTCTATCATTCCTGACATCCAACCTCTCTTATTGTGCATTCATTATATCATTTCTATTATACCTGACATCCAACCTATCTTATTGTACATTCATTATATCATTTCTATCATTCTTGACATCCAACCTCTCTTATTGTGCATTCATTATACCATTTCTATTATACCTGACATCCAACCTATCTTATTGTGCATTCATTCTATCATTTCTATCATTCCTGACATCCAACATCTCTTATTGTACTGTATACGCTGGGACGCTGCCTTCCTTATCTCCAGTATTGAGGGGATATATAATATGTAGTTTATTGCAGTAATAAACAGTTTTTTTTTTTTTTGGGGGGGGGGAGCAGAAATCACATTGACTTCCTGAAGAGTGGATGGGACAAAGCTTTTCTCTCAGTTCTTCATTTCTGATCTCATCTCTCAGGCTGTTTACTGTCATTCATCTAACACATCTCATCTCTCAGGCTGTTTACTATCATTCATCTAACACATCTCATCTCTCTGTTTGTTTACTGTCATTCATCTAACACATCTCATCTCTCTGTTTGTTTACTGTCATTCATCTAACACATCTCATCTCTCAGGCTGTTTACTGTCATTCATCTAACACATCTCATCTCTCAGGCTGTTTACTGTCATTCATCTAACACATCTCATCTCTCAGGCTGTTTACTGTCATTCATCTAACACATCTCATCTCTCTGTTTGTTTACTATCATTCATCTAACACATCTCATCTCTCTGTTTACTATCATTCATCTAACACATCTCATCTCTCTGTTTACTGTCATTCATCTAACACATCTCATCTCTCTGTTTGTTTACTGTCATTCATCTAACACATCTCATCTCTCAGGCTGTTTACTATCATTCATCTAACACATCTCATCTCTCTGTGTGTTTACTGTCATTCATCTAACACATCTCATCTCTCAGGCTGTTTACTATCATTCATCTAACACATCTCATCTCTCTGTTTGTTTACTGTCATTCATCTAACACATCTCATCTCTCTGTTTGTTTACTATCATTCATCTAACACATCTCATCTCTCAGGCTGTTTACTGTCATTCATCTAACACATCTCATCTCTCAGGCTGTTTACTGTCATTCATCTAACACATCTCATCTCTCAGGCTGTTTACTGTCATTCATCTAACACATCTCATCTCTCAGGTTGTTTACTGTCATTCATCTAACACATCTCATCTCTCAGGCTGTTTACTGTCATTCATCTAACACATCTCATCTCTCAGGCTGTTTACTATCATTCATCTAACACATCTCATCTCTCTGTTTGTTTACTGTCATTCATCTAACACATCTCATCTCTCAGGCTGTTTACTATCATTCATCTAACACATCTCATCTCTCTGTTTGTTTACTATCATTCATCTAACACATCTCATCTCTCAGGCTGTTTACTGTCATTCATCTAACACATCTCATCTCTCAGGTTGTTTACTGTCATTCATCTAACACATCTCATCTCTCTGTTTGTTTACTGTCATTCATCTAACACATCTCATCTCTCAGGCTGTTTACTATCATTCATCTAACACATCTCATCTCTCTGTGTGTTTACTGTCATTCATCTAACACATCTCATCTCTCAGGCTGTTTACTATCATTCATCTAACACATCTCATCTCTCTGTTTGTTTACTGTCATTCATCTAACACATCTCATCTCTCTGTTTGTTTACTATCATTCATCTAACACATCTCATCTCTCAGGCTGTTTACTGTCATTCATCTAACACATCTCATCTCTCAGGCTGTTTACTGTCATTCATCTAACACATCTCATCTCTCAGGCTGTTTACTGTCATTCATCTAACACATCTCATCTCTCAGGTTGTTTACTGTCATTCATCTAACACATCTCATCTCTCAGGCTGTTTACTGTCATTCATCTAACACATCTCATCTCTCAGGCTGTTTACTATCATTCATCTAACACATCTCATCTCTCTGTTTGTTTACTGTCATTCATCTAACACATCTCATCTCTCAGGCTGTTTACTATCATTCATCTAACACATCTCATCTCTCTGTTTGTTTACTATCATTCATCTAACACATCTCATCTCTCAGGCTGTTTACTGTCATTCATCTAACACATCTCATCTCTCAGGTTGTTTACTGTCATTCATCTAACACATCTCATTTCTCAGGCTGTTTACTGTCATTCATCTAACACATCTCATCTCTCAGGCTGTTTACTGTCATTCATCTAACACATCTCATCTCTCAGGCTGCTTACTGTCATTCATCTAACACATCTCATCTCTCAGGCTGTTTACTGTCATTCATCTAACACATCTCATCTCTCAGGCTGTTTACTGTCATTCATCTAACACATCTCATCTCTCAGGCTGTTTACTGTCATTCATCTAACACATCTCATCTCTCTGTTTGTTTACTATCATTCATCTAACACATCTCATCTCTCTGTTTGTTTACTATCATTCATCTAACACATCTCATCTCTCTGTTTGTTTACTATCATTCATCTAACACATCTCATCTCTCTGTTTACTGTCATTCATCTAACACATCTCATCTCTCAGGCTGTTTACTATCATTCATCTAACACATCTCATCTCTCTGTTTACTATCATTCATCTAACACATCTCATCTCTCAGGCTGTTTACTATCATTCACCTAACACATCTCATCTCTCTGTTTTCTATCATTCATCTAACACATCTCATCTCTCAGGCTGTTTACTATCATTCATCTAACACATCTCATCTCTCTGTTTACTATCATTCATCTAACACATCTCATCTCTCTGTTTACTGTCATTCATCTAACACATCTCATCTCTCTGTTTGTTTACTGTCATTCATCTAACACATCTCATCTCTCAGGTTGTTTATTATCATTCATCTAACACATCTCATCTCTCAGGTTGTTTACTGTCATTCATCTAACACATCTCATCTCTCAGGTTGTTTATTATCATTCATCTAACACATCTCATCTCTCAGGCTGTTTACTGTCATTCATCTAACACATCTCATCTCTCAGGTTGTTTATTATCATTCATCTAACACATCTCATCTCTCAGGCTGTTTACTGTCATTCATCTAACACATCTCATCTCTCTGTTTACTGTCATTCATCTAACACATCTCATCTCTCAGGCTGTTTACTGTCATTCATCTAACACATCTCATCTCTCAGGCTGTTTACTGTCATTCATCTAACACATCTCATCTCCGTAGTTTTTATTTTTTCTCCTCATTTTCAAGTCTAGCGTCCCATTGGTAGCACAATGTTAGGATGAAGATTGCGCTGTAGAGATTTCATTTTGCCCATAGGATCATTTCTTTGTTGGACAAAAGTGGTGACAAACTTTGTTGCATCTTGAGTCTGTTTATCTTACTTGTGAATTATCACTAGCCACTTGACTTCCTGGGTGTTTGAATTCCCCTACTTGTGTTACTTGTCTACCATCTATTGTCATGTAGATATTTTCTTTTTCTTTTCAGATGTTCATGATTTCTTGTTGATTTTCATGTTGTGCTGGCTGCCTCTGTTGCTAAGTCTATTTAAGTGTTCTTTTAGGTCTTCTATTTTTATAATCTATTAGTACTTGGTCATCCTTGAGTAGAAGCTCATTGATCTCCTGTCTCCAATGGGTTGGCTAACTTACATATGTGATTCATATAAGTGATAAACAACAGCCATCCTCTATTTTTCCGGAAGTCAGTTTCAAAGTCGCTGATCTGTAGCTCTGTAATTGGTCTTAGTCTTTTCTCTATGATTTTGGCCTATAACTTTCTTACATGTCTGAGAAGGGAGATAACTCTGTATTGGTTGCAGCCTCTTTTACAACTTTTCTATTTTATCATATTGGTACAATGACAGGCTGCTGCCAGTCTACTGTGGCTTTCTACTGTTGACATACTGCATTGAATATTCTGTGCAGTCATGCAACTACTGTTTATCCTGCTGCTTATATTACTTCTACTGTATGTCGTTTATCCCTGGTACTTTATTTCTTGGTGCATATTTTATGACTTCATTATTTATTTATTTTTTTTTTTTATGATGTTAGGTTCAGTGTCCTGCATCCTTGCATGGTTTTTATTCTAATACTGGTAGTTGGTGTTCAGGTATTGTTATTTGTTTTCTTTTATCTTTTTTATTATCCAAGATCTTCTGAGAATTCTGCTGCTGCAGTTTGCTTGAAGTGGATAGAGCTGAGGAAATCTAAGAGTTGTTGGAGTACAGTCCCAGTGGGGAGAAAGATAGACTTAACTATTTCCGTACGTTTCGCCGCATAGTGCGCACGCTCAATTTGATTAGTGTGAACGCCATCAAACCATATTCATTTTACATGTCTTGTATCATCTTGATATTGGTGAAATCTAATTATTCAATTATCTAAAAATTCATATATAATATGTTATATGTTAGATAAATATAATTATGTAGATTGATTTTTAAAACCATAAAAAATGTTGTCTCCGAAATCTCTTCCGTTGCATCGATAAAGATCTTCCGTATGGAAAGAGTTAATACACGTAATCTGATCAGTTTGATATGAAGATGTGAATGAGGTTTGTTTTTGTTTTAAATGTGAAATAAATGAAAGTAATCATGTCAGTTTGAAATAACAACACGATTAATTAAATGTCATTTGTTTTTGTCTGTGAAATGTTCTGATGCAGATTTCTAGAGAAGAGGTGATGACAGCGACAGCATATCTTGATCTGTTTATCAGACACGTCACAGAGCCTCACCTGCTGAAGGCTGTCCTCAAGTTTGTCCTGCAGGAGAAGTATGATGACATCCCAGTCCTAGACTCTCTCCTGTCCCGTATCAGCTCAAATTCACATGTAAGTCCCTGTATGATGACATCCCAGTCCTAGACCCGTTACTTTGCAGTATCAGCTCCAAATCACATGTAAGTCCTTGTATGATAACATCCCAGTCATTGACTCTCTCCAGTCTTATATCAACTCCCACCCTAGACTCTCTCCTGTCCTGTATCAGCTTCAACTATCCATGTATGATAACATCCCTGTCCTAGACTCTCTCCTGTCTTGTATCAGCTCCAACTATCCATGTATGATAACATCCCAGTCCTAGACTCTCTCCTGTCTTGTATCAGCTTCAACTATCCATGTATGATAAAATCCCAGTCCTAGACTCTCTCCTGTCTTGTATCAGCTCCAACTATCCATGTATGATAACATCCCAGTCCTAGACTCTTTCATGTCTTGTATCAGCTCCAACTATCCATGTATGAAAATATCCCAGTCCTAGACTCTCTCCTGTCTTGTATCAGCTCCAACTATCCATGTATGAAAACATCCCAGTCCTAGACTCTCTCCTGTCTTGTATCAGCTCCAACTATCCATGTATGATAACATCCCAGTCCTAGACTCTCTCCTGTCTTGTATCAGCTCCAACTATCCATGTATGAAAACATCCCAGTCCTAGACTCTCTCCTGTCTTGTATCAGCTCCAACTATCCATGTATGATAACATCCCAGTCCTAGACTCTCTCCTGTCTTGTATCAGCTCCAACTATCCATGTATGAAAACATCCCTGTCCTAGACTCTCTCCTGTCTTGTATCAGCTCCAACTATCCATGTATGATAACATCCCAGTCCTAGACTCTCTCCTGTCTTGTATCAGCTCCAACTATCCATGTATGAAAACATCCTAGTCCTAGACTCTCTCCTGTCTTGTATCAGCTCCAACTATCCATGTATGATAACATCCTAGTCCTAGACTCTCTCCTGTCCCGTATCAGCTCCAACTCACATGTAAGCCCTTGTATGATAACATCCCAGTCATTGACTCTCTCCAGTCTTATATCAACTCCCACCCTAGACTCTCTCCTGTCCTGTATCAGCTTCAACTATCCATGTATGATAACATCCCTGTCCTAGACTCTCTCCTGTCTTGTATCAGCTCCAACTATCCATGTATGATAACATCCCAGTCCTAGACTCTTTCTTGTCTTGTAGCAGCTCCAACTATCCATGTATGATAAAATCCCAGTCCTAGACTCTCTCCTGTCTTGTATCAGCTCCAACTATCCATGTATGAAAACATCCTAGTCCTAGACTCTCTCCTGTCTTGTATCAGCTCCAACTATCCATGTATGATAACATCCTAGTCCTAGACTCTCTCCTGTCCCGTATCAGCTCCAACTCACATGTAAGCCCTTGTATGATAACATCCCAGTCATTGACTCTCTCCAGTCTTATATCAACTCCCACCCTAGACTCTCTCCTGTCCTGTATCAGCTTCAACTATCCATGTATGATAACATCCCAGTCCTAGACTCTCTCCTGTCTTGTATCAGCTCCAACTATCCATGTATGATAACATCCCAGTCCTAGACTCTTTCTTGTCTTGTAGCAGCTCCAACTATCCATGTATGATAAAATCCCAGTCCTAGACTCTCTCCTGTCTTGTAGCAGCTCCAACTATCCATGTATGATAACATCCCAGTCCTAGACTCTCTCCTGTCTTGTATCAGCTCCAACTATCCATGTATGAAAACATCCCAGTCCTAGACTCTCTCCTGTCTTGTATCAGCTCCAACTAGCCATGTATGAAAACATCCCAGTCCTAGACTCTCTCCTGTCTTGTATCAGCTCCAACTAGCCATGTATGATAACATCCCAGTCCTAGACTCTCTCCTGTCTTGTATCAGCTCCAACTATCCATGTATGAAAACATCCTAGTCCTAGACTCTCTCCTGTCTTGTATCAGCTCCAACTATCCATGTATGATAACATCCCAGTCCTAGACTCTCTCCTGTCTTGTATCAGCTCCAACTATCATCCAACATGAGTTACAAATAAATCTGTATACATGAGTTACAAATAGATCTGTGTACATGAGTTACAACTAGATCTGTGTGCATGAGTTACAAATAGATCTGTGTACATGAGTTACAAATAGATCTGTGTACATGAGTTACAAATAGATCAGTGTACATGAGTTACAAATAGATCTGTGTACATGAGTTACAAATAGATCTGTGTACATGAGTTACAAATAGATCTTTACACAAGATTTACAAATAAATCTGTATACATGAGTTACAAATAAATCTTTATACATGAGTTACAAATAGATGTGTGTACATAAATGCTTTCTTGCATCACATTTTTGTTACAGTTGTCCATAGTGACACTCGCCTTGTTTCACACGTTGATCGACCTGAACTGTGAGGACGTCATGTTCCAGCTAGTTTTCAGGTACCTGTGTTTGGCCTTCAGTTGTTACATAAATGTTTAGTTGACACAGTTCAATATTTCCTCAGTTACAGAAATGTTTATTTGACACAGTTCAATATTTCCTCAGTTACAAAAATGTTTAGTTGACACAGTTCAATATTTCCTCAGTTACAGAAATGTTTATTTGACACAGTTACAGAAATGTTTAGTTGACACAGTTCAATATTTCCTCAGTTACATAAATGTTTATTTGACACAGTTACATAAATGTTTAGTTGACACAGTTAAATATTTCCTCAGTTACATAAATGTTTAGTTGACACAGTTCAATATTTCCTCAGTTACATAAATGTTTAGTTGACACAGTTCAATATTTCCTCAGTTACAGAAATGTTTATTTGACACAGTTACAGAAATGTTTATTTGACACAGTTCAATATTTCCTCAGTTACATAAATGTTTAGTTGACACAGTTAAATATTTCCTCAGTTACATAAATGTTTAGTTGACACAGTTCAATATTTCCTCAGTTACAAAAATGTTTAGTTGACACAGTTCAATATTTCCTCAGTTACATAAATGTTTATTTGACACAGTTACAGAAATGTTTAGTTGACACAGTTAAATATTTCCTCAGTTACATAAATGTTTAGTTGACACAGTTCAATATTTCCTCAGTTACATAAATGTTTAGTTGACACAGTTCAATATTTCCTCAGTTACATAAATGTTTATTTGACACAGTTCAATATTTCCTCAGTTACATAAATGTTTAGTTGACACAGTTCAATATTTCCTCAGTCACAGAAATGTTTAGTTGACACAGTTCAATACTTCCTCAGTCACAAAAATGTTTATTTGTCACAGTTCCATATTTCCTCAGTCACGGAAATGTTTATTTGACACAGTTCAATATTTCCTCAGTCACAAAAATGTTTATTTGTCACAGTTCCATATTTCCTCAGTCATGGAAATGTTTGTTTGACACAGTTACATAAATGTTTATTTGTCACAGTTCAATATTTCCTCAGTTACAGAAAGTTTATTTGACACAGTTAAATGTTTCCTCAGTCACAGAAATGTTTATTTGTCACAGTTCAATATTTCCTCAGTTACAGAAAGTTTAGTTGACACAGTTAAATATTTCCTCAGTCACAGAAATGTTTATTTGTCACAGTTCAATATTTCCTCAGTAACAGAAAGTTTATTTGACACAGTTAAATATTTCCTCAGTCACAGAAATGTTTATTTGTCACAGTTCAATATTTCCTCAGTTACAGAAAGTTTAGTTGACACAGTTAAATATTTCCTCAGTCACAGAAATGTTTTTTTGTCACAGTTCCAGAAATGTTTATTTGACACAGTTCAATATTTCCTCAGTTGCAGAAATGTTTAGTTGACACAGTTAAATATTTCCTCAGTTGCAGAAATGTTTAGTTGACACAGTTCAATATTTCCTCAGTTCCAGAAATGTTTAGTTGACACAGTTAATGTATATTTTCGCACACATTCAGATAGTAAACAACACCATGACAGGTTGAAGACATGGCTCAATAGCAAATGTTTTGACTTATAGAGTCTTCATCAGTAGACAGGGATTAAAGATGAGTTTGAGACTATCTTACTTATATTAACCTGTTGGAGTCACCAACCAATCAATTGACCTCAGATGTGAACCAAAAGGTCAAATAAGTATGGTCACATTATCATCTTGTTGTTTCTCCCTAGCTTGTTCACAGTGGTGAGAAATAAGATATTAACGTCACAAGTGTTGATAAATAAGATGTTAACATGATTACAGTGTTGATAAATAAGATGTTAACATGATTACACTGTTGATAAATAAGATATTGACGTGATCACACTGTTGATAAATAAGATATTGACATGATCAAGGTGCTGATAAATAAGATATTAACATGATCACAGTGTTGATAAATAAGATATTGACATGATCACAGTGTTGATAAATAAGATATTGACATGATCACAGTGTTGATAAATAAGATATTGACATGATCACAGTGTTGATAAATAAGATATTGACATGATCACAGTGTTGATAAATAAGATATTGTCATTATCACAGTGTTGATAAATAAGATATTGACATTATCGCAGTGTTGATAAATAAGGTGTTAACATAAAAGTTGTTAGTTGTCACTAGTTAGTCTACAGGTGAGAGTAAGTTGTCACTAGTCTACAGGTGAGAGTAAGTTGTCACTAGTCTACAGGTGAGAGTGAGTTGTCACTAGTCTACAGGTGAGAGTAAGTTGTCACTAGTCTACAGGTGAGAGTAAGTTGTCACTAGTCTACATGTGATTGTTGATTGTCACTAGTCTACAGGTGAGAGTGAGTTGTCACTAGTCTACAGGTGAGAGTGAGTTGTCACTAGTCTACATGTGAGAGTAAGTTGTCACTAGTCTACAGGTGAGAGTAAGTTGTCACTAGTCTACATGTGATTGTTGATTGTCACTAGTCTACAGGTGAGAGTGAGTTGTCACTAGTCTACAGGTGAGAGTAAGTTGTCACTAGTCTACAGGTGAGAGTGAGTTGTCACTAGTCTACAGGTGAGAGTGAGTTGTCACTAGTCTACAGGTGAGAGTGAGTTGTCACTAGTCTACAGGTGAGAGTAAGTTGTCACTAGTCTACAGGTGAGAGTGAGTTGTCACTAGTCTACAGGTAGAGTAAGTTGTCACTAGTCTACAGGTAGAGTAAGTTGTCACTAGTCTACAGGTAGAGTAAGTTGTCACTAGTCTACAGGTAGAGTAAGTTGTCACTAGTCTACAGGTAGAGTAAGTTGTCACTAGTCTACAGGTAGAGTAAGTTGTCACTAGTCTACAGGTAGAGTGAGTTGTCACTAGTCTACAGGTAGAGTAAGTTGTCACTAGTCTACAGGTAGAGTAAGTTGTCACTAGTCTACAGGTGAGAGTTGATTGTAACTAGTCTACATGTGATAGTTGATTGTCACTAGTCTACAGGTGATAGTTGATTGTCACTAGTCTACATGTGATAGTTGATTGTCACTAGTCTACAGGTGAGAGTTGCTTGTCATTAGTCTACATGTGAGAGTTAATTGTCACTAGTCTACAGGTGATAGTTGATTGTCACTAGTCTACATGTGATAGTTGATTGTCACTAGTCTACAGGTGAGAGTTGCTTGTCATTAGTCTACATGTGAGAGTTGATTGTCACTAGTCTACAGGTGATAGTTGATTGTCACTAGTCTACATGTGATAGTTGATTGTCACTAGTCTACAGGTGATAGTTGATTGTCACTAGTCTACAGGTGATAGTTGATTGTCATTAGTCTACATGTGAGAGTTGATTGTCATTAGTCTACAGGTGAGAGTTAATTGTCACTAGTCTACAGGTGATAGTTGATTGTCATTAGTCTACATGTGAGAGTTGATTGTCATTAGTCTACATGTGAGAGTTAATTGTCACTAGTCTACAGGTGATAGTTGATTGCCACTAGTCTACATGTGATAGTTGATTGTCACTAGTCTACAGGTGATAGTTGATTGTCACTAGTCTACAGGTGAGAGTTGCTTGTCATTAGTCTACATGTGAGAGTTAATTGTCACTAGTCTACAGGTGATAGTTGATTGTCACTAGTCTACATGTGATAGTTGATTGTCACTAGTCTACAGGTGATAGTTGATTGTCACTAGTCTACAGGTGATAGTTGATTGTCACTAGTCTACATGTGATAGTTGATTGTCACTAGTCTACATGTGAGAGTTGATTGTCATTAGTCTACAGGTGATAGTAAGTTGTCACTAGTCTACAGGTGATAGTTGATTGTCACTAGTCTACAGGTGAGAGTTGATTGTCACTAGTCTACAGGTGATAGTTGATTGTCATTAGTCTACAGGTGAGAGTTGATTGTCACTAGTCTACAGGTGATAGTTGATTGTCATTAGTCTACAGGTGAGAGTTGATTGTCGCTAGTCTACAGGTGATAGTTGATTGTCACTAGTCTACAGGTGAGAGTTGATTGTCACTAGTCTACAGGTGATAGTTGATTGTCATTAGTCTACAGGTGAGAGTTGATTGTCACTAGTCTACAGGTGAGAGTTAATTGTCACTAGTCTACATGTGATAGTTGATTGTCACTAGTCTACAGGTGATAGTTGATTGTCACTAGTCTACATGTGATAGTTGATTGTCACTAGTCTACATGTGATAGTTGATTGTCACTAGTCTACATGTGATAGTTGATTGTCACTAGTCTACAGGTGATAGTAAGTTGTCACTAGTCTACAGGTGATAGTTGATTGTCACTAGTCTACATGTGATAGTTGATTGTCACTAGTCTACATGTGATAGTTGATTGTCACTAGTCTACATGTGATAGTTGATTGTCACTAGTCTACATGTGATAGTTGATTGTCACTAGTCTACAGGTAAGAATATGTTGTCACTAGTTAGTCTACAGATGAGAGTAAGTTGTCACTAGTTAGTCTACAGGTGAGAGTTGGTTGTCACTAGTCTACAGGTGAGAGTTGATTGTCACTAGTCTACAGATGAGAGTAAGTTGTCACTAGTCTACAGGTGAGAGTTGATTGTCACTAGTCTACAGGTGAGAGTTGATTGACACTAGTCTACAGGTGAGAGTAAGTTGTCACTAGTCTACAGGTAGAGTAAGTTGTCACTAGTCTACAGGTGAGAGTGAGTTGTCACTAGTCTACAGGTGAGAGTAAGTTGTCACTAGTTAGTCTACAGGTGAGAGTAAGTTGTCACTAGTCTACAGATGAGAGTAAGTTGTCACTAGTCTACAGGTGAGAGTTGATTGTCACTAGTCTATAGATGAGAGTAAATTGTCACTAGTTAGTCTACAGGTGAGAGTTGGTTGTCACTAGTCTACAGATGAGAGTAAGTTGTCACTAGTTAGTCTACAGGTGAGAGTTGGTTGTCACTAGTCTACAGGTAGAGTAAGTTGTCACTAGTCTACAGGTGAGAGTTGATTGTCACTAGTCTACAGGTGAGAGTTGATTGTCACTAGTCTACAGATGAGAGTAAGTTGTCACTAGTTAGTCTACAGGTGAGAGTTGGTTGTCACTAGTCTACAGGTGAGAGTTGATTGTCACTAGTCTACAGGTGAGAGTAAGTTGTCGCTAGTTAGTCTACAGGTGAGAGTTGGTTGTCACTAGTCTACAGGTGAGAGTTGATTGTCACTAGTCTACAGGTGAGAGTGAGTTGTCACTAGTCTACAGGTGAGAGTGAGTTGTCACTAGTCTACAGGTGAGAGTGAGTTGTCACTAGTCTACAGGTGAGAGTAAGTTGTCACTAGTTAGTCTACAGGTGAGAGTAAGTTGTCACTAGTCTACAGATGAGAGTAAGTTGTCACTAGTCTACATGTGATAGTTGATTGTCACTAGTCTACAGGTGATAGTTGATTGTCACTAGTCTACATGTGATAGTTGATTGTCACTAGTCTACAGGTGAGAGTTGCTTGTCATTAGTCTACATGTGAGAGTTAATTGTCACTAGTCTACAGGTGATAGTTGATTGTCACTAGTCTACATGTGATAGTTGATTGTCACTAGTCTACAGGTGAGAGTTGCTTGTCATTAGTCTACATGTGAGAGTTGATTGTCACTAGTCTACAGGTGATAGTTGATTGTCACTAGTCTACATGTGATAGTTGATTGTCACTAGTCTACAGGTGATAGTTGATTGTCACTAGTCTACAGGTGATAGTTGATTGTCATTAGTCTACATGTGAGAGTTGATTGTCATTAGTCTACAGGTGAGAGTTAATTGTCACTAGTCTACAGGTGATAGTTGATTGTCATTAGTCTACATGTGAGAGTTGATTGTCATTAGTCTACATGTGAGAGTTAATTGTCACTAGTCTACAGGTGATAGTTGATTGCCACTAGTCTACATGTGATAGTTGATTGTCACTAGTCTACAGGTGATAGTTGATTGTCACTAGTCTACAGGTGAGAGTTGCTTGTCATTAGTCTACATGTGAGAGTTAATTGTCACTAGTCTACAGGTGATAGTTGATTGTCACTAGTCTACATGTGATAGTTGATTGTCACTAGTCTACAGGTGATAGTTGATTGTCACTAGTCTACAGGTGATAGTTGATTGTCACTAGTCTACATGTGATAGTTGATTGTCACTAGTCTACATGTGAGAGTTGATTGTCATTAGTCTACAGGTGATAGTAAGTTGTCACTAGTCTACAGGTGATAGTTGATTGTCACTAGTCTACAGGTGAGAGTTGATTGTCACTTGTCTACAGGTGATAGTTGATTGTCATTAGTCTACAGGTGAGAGTTGATTGTCACTAGTCTACAGGTGATAGTTGATTGTCATTAGTCTACAGGTGAGAGTTGATTGTCGCTAGTCTACAGGTGATAGTTGATTGTCACTAGTCTACAGGTGAGAGTTGATTGTCACTAGTCTACAGGTGATAGTTGATTGTCATTAGTCTACAGGTGAGAGTTGATTGTCACTAGTCTACAGGTGAGAGTTAATTGTCACTAGTCTACATGTGATAGTTGATTGTCACTAGTCTACAGGTGATAGTTGATTGTCACTAGTCTACATGTGATAGTTGATTGTCACTAGTCTACATGTGATAGTTGATTGTCACTAGTCTACATGTGATAGTTGATTGTCACTAGTCTACAGGTGATAGTAAGTTGTCACTAGTCTACAGGTGATAGTTGATTGTCACTAGTCTACATGTGATAGTTGATTGTCACTAGTCTACATGTGATAGTTGATTGTCACTAGTCTACATGTGATAGTTGATTGTCACTAGTCTACATGTGATAGTTGATTGTCACTAGTCTACAGGTAAGAATATGTTGTCACTAGTTAGTCTACAGATGAGAGTAAGTTGTCACTAGTTAGTCTACAGGTGAGAGTTGGTTGTCACTAGTCTACAGGTGAGAGTTGATTGTCACTAGTCTACAGATGAGAGTAAGTTGTCACTAGTCTACAGGTGAGAGTTGATTGTCACTAGTCTACAGGTGAGAGTTGATTGACACTAGTCTACAGGTGAGAGTAAGTTGTCACTAGTCTACAGGTAGAGTAAGTTGTCACTAGTCTACAGGTGAGAGTGAGTTGTCACTAGTCTACAGGTGAGAGTAAGTTGTCACTAGTTAGTCTACAGGTGAGAGTAAGTTGTCACTAGTCTACAGATGAGAGTAAGTTGTCACTAGTCTACAGGTGAGAGTTGATTGTCACTAGTCTATAGATGAGAGTAAATTGTCACTAGTTAGTCTACAGGTGAGAGTTGGTTGTCACTAGTCTACAGATGAGAGTAAGTTGTCACTAGTTAGTCTACAGGTGAGAGTTGGTTGTCACTAGTCTACAGGTAGAGTAAGTTGTCACTAGTCTACAGGTGAGAGTTGATTGTCACTAGTCTACAGGTGAGAGTTGATTGTCACTAGTCTACAGATGAGAGTAAGTTGTCACTAGTTAGTCTACAGGTGAGAGTTGGTTGTCACTAGTCTACAGGTGAGAGTTGATTGTCACTAGTCTACAGGTGAGAGTAAGTTGTCGCTAGTTAGTCTACAGGTGAGAGTTGGTTGTCACTAGTCTACAGGTGAGAGTTGATTGTCACTAGTCTACAGGTGAGAGTGAGTTGTCACTAGTCTACAGGTGAGAGTGAGTTGTCACTAGTCTACAGGTGAGAGTGAGTTGTCACTAGTCTACAGGTGAGAGTAAGTTGTCACTAGTTAGTCTACAGGTGAGAGTAAGTTGTCACTAGTCTACAGATGAGAGTAAGTTGTCACTAGTCTACAGGTGAGAGTTGATTGTCACTATTCTACAGATGAGAGTAAGTTGTCACTAGTTAGTCTACAGGTGAGAGTTGGTTGTCACTAGTCTACAGATGAGAGTAAGTTGTCACTAGTTAGTCTACAGGTGAGAGTTGGTTGTCACTAGTCTACAGGTGAGAGTTGATTGTCACTAGTCTACAGGTGAGAGTGAGTTGTCACTAGTTAGTCTACAGGTGAGAGTTGGTTGTCACTAGTCTACAGGTGAGAGTTGATTGTCACTAGTCTACAGGTGAGAGTGAGTTGTCACTAGTTAGTCTACAGGTGAGAGTTGGTTGTCACTAGTCTACAGGTGAGAATGAGTTGTCACTAGTTAGTCTACAGGTGAGAGTTGGTTGTCACTAGTCTACAGGTGAGAGTTGGTTGTCACTAGTCTACAGGTGAGAGTAAGTTGTCGCTAGTTAGTCTACAGGTGAGAGTTGGTTGTCACTAGTCTACAGGTGAGAGTTGATTGTCACTAGTCTACAGGTGAGAGTGAGTTGTCACTAGTCTACAGGTGAGAGTGAGTTGTCACTAGTCTACAGGTGAGAGTGAGTTGTCACTAGTCTACAGGTGAGAGTGAGTTGTCACTAGTCTACAGGTGAGAGTGAGTTGTCACTAGTCTACAGGTGAGAGTGAGTTGTCACTAGCCTAAAGGTGAGAGTGAGTTGTCACTAGTCTACAGGTGAGAGTGAGTTGTCACTAGTCTACAGGTGAGAGTTGATTGTCACTAGTCTATAGGTGAGAGTTAATTGTCACTAGTCTATAGGTGAGAGTTAATTGTCACTAGTCTATAGGTGAGAGTTAATTGTCACTAGTCATCAGGTGATAGTTGATTGTCACTAGTCTATAGGTGATAGTTGATTGTCACTAGTCTATAGGTGAGAGTTAATTGTTACTAGTCAACAGGTGATAGTTGATTGTCACTAGTCTACAGGTGAGAGTTAATTGTCACTAGTCTACAGGTGAGAGTTAATTGTCACTAGTCTACAGGTGAGAGTTAATTGTCACTAGTCTACAGGTGAGAGTTAATTGTCACTAGTCTATAGGTGAGAGTTAATTGTCACTAGTCTACAGGTGAGAGTTAATTGTCACTAGTCTACAGGTGAGAGTTAATTGTCACTAGTCTACAGGTGAGAGTTAATTGTCACTAGTCTATAGGTGAGAGTTAATTGTCACTAGTCTATAGGTGAGAGTTAATTGTCACTAGTCTACATGTGAGAGTTAATTGTCACTAGTCTACAGATGAGAGTTGATTGTCACTAGTCTATAGGTGACAGTTGATTGTCACTAGTCTATAGGTGAGAGTTAATTGTCACTAGTCTACATGTGAGAGTTAATTGTCACTAGTCTACATGTGAGAGTTGATTGTCACTAGTCTATAGGTGACAGTTGATTGTCACTAGTCTACATGTGAGAGTTGATTGTCACTAGTCTATAGGTGACAGTTGATTGTCACTAGTCTATAGGTGATAGTTAATTGTCACTAGTCTACAGATGAGAGATGTTATCACCTTTGTGTCACCTATGCAGGTACCTAGTGCCTTGTACTCATGTGATGGTCAGTCAGAGGCGATCAGTCCGTGACCTTGACCTGTACAGCAAGTCAGCCGAGAAGTTTTTGTCGCTACGACCAAAGTGCTGTTGTCCAGTCGTTACCCCAGTCCAAGTGCCAGGGCCACCCCCACCACACATTGTTGGAATGTCTTCACAGACACAGAGGTTTGTCTATGCTTTTGTCTGTTCTTCCGTATTATTTTATATTTAATAAATTTAGTCTCAGATTTCACTTCTGAATGTTTGGTCTGCCACTAAAGTCTGTCTGTCCACAGCGAGTCTGCCACTAAAGTCTGTCTGTCCACAGCGAGTCTGCCACTAAAGTCTGTCCATTTTAATCATTATCTAGTGTACAAGATTTGTCTTCACAGAGAGTCTGCCACTAAAGTGTGTCCATTGTAATCATATAGTGTACCGGCAGGTCACTGTCAGTGCAAACATTAGGCACCACATGGGTATAATGTGGCTGTATCACTCACTAGGTGTTACCATGATGTGGCATTACCACTCACTAGGTTTTATTAAAATGTGGCTGTATCACTCACTAGGTGTTACCATAATTTTTCTGTATCACTCACTAGGTGTTACCATAATGTGGCTGTATCACTCACTAGGTGTTACCATAATGTGGCTGTATCACTCACTAGGTGTTACCATAATGTGGCTGTATCACTCACTAAGTGTTACCATAATGTGGCTGTATCACTCACTAGGTGTTACCATAATTTTTCTGTATCACTCACTAGGTGTTACCATAATGTGGCTGTATCACTCACTGGGTGTTACCATAATGTGGCTGTATCACTCACTAGGTGTTACCATAATGAGGCTGTACCACTCACTAGGTTTTACCATAATGTGGCTGTATCACTCACTAGGTGTTACCATGATGTGACTGTATCACTCACTAGGTGTTACCAAGATGTGGCTGTATCACTCACTAGGTTTTACCAAGATGTGACTGTATCACTCACTAGGTTTTACCAAGATGTGGCTGTACCACTCACTAGGTTTTACCAAGATGTGGCCATATCTAGGTCAGGTCAGCACTAGATAAGTACTAACCCCAGTACATGAGGCCAGGCAGAGGTTGGTTTCACTTAATGAATGACTCTTCCATTCTGCACATTCAACAAGAATGTCTATGGTTTTGGTTCGTTCACAAAAAACACACGGTTCTAGGCATTCCAATCTAACGATTCTAGATAAGTGTTCAGACCCTACTCTCAAGGTCAGGCAGTGTAATTGCTCCATCCCTCCATTATGTAGGTGATGGTTTTGTCTTTGAAACCCTACTCTCAAGAGATCTGTGCACAGCATTGCAGAGGAATAGTAGGACAAGATCTGTGCACAGCATTGCAGAGGAATAGTAGGACAAGATCTGTGCACAGCATTGCAGAGGAATAGTAGGACAAGATCTGTGCACAGCATTGCAGAGGAATAGTAGGACAAGATCTGTGCACATCATTGCAGAGGAATAGTAGGACAAGACCTGTGTACAGCATTGCAGAGGAATAGTAGGACAAAATCTGTGGACAGATCTTGTCCTACTGTAACGGTGAATGTGAGAATGTGAAGGAGAGTAGAGGATGGTTGAGGTGAGTGAGTGAATATAGCACGAGGAGAGGTCACAGGAAATGTGAATAGAATAGTGTTCAGGCAGGATAGCGGACGTCTCGTGACTGATTGAGAGTGTGAACTTGGAGAAGAGGAGAGGACGTAGGGAAGTTGTGATTGGTTAAGGGACAAAGCATGAGATAATGTAGAGTAATTTGATTGGTTCAGAGACGAAGTATATAATCCCATGTACGAGGCTGGAAGACAAGATTCACACATGGAGACTGCTGAGAACTAGTGACAGGGTGCTGTAGACACCCAGTAGATAGTCGTAAGCCAAGGGCTCATGGAGCCCAAGTCATAATAGAGAGTTAGACTAGTTGCAGAAGTAGGTCTAGAGTTGATTGATGAGACAGATCATGGTGTTAGTATAGGGAGTAAATATTAGGATCCAGACTAGAGTGATTCGGTGTTGGACTGATTGTGTGTGGGAGACTAGAGTGATTCAGTGTTGGACTGATTGTGTGTGGGAGACTAGAGTGATTCAGTGTTGGACTGATTGTGTGTGAGAGACTAGAGTGATTCAGTGTTGGACTGATTGTGTGTGGGAGACTAGAGTGATTCAGTGTTGGGCTGATTGTGTGTGAGAGACTAGAGTGATTCAGTGTTGGACTGATTGTGTGTGGGAGACTAGAGTGATTCAGTGTTGTACTGATTGTGTGTGAGAGACTAGAGTGATTCAGTGTTGGGCCGATTGTGTGTGAGAGACTAGAGTGATTCAGTGTTGGGCTGATTGTGTGTGAGAGACTAGAGTGATTCAGTGTTGGGCCGATTGTGTGTGAGAGACTAGAGTGATTCAGTGTTGGACTGATTGTGTGTGAGAGACTAGAGTGATTCAGTGTTGGACTGATTGTGTGTGAGAGACTAGAGTGATTCAGTGTTGGGCCGATTGTGTGTGAGAGACTAGAGTGATTCAGTGTTGGACTGATTGTGTGTGAGAGACTAGAGTGATTCAGTGTTGGGCCGATTGTGTGTGAGAGACTAGAGTGATTCAGTGTTGGACTGATTGTGTGTGAGAGACTAGAGTGATTCAGTGTTGGACTGATTGTGTGTGGGAGACTAGAGTGATTCAGTGTTGGACCGATTGTGTGTGAGAGACTAGAGTGATTCAGTGTTGGACTGATTGTGTGTGGGAGACTAGAGTGATTCAGTGTTGGGCCGATTGTGTGTGAGAGACTAGAGTGATTCAGTGTTGGACTGATTGTGTGTGAGAGACTAGAGTGATTCAGTGTTGGACTGATTGTGTGTGGGAGACTAGAGTGATTCAGTGTTGGACCGATTGTGTGTGGGAGACTAGAGTGATTCAGTGTTGGACTGATTGTGTGTGGGAGACTAGAGTGATTCAGTGTTGGACTGATTGTGTGTGGGAGACTAGAGTGATTCAGTGTTGGACAGATTGTGTGTGAGAGACTAGAGTGATTCAGTGTTGGATCGATTGTGTGTGAGAGACGAACTGAGGCACGACTGCAGTAGAGAGATGTGCAGTCAGGACATTAATGTGTGAACAGCCGAGCGAATTGTACACCGCTGGCTTGTATATATTTTGTTTCATTGGACATTGGCACAAAGTCAAGGCAGAGTACGAACAATTAGGTGAGAATTCAATTGAGGGAATGGAGAAAAGGTGTTATTCACGAGCGGGAAAGACTGTTCCAGGAATGACTATAAACAGAGTAGTCACGCGAACTGTGTAGACGTAGTACCAGTTATAAACAATTCAGACAAGAGGAGGAACCAAGATATGGGCAATAAGAAGAATAAAGGGACAAATAGGGAAAATAAGTAAAGTAAAGTACCCCCGTCACGCCAAGTGGCGTATAGGGAATATGTGACCATAAATTTTACAGACCTTCGGCACATGATTTTTGGGGTAATGTGGTCAGTATTACGCCCGTGCCGCTTTACTTTCCCAGAAAAAAAGCAAAATAAGCAAAGACAAATGTGTGAACATACTATACAACTCATGTCTGTGATAGTTTCCTAACAACCTTTCTATGTGCTACTTCACATATGTTGCTAAGTTCCTAACAACCTTTGTATGTTCTAATTCACATATGTTGCTAAGTTTCCTAACAACCTTTCTATGTGCTACTTCACATATGTTGCTAAGTTTCCTAACAACCTTTCTATGTGCTACTTCATATGTTGCTATGTTTCCTAACAACCTTGTATGTTCTAATTCACATATGTTGCTAAGTTTCCTAACAACCTTTCTATGTGCTACTTCACATATGTTGCTAAGTTTCCTAACAACCTTTCTATGTGCTACTTCACATATGTTGCTAAGTTTCCTAACAACCTTTCTATGTGCTACTTCACATATGTTGCTATGTTTCCTAACAACCTTTGTATGTTCTAATTCACATATGTTGCTAAGTTTCCTAACAACCTTTCTATGTGCTACTTCACATATGTTGCTAAGTTTCCTAACAACCTTTCTATGTGCTACTTCACATATGTTGCTAAGTTTCCTAACAACCTTTCTTTGTGCTACTTCACATATGTTGCTAAGTTTCCTAACAACCTTTCTATGTGCTACTTCACATATGTTGCTAGGTTCCTAACAACCTTTCTATGTGCTACTTCACATATGTTGCTAAGTTTCCTAACAACCTTTCTATGTGCTACTTCACATATGTTGCTAAGTTTCCTAACAACCTTTCTATGTGCTACTTCACATATGTTGCTAAGTTTCCTAACAACCTTTCTATGTGCAGCTTCACATATGTTGCTTATGTTTGTACTCACAGGTCCTCTGTTAGCAGCATCAGCACTATAGCAGGCCCCACTTTGATGAGTCCACCTCCAGAAGTCAGTCCAGAGCAACAACTCCTGGAGACCAGCTACTTTGAGTACCTCCTGGACGCCCGCAACAAGCTGGAGCAAACTCTGCAAGCGTGCAACCACTGGTCATTTCTTTATGACGGTGAGAACCCTTCCCCAGACAGCATTGCCAGCGCTGACAAGATAACAGTGGTGGCTGAAGTCAACAAGACAGGCAGATCTCATCAAGCAACAGTCAGCAGCCAGAAGACAGCTCCAGCCACTGGCTACATTGAGTTGGGCACCATCCTAAACGTGGCTGTAGTTGGAGAGAGGAGTGCTAGCGGTAGTGTTTGTAGTCCTGAGCAGATGAAAGCCTTGCACAGCAACATGGGTAGTTCTCTTCTCCAGGAAACAAGCAGTGGTCACAAGCAGAACCTTGACCCTAAACTTTACGGCAGCCTTGACAGCGTTGAAACATTCCTGACGTACCTAACGGAGCTGGACATTAATGTTGACAGTGGGCGCGGTCAGTCCACAGATGAATGGATGTCTGATTTAGCAGACCTGCTGAGGACAAAGTCTGCTAGAGGGCATCCGAAGACAGGCAGCAACAGAACAGACAGCCAGGATATGGGCAGCAACAAAACAGACAGCCAGGACACAAACAGCAAACCTTCAAACCATGTGATCCCCAGCCCAGCCCAACCTGAGCTGTCCAGTTGTGTGAACGTACCAGTAGTGCCTAATGGACAGAATGGTGACAGGAATGCTTTGTTTGCGCTGTCTGATAGGGAGTTAGACTTAACAGCAGTCACTGGAGGTCAGTCCGCAGCCCTGTCATCAACAACGAATAAAGAGCGGAGTGTGCCTAAAGACTTACCCACATCTCTACGACCCAGCTTACATCCAGTCTACTCACTGCCATCTACTGTGTTTTCTCCCACAAAGTCTGCAGGGGACATGTTGCCTGCTTTCAAGTCAGTGCTAAGTCCAACCGAAGAGTTCCCTGTGACTGCCACGCCCACTCCAGGTCTAGCAAAGCTCAAGTATCTCAATGACCCACCAAACATAGGTCAGTATCTCTGTTGTGTGTGGCTGGTTAGAAACCATGACAACAATGAAGAGATTTCTCAGCATTTTGTTTCAATCACTAGTAGCCATCTCATCACCATGTCATCAATAGTAGCCATCTCATCACCATGTCATCAATAGTAGCCAGCTCATCACCATGTCATCAATAGTAGCCAGCTCATCACCATGTCATCAATAGTAGCCAGCTCATCACCATGTCATCAATAGTAGCCATCTCATCACCATGTCATCAATAGTAGCCAGCTCATCACCATGTCATCAATAGTAGCCAGCTCATCACCATGTCATCAATAGTAGCCAGCTCATCACCATGTCATCAATAGTAGCCAGCTCATCAGTTTGTCATTAATAGTAGCCAGCTCATCAGTTTGTCATCAATAGTAACCAGCTCATCAGTTTGTCATCAATAGTAACCAGCTCATCAGTTTGTCATCAATAGTAGCCAGATCATCAGTTTGTCATCAATAGTAGCCAGCTCATCAGTTTGTCATCAATAGTAGCCATCTCATCAGTTTGTCATCAATAGTAGCCATCTCATCAGTTTGTCATCAATAGTAGCCATTTCATTAGTTTGTCATCAATAGTAGCCAGCTCATCAGTTTGTCATCAATAGTAGCCAGCTCATCAGTCTGTCATCAATAGTAACCAGCTCATCAGTTTGTCATCAATAGTAGCCATCTCATCAGTCTGTCATCAATAGTAGCCAGCTCATCAGTTGTCATCAATAGTAGCCAGCTCATCAGTCTGTCATATTTTATACAATTACGTTATATTTTATACAAAATATTCTCTAATAACTCAACTTGTATAAATCATTACGTTATATTTTATACAAAATATTCTATAATAACTCAACTTGTATAAGTCATTACGTTATATTTTATACAAAATATTCTATAATAACGCAACTTGTATAAATCATTACGTTATATTTTATACAAAATATTCTATAATAACTCAACTTGTATAAGTCATTACGTTATATTTTATACAAAATATTCTATAATAACTCAACTTGTATAAGTCATTAAGTAATGTTTTATACAGCTCTAATAACTCAGCTTTAGAGTTAAATGTGAAGTCAGTAGAAAGGTGGGCTGACATGTTTCTCAAGGAGCAGAAAGTTTAAAACTCTTCTTTTATTCAATAACTCAGCTTTTCTCTTTAACTTGACACAACTTTCAATTGATAGATTGTGAATCTTTGTAAATACAACCAAATGTTGTGTCAAGTTTATATTTCTTTTTTACACTACTGCCCTCAACACAGGACCCTTTTTAAGTGCCGTTTTTGCCCGACTTGAGAGCATGATCAGCAACTCGCTCTACTTCAACCTGCTGCTGACAGGGATGCTTGCCAGGTTGGCTGCCTACCCTCAACCACTTTTACGCTCGTTCCTTCTCAACCACAACCTGGTGTTCCAGCCCGCGGTCAAGTCTCTCATCCAGGTATGGTTCTTCTATCTTTTCTCAGTCTCGATGTCTCGACATTTCTGTCTTTTCTCAGTCTCGATGTCTCGACATTTCTGTCTTTTCTCAGTCTCGATGTCTCGACATTTCAGTCTTTTCTCAGTCTCGATGTCTCGACATTTCTGACTTTTCTCAGTCTCGATGTCTCAACATTTCTGTCTTTTCTCAGTCTCAATGTCTCACCATTTTTGTCTTATCTCATTCTTGATGTCTTGACACCTGTCTATCTCATTCTGAATGTCTTGACACCTGTCTATCTCACTCTTGATGTCTTGACACCTGTCTATCTCACTCTTGATGTCTTGACACCTGTCTATCTCATTCTTGATGTCTTGACACCTGTCTTATCTTATTCTGGATGTCTTGACACCTGTCTATCTCACTCCTGATGTCTTGACACCTGTCTTATCTCATTCTGGATGTCTTGACACCTGTCTTATCTCACTCTTGATATCTTGACACCTGTCTTATCTCATTCTTGATGTCTTGACACCTGTCTATCTCATTCTTGATGTCTTGACACCTGTCTATCTCATTCTTGATGTCTTGACACCTGTCTATCTCATTCTTGATGTCTTGACACCTGTCTATCTCATTCTTGATGTCTTGACACCTGTCTATCTCATTCTTGATGTCTCAACACCTGTCTATCTCACTCTTGATGTCTCAACACCTGTCTTATCTCATTCTTGATGTCTCGACACCTGTCTTATCTCAGACATTTGATGTCTGGAAATCTGTCTTATCTCAGACATTTGATGTCTGGACATCTGTCTTATCTCAGACATTTGATGTCTGGAAATCTGTCTTATCTCAGACATTTGATGTCTGGAAATCTGTCTTATCTCAGACATTTGATGTCTGGACATCTGTCTTATCTCAGACATTTGATGTCTGGACATCTGTCTTATCTCAGACATTTGATGTCTGGACATCTGTCTTATCTCAGACATTTGATGTCTGGACATCTGTCTTATCTCAGACATTTGATGTCTGAACATCTGTCTTATCTCAGACATTTGATGTCTGGACATCTGTCTTATCTCAGACATTTGATGTCTGAACATCTGTCTTATCTCAGACATTTGATGTCTGAACATCTGTCTTATCTCAGACATTTGATGTCTGAACATCTGTCTTATCTCAGACATTTGATGTCTGGACATCTGTCTTATCTCAGACATTTGATGTCTGAACATCTGTCTTATCTCAGACATTTGATGTCTGGACATCTGTCTTATCTCAGACATTTGATGTCTGAACATCTGTCTTATCTCAGACATTTGATGTCTGGAAATCTGTCTTATCTCAGACATTTGATGTCTGGACATCTGTCTTATCTCAGACATTTGATGTCTGGACATCTGTCTTATCTCAGACATTTGATGTCTGAACATCTGTCTTATCTCAGACATTTGATGTCTGGACATCTGTCTTATCACAGTTGTGATATTTTCCCAAGAAGAAGAGTCGTGCCACTTGATGAACAGCCTTCATTGTTACAGTTTTGGGCAAAGGGAGAGTAGAATCTTTGACTTATGTGCCGTTATCAACTCACAAGGAGAATAAATGGAGAGGTAGATGCCAAACTGATTTCTGAATAATTATATTTTCTCTGTATATGATATCATCCACGTATGGAAATAATCATGTTTTCTCTCCGTACATGATATCATCCAAGTGTGGAAGTAATCATATTTTCTCTGTACATGATATCATCCAAGTATGGAAATAATCATGTTTTCTCTCCGTACATGATATCATCCAAGTATGGAAATAATCATGTTTTCTCTCCGTACATGATATCATCCAAGTATGGAAATAATCATGTTTTCTCTCCGTACATGATATCATCCAAGTATGGAAATAATCGTATTTTCTCTCTATACATAATATCATCCAAGTATGGAAATAATCATATTTTCTCTCTATACATAATAATATCCAAGTATGGAAATAATTGTATTTTCTCTCTATACATAATATCATCCAAGTGTGGAAATAATCGTATTTTCTCTCTATACATAATATCATCCAAGTATGGAAATAATCGTATTTTCTCTCTATACATAATATCATCCAAGTGTGGAAATAATCGTATTTTCTCTCTATACATAATATCATCCAAGTATGGAAATAATCGTATTTTCTCTCTATACATAATATCATCCAAGTATGGAAATAATTGTATTTTCTCTCTATACATAATATCATCCAAGTGTGGAAATAATCGTATTTTCTCTCTAAACATAATATCATCCAAGTATGGAAATAATCGTATTTTTTCTCTATACATAATATCATCCAAGTATGGAAATAATCGTATTTTCTCTCTATACATAATATCATCCAAGTATGGAAATAATCGTATTTTCTCTCTGTACATAATATCATCCAAGTATGGAAATAATCGTATTTTCTCTCTATACATAATATCATCCAAGTATGGAAATAATCGTATTTTCTCTCTGTACATAATATCATCCAAGTATGGAAATAATCGTATTTTCTCTCTGTACATAATATCATCCAAGTGTGGAAATAATCATATTTTCTCTCCGTACACAATATCATCCAAGTAGAAGATATCTGTCACATGTAGAAATGACGTTTGTTGATTGTGATGACCTATTTGTCTATGACAGGTGCTGTCATCACTGAGGCAGAAGCTAGACAACTTCTCAGCGACGGTCAAACAGTTTGAGATCTTAGTGATGAGTGCCAGGCAAAACCTGGTGCAGAGAGAGAGTCAAATGTTTCAGGGCTCAGAGTTAGGCTTGCTGGGAACTGTGTCCAGTTCTCTACCGCAGCTACAGCAGAAACCACGAGCAGATTCCATCATATCCAACTCTCTGTCAATTAAAGGTAGTCCTGTTTTATGGACCTGATTTGGTAGTCAGATGTCATTTGTTGGTGCTTGAGTTGTCATCTATTGGTACTTGAGGTGTCATTTGTTGGTTCTTGAGGTGTCATTGGTTGGCGCTAAAGTTGGCATTTGTTGGTGCTATCATCATTTGATGGTGCTATCATCATTTGATGGTGCTATCATCATTTGTTGGTGCTATCATCATTTGTTGGTGCTATCGTCATTTGTTGGTGCTATCATCATTTGTTGGTGCTATCATCATTTGATGGTGCTATCATCATTTGTTTGTGCTATCATCATTTGTTGGTGCTATCATCATTTGCTGGTGCTATCGTCATTTGTTGGTGCTATCATCATTTGCTGGTGCTAAAGTAGTCATTTGTTGGTGCTAAAGTTGTCATTTGTTGGTGCTAAAGTTGTCATTTGTTGGTGCTAAAGTTATCATTAGCTGGTGCTAAAGTTATCATTTGTTGGTGCTAAAGTTATCATTGGCTGGTGCTAAAGCTGTCATTTGTTGGTGCTAAAGTTGTCATTCGTTGGTGATATCATCATTTGTTGGTGCTAAAGTTGTCATTTGTTGGTGCTAAAGTTTTTATTTGTTGGTGCTAAAGTTATCATTGGCTGGTGCTAAAGTTATCATTTGTTGGTGCTAAAGTTATCATTGGCTGGTGCTAAAGCTGTCATTTGTTGGTGCTAAAGTTGTCATTCTTTGGTGATATCATCATTTGTTGGTGCTAGATTTGTCATTTGTTGGTGCTAAAGTTGTTATTTGTTGGTGCTAAAGTTGTCATTTGTTGGTGCTAAAGTTATCATTGGCTAGTGCTAAAGTTGTTATTTGTTGGTGCTAAAGTTATCATTTGTTGGTGCTAAAGTTATCATTGGCCGTTTCTAAAGTTGTCATTTGTTGGTGCTAAAGTTATCATTTATTGGTGCTAAAGTTATCATTTGTTGGTTCTAAAGTTGTCATTGGCTGGTGCTAAAGTTGTCATTTGTTGGTGCTAAAGTTATCATTTGTTGGTTCTAAGGTTATCATTTGTTGGTGCTAAAGTTATCATTTGTTGGTGCTAAAGTTATCATTTGTTGGTGCTGTCATCATTTGCTGGTGCTAAAGTTGTCATTTGTTGGTGCTAAAGTTATCATTTATTGGTACTAAAGTTATCATTTGTTGGTTCTAAAGTTGTCATTGGCTGGTGCTAAAGTTGTCATTTGTTGGTGCTAAAGTTATCATTTGTTGGTTCTAAGGTTATCATTTGTTGGTGCTAAAGTTATCATTTGTTGGTGCTAAAGTTATCATTTGTTGGTGCTGTCATCATTTGCTGGTGCTAAAGTTGTCATTTGTTGGTGCTAAAGTTATCATTTGTTGGTGCTAAAGTTGGCATTTGTTGGTACTAAATTTATCATTTGCTGATGCTATAGTTATCATTTGTTGGTGCTAAAGTTATCATTTGCTAGTGCCAAAGATGCCTTTTGTTGGTGCTAAAGTTATCATTTGCTAGTACCAAAGATGCCATTTGTTGCTGCTAAAGTTATCATTTGCTGGTGCTAAAGTTGCCATTTGTTAGCACTTGAAGTACCATTTCTGATCGTTTTTTGCTGTTCGTTTGTTGTTTTCATCTTTATGATGTAACTATGGGTGGAGGGGGCTGATTTAGTCCCAGAGGGCTTTGCTTTCCACATTGAAGGCTGTCAATCAACCCAGCTGGGTCTAGTGGATCCCTGGCTAGTTGGCTACTGGAAGATCTAGTATCTAGAGCGAGAGAGAGTACAGGACTGCGCTGTCGCAAAAGATTTGCCCATGATAAGTGCAGACTCTACACTCCACTCATATGATAGTAAAGATATGCCCATGATAAGTGGAGGCTCTACACTCCACTCCCATATGATAGTAAAGATGTGCACATGACATGTGGAGACTACACTCCACTCCCATGATAGTAAAGATATGCCCATGATAAGTGGAGGCTCTACACTCCACTCCCATATGATAGTAAAGATATGCCCATGATAAGTGGAGGCTCTACACTCCACTCCCATATGACAGCAATGCCTTACTGCTATGGGATAGCTCTACCATTAACTTTAGTTGTACACTCAGATGTTTCTTTCTTTGTTGTAACCATCTTTTTTCTTGCTGTTGCTGATAATGCCTTTATTTTTATGTGTCATCGCTGTGATGTCAATTACTGTATCTCACTTTCACTCTTAGCCATTTAAGATAGTGTCCCTCAGATTGTTTTCATTAAGAGTATCAAGTGCTATATCATCTACGTCCTCTCTTTGCTTCATGTTGTTGAATGTTTACTTTTTATTGTTGAATGTTTACCTTATGTTTCATATTCCAGAGAAGAAAAAAGTAACTTTAAGTGACCTCATATTCCGGAGATCGCCTGGCAGAGAGAAGATACCGGGGAGTAAGAACAACAAGAAGCAGATACAGCTGGGAAGTGTCCAGGTACTGTCTTCTTGATACATCTAAAAAGTATCTATGTACTATCTGTGAGGTGTCCAGATACTGTCTTCTTGATACAGCTTGGAAGTGTCTATGTACTATCTGTGAGGTGTCCAGATACTGTCTTCTTGATACAGCTAGGAAGTGCCTATGTACTATCTGTGAGGTGTCCAGATACTGTCTTCTTGATACATCTAACAAGTGCCTATGTACTATCTGTGAGGTGTCCAGATACTGTCTTCTTGATACATCTAACAAGTGTCTATGTACTATCTGTGAGGTGTCCAGATACTGTCTTCTTGATACAGCTAGGAAGTGTCTATGTACTATCTGTGAGGTGTCCAGATACTGTCTTCTTGATACAGCTGGGAAGTGTCTATGTACTATCTGTGAGGTGTCCAGATACTGTCTTCTTGATACAGCTGGGAAGTGTCTATGTACTATCTGTGAGGTGTCCAGATACTGTCTTCTTGATACATCTAACAAGTGTCTATGTACTATCTGTGAGGTGTCCAGATACTGTCTTCTTGATACAGCTAGGAAGTGTCTATGTACTATCTGTGAGGTGTCCAGATACTGTCTTCTTGATACAGCTGGGAAGTGTCTATGTACTATCTGTGAGGTGTCCAGATACTGTCTTCTTGATACAGCTAGGAAGTGTCTATGTACTATCTGTGAGGTGTCCAGATACTGTCTTCTTGATACAGCTAGGAAGTGCCTATGTACTATCTGTGAGGTGTCCAGGTACTGTCTTCTTGATACAGCTAGGAAGTGTCTATGTATTGTCTTCTTGATACAGCTTGGAAGTGTCCAGGTACTGTCTACTTGATACAGCTAGGAAGTGTCAATGTATTGTCTTCTTGATACAGCTAGGAAGTGTCAATGTATTGTCTTCTTGATACAGCTAGGAAGTGTCAATGTATTGTCTTCTTGATACAGCTAGGAAGTGTCTATGTATTGTCTTCTTGATACAGCTAGGAAGTGTCAATGTATTGTCTTCTTGATACAGCTGGGAAGTGTCAATGTATTGTCTTCTTGATACAGCTGGGAAGTGTCTATGTATTGTCTTCTTGATACAGCTAGGAAGTGTCTATGTATTGTCTTCTTGATACAGCTAGTTAGTGTCTATGTATTGTCTTCTTGATACAGCTGGGAAGTGTCTATGTATTGTCTTCTTGATACAGCTGGGAAGTGTCAATGTATTGTCTTCTTGATACAGCTGGGAAGTGTCAATGTATTGTCTTCTTGATACAGCTGGGAAGTGTCAATGTATTGTCTTTTTGATACAGCTGGGAAGTGTCTATGTATTGTCTTCTTGATACAGCTGGGAAGTGTCTATGTATTGTCTTCTTGATACAGCTAGTTAGTGTCTATGTATTGTCTTCTTGATACAGCTGGGAAGTGTCTATGTATTGTCTTCTTGATACAGCTGAGAAGTGTCTATGTATTGTCTTCTTGATACAGCTGGGAAGTTTTTGTTGTTGTATGAGTGTTGTGTGTGTTTCTGTCCTGTCTGTTATTGAATGGGTGTACCCTGTCTGTTATTGTATGGGTGTGGCCTGTCTGTTATTGTATGGGTGTGGCCTGTCTGTTATTGAATGGGTGTGGCCTGTCTGTTGTTGTGTGGGTGTGGTCTATCTCTTGTTGTATATGTTTGTTTGGCCTGTCTTTTGTGGTATGTGTATGTGGCCTGTGTGTTGTGGTATGTGTATGTGGCCTGTGTTTCATAAAACTGAAATGGACCAAAATATCTTGATTCTTGAAGGTTGGGGACAGCAGAAGTGACTCGTACATCAGCAATCAGACTGGCAGCAACATTCAGCAGCTTGATGTCAGCAGCAGCAGCATGCACACTCTGACAACTTGGAATGCTGTATATTGTGCCTTGGTCCTGGATGAGTTTCTGAAGGAACTGGCGGCCTTGTCCCAGGAGCATTCAGTCCTGCACTCAGACGAGGGATACTTGAGCAGTTGATGATCTCAGTGCTGGCTTCTTCTTCGCTTCTTTCATGGCTGTGAATGTGGTCTTGTGTGTTCACATGTTGTGTTCCTTCTGCCTGTACTTCACAACTATGTGTTCCTACTGCTTGTGCTGTGGTATTCCAACCCTTGTACTTGAGAAGAGCTAGCTTCTACAGCTTGTATGTACAGATGTCACAATTACAATGGAAATTCCAATTATTTGAATATGTATCTTAATTGTACTTGAGTGTGTGTATCTGTGCGTGTGCGCTCACTAAATATTTCTGCCAAAGAGCTTCAATTGAGTGACCTTTCTTGAAGTGTGTGGTCCAGAGGTCAGGTTGTGTGTAGCCTGATGTCAGAGGTCAGGTTGTGTGTAGCCTGATGTCAGAGGTCAGGTTGTGTGTAGCCTGATGTCAGAGGTCAGGTTGTGTGTAGCCTGATGTCAGAGGTCAGGTTGTGTGTAGCAAGAGGTCAGGTTGTGTGTAGCCTAAGGTCAGAGGTCAGGTTGTGTGTAGTCAGAGGTCAGGTTGTGTGTAGCCTAAGGTCAGAGGTTAGGTTGTGTTTAGCCTAAGGTCAGAGGTCAGGTTGTGTGTAACCTAAGGTCAGAGGTTAGGTTGTGTTTAGCCTGATGTCAGAGGTCAGGTTGTGTGTAGCAAGCGGTCAGGTTGTGTGTAGCCTGAGGTCAGAGGTCAGGTTGTGTTTAGCCTGAGGTCAGAGGTCAGGTTGTGTTTAGCCTGATGTCAGAGGTCAGGTTGTGTGTAGCAAGCGGTCAGGTTGTGTGTAGTCAGAGGTCATGTTGTGTTTAGCCTGAGGTCAGTGGTCAGGTTGTGTTTAGCCTGAGGTCAGACTATAGAAGCAGACACAAACTGTAAATGTCTAATGTTTTAGATTGATATCTTGTTGAGTCTAGCAATTGATTTTGTTCTTGTTCTAACGGCTTGGTCTTCTATTAAAACAATTTTACATGGATCTTTCCATTCTTACAGTTTGGTTGTTCAGTTAGAACAATTTTATTTGGATCTTTCCATTCTTACAGCTTGGTTGTTCTGTTAGAACAATTTTATTTGGATCTTTCCATTCTTACAGTTTGGTTGTTCTATTAAAACAATTTTACATGGATCTTTCCATTCTTACAGTTTGGTTGTTCTGTTAGAACAATTTTATTTGGATCTTTCCATTCTTACAGCTTGGTTGTTCTGTTAGAACAATTTTATTTTGATCTTTCCATTCTTACAGTTTGGTTGTTCTATTAAAACAATTTTACATGGATCTTTTCATTCTTACAGTTTGGTTGTTCTGTTAGAACAATTTTATTTGGATCTTTCCAATCTTACAGTTTGGTTGTTCTGTTAGAACAAATTTATTTGGATCTTTCCATTCTTACAGCTTGGTTGTTCTGTTAGAACAAATTTATTTGGATCTTTCCATTCTTACAGCTTGGTTGTTCTGTTAGAACAAATTTATTTGGATCTTTCCATTCTTACAGCTTGGTTGTTCTGTTAGAACAATTTTATTTGGATCTTTCCATTCTTACAGCTTGGTTGTTCTGTTAGAACAATTTTATTTGGATCTTTCCATTCTTACAGTTTGGTTGTTCTGTTAGAACAAATTTATTTGGATCTTTCCATTCTTACAGTTTGGTTGTTCTATTAGAACAAATTTTTTGGTTGCAAACATTTTAATGATATTTATGTGGCTAAGATTGCCTTCACAGAACTGCTTGTGTTTTCTCAGTGGAAACAGGTCACTTGTCTTGGTTTCTTACTAGGTCTTGTGAAACAGGTCACTTGTCTTGGTTTCTTACTAGGTCTTGTGAAACAGGTCACTTGTCTTGGTTTCTTACTAGGTCTTGTGAAACAGGTCACTTGTCTTGGTTTCTTACTAGGTCTTGTGAAACAGGTCACTTGTCTTGGTTTCTTACTAGGACTTGTGAAACAGGTCACTTGTCTTGGTTTCTTACTAGGTCTTGTGAAACAGGTCACTTATCTTGGTTTCTTACTAGGTCTTGTGAAACAGGTCACTTGTCTTGGTTTCTTACTAGGTCTTGTGAAACAGGTCACTTGTCTTGGTTTCTTACTAGGTCTTGTGAAACAGGTCACTTGTCTTGGTTTCTTACTAGGTCTTGTGAAACAGGTCACTTGTCTTGGTTTCTTACTAGGTCTTGTGAAACAGGTCACTTGTCTTGGTTTCTTACTAGGTCTTGTGAAACAGGTCACTTGTCTTGGTTTCTTACTAGGTCTTGTGAAACAGGTCACTTGTCTTGGTTTCTTACTAGGTCTTGTGAAACAGGTCACTTGTCTTGGTTTCTTACTAGGTCTTGTGAAACAGGTCACTTGTCTTGGTTTCTTACTAGGTCTTGTGAAACAGGTCACTTGTCTTGGTTTCCTACTAGGTCTTGTGAAACAGGTCACTTGTCTTGGTTTCTTACTAGGTCTTGTGAAACAGGTCACTTGTCTTGGTTTCTTACTAGGTCTTGTGAAACAGGTCACTTGTCTTGGTTTCTTACTAGGTCTTGTGAAACAGGTCACTTGTCTTGGTTTCTTACTAGGTCTTGTGAAACAGGTCACTTGTCTTGGTTTCTTACTAGGTCTTGTGAAACAGGTCACTTGTCTTGGTTTCTTACTAGGTCTTGTGAAACAGGTCACTTGTCTTTGTTTCTTACTAGGTCCTGTGAAACAGGTCACTTGTCTTGGTTTCTTACTAGGTCCTGTGAAACAGGTCACTTGTCTTGGTTTCTTACTAGGTCTTGTGAAACAGGTCACTTGTCTTGGTTTCTTACTAGGTCTTGTGAAACAGGTCACTTGTCTTTGTTTCTTACTAGGTCTTGTGAAACAGGTCACTTGTCTTGGTTTCTTACTAGGTCCTGTGAAACAGGTCACTTGTCTTGGTTTCTTACTAGGTCTTGTGAAACAGGTCACTTGTCTTGGTTTCCTACTAGGTCTTGTGAAACAGGTCACTTGTCTTGGTTTCTTACTAGGCCTTGTGAAACAGGTCACTTGTCTTGGTTTCTTACTCGGTCTTGTGAAACAGGTCACTTGTCTTGGTTTCTTACTAGGTCTTGTGAAACAGGTCACTTGTCTTGGTTTCTTACTAGGTCTTGTGAAACAGGTCACTTGTCTTGGTTTCTTACTGGTCTTGTGAAACAGGTCACTTGTCTTGGTTTCTTACTAGGTCTTGTGAAACAGGTCACTTGTCTTGGTTTCTTACTAGGTCTTGTGAAACAGGTCACTTGTCTTGGTTTCTTACTAGGTCTTGTGAAACAGGTCACTTGTCTTGGTTTCTTACTAGGTCTTGTGAAACAGGTCACTTGTCTTGGTTTCTTACTAGGTCTTGTGAAACAGGTCACTTGTCTTGGTTTCTTACTAGGTCTTGTGAAACAGGTCACTTGTCTTGGTTTCTTACTAGGTCTTGTGAAACAGGTCACTTGTCTTTGTTTCTTACTAGGTCTTGTGAAACAGGTCACTTGTCTTGGTTTCTTACTAGGTCTTGTGAAACAGGTCACTTGTCTTGGTTTCTTACTAGGTCTTGTGAAACAGGTCACTTGTCTTGGTTTCTTACTGGTCTTGTGAAACAGGTCACTTGTCTTGGTTTCTTACTAGGTCTTGTGATCATGAGAACTTGATTCTTTGTCCTGTTTTATGATGGAGGAGTAAGGACAACATGATGGAGGGGTAAGGACAACATGATGGAGGGTTAAGGACAAAATGATGGAGGGGTAGGGACAACATCATGACACACCATGAACTGGTTGCATGGTCTGTTCTCATATATGGAGGGGTACGGTAAGGACAACTTGATGGAGGGGTAAGGTAAGGACAACTTGATGGAGGGATAGGGACAACATGATGGAGTGGTAAGGACAACATGATGGAGTGGTAAAGGCAACATGATGGAGGGGTAAGGACAACATGATGTAGGGATATTGACAACATCATGGAGGGTAAGGATAACATGATGTAGGGATAGGGACAAAATGATGGAGTGGTAAGGACAACATGATGGAGGGGTAAGGACAACATGATGGAGTGGTAAGGACAACATGATGGAGGGGTAAGGATAACATGATGTAGGGATAGGGACAAAATGATGGAGTGGTAAGGACAACATGATGGAGTGGTAAAGGCAACATCATGGAGGGTAAGGATAACATGATGTAGGGATAGGGACAAAATGATGGAGTGGTAAGGACAACATGATGGAGTGGTAAAGGCAACATGATGGAGGGGTAAGGACAACATGATGTAGGGATATTGACAACATCATGGAGGGTAAGGATAACATGATGTAGGGATAGGGACAAAATGATGGAGTGGTAAGGACAACATGATGGAGGGGTAAGGACAACATGATGGAGTGGTAAGGACAACATGATGGAGGGGTAAGGTAAGGACAACTTGATGGAGGGATATTGACAACATCATGGAGGGTAAGGATAACATGATGTAGGGATAGGGACAAAATGATGGAGTGGTAAGGACAACATGATGGAGTGGTAAAGGCAACATGATGGAGGGGTAAGGACAACATGATGTAGGGATAGGGACAACATGATGGAGTGGTAAGGACAACATGATGGAGGGGTAAGGACAACATGATGGAGTGGTAAGGACAACATGATGGAGGGGTAAGGACAACATGATGGAGTGGTAAGGACAACATGATGGAGGGGTAAGGACAAAATGATGGAGGGGTAAGGACAACATGATGGAGGGGTAAGGACAAAATGATGGAGGGGTAAGGACAACATGATGGAGGGGTAAGGACAAAATGATGGAGGGGTAAGGACAACATGATGGAGGGGTAAGGACAACATCATGACACACTATGAACTGGTTGCATGGTCTGTTCTCATATATGGAGGGGTACGGTAAGGACAACATGATGGAGGGGTAAGGACAAAATGATGGAGGGGTAAGGACAAAATGATGGAGGGGTAAGGACAACATCATGACACACTATGAACTGGTTGCATGGTCTGTTCTCATATATGGAGGGGTACGGTAAGGACAACATGATGGAGGGGTAAGGACAACATCATGACACACTATGAACTGGTTGCATGGTCTGTTCTCATATATGGAGGGGTACGGTAAGGACAACATGATGGAGGGGTAAGGACAAAATGATGGAGGGGTAAGGACAACATGATGGAGGGGTAAGGACAACATCATGACACACTATGAACTGGTTGCATGGTCTGTTCTCATATATGGAGGGGTACGGTAAGGACAACTTGATGGAGGGGTAAGGACAAAATGATGGAGGGGTAAGGACAACATGATGGAGGGGTAAGGACAACATCATGACACACTATGAACTGGTTGCATGGTCTGTTCTCATATATGGAGGGGTACGGTAAGGACAACATGATGGAGGGGTAAGGACAAAATGATGGAGGGGTAAGGACAACATGATGGAGGGTAAGGACAACATGATGGAGGGGTAAGGACAACATCATGACACACTATGAACTGGTTGCATGGTCTGTTCTCATATATGGAGGGGTACGGTAAGGACAACATGATGGAGGGTAAGGTAAGGACAACATGATGGAGGGATAGGACAACATGATGGAGGGATAGGACAACATGATGGAGGGTAAGGACAACATGATGGAGGGATAGGGACAACATGATGGAGTGGTAAGGTAAGGACAACATGATGGAGGGGTAAGGTAAGGACAACTTGATGGAGGGGTAAGGTAAGGACAACTTGATGGAGGGGTAAGGTAAGGACAACTTGATGGAGGGATAGGGACAACATCATGGAGGGTAAGGATAACATGATGTAGGGATAGGGACAACATGATGGAGTGGTAAAGGCAACATGATGGAGGGGTAAGGACAACATGATGGAGGGGTAAGGACAACATCATGACAAAGTGAACTGGTTGTATGGTCCGTACTCATATATGGAGGGGTAAGAACATCATCATGACACACGATGAACTGGTTGTATGGTCCGTACTCATATATGGAGGGGTAAGGACAACATCATGACAAACGATGAACTGGTTGTATGGTCCGTACTCATATATGGAGGGGTAAGGACAACATCATGACAAACGATGAACTGGTTGTATGGTCAGAACTCTGTGTGTGTGTTTACTGATTTTTTCCCTTAACCCTGCACTGTGGCTGACACATTTTCCTACTTTTAACTTGCAATGTTTTCTGTGGAATGTTTGTACGCCGCCTGGTAGTGTTTCCCTAGTGTCAGATGGGGCTATCTTGTGTGTTTACATGTGTGTGTGTGGGGGGGGGGGGTGTAAATATCATCATTAAAGTTTGGTGACCTTCACCGCACACATGTAGGCATGTTCTATTGTCTGCCAAATCTCTTGAGTTCATCTGGACCCTCTAGTGCTTCACTTCAGCCCTTTATTAGACATGTACACATTAGACATGTACACATTAGACATGTACACAAATAATCAAAGAGCTTATTCTGTGTTATTATAAGCATAATAATGTTGTTTTTTAGGGTTCTCTTTACATTATAATTATTATAAACATGTTGTGTTGTGTGTTCTTGGCTTTCAATGTTTTAATTTTTATAAATTGATTTTCACAGTTAAGTCATTTAAAAACCACTATTATTGAAATGTGTCTTTGTTGTTGCCTAGGCCTAACCACATGTCTTTGATACCTCAATCTAACCACATGTCTTTGATACTTTAGTCTAACTGCATGTCTTTGAAACCTCGATCTAACCACATGTCTTTGATACTTTAGTCTAACTGCATGTCTTTGATACCTCGATCTAACCACATGTCTTTGATACTTTAGTCTAACTGCATGTCTTTGAAACCTCGATCTAATCACATGTCTTTGATACTTTAGTCTAACTGCATGTCTTTGAAACCTCGATCTAATCACATGTCTTTGATACTTTAGTCTAACTGCATGTCTTTGATACCTCGACCTAACCACATGTCTTTGATACTTTAGTCTAACTGCATGTCTTTGATACCTCAATCTAACCACATGTCTTTGATACTTTAGTCACAACAGTCCCCATGAACAAACATAGCCACCATGAACAAACATAGCCACCATGAACAAACATAGCCACCATGAACAACATAGACACCATGAACAAACATAGTTATCATGAACAAACATAGACACCATGAACAAACATAGCCACCATGAACAAACATAGCCACCATGAACAAACATAGCCACCATGAACAAACATAGCCATCATCAACAAACATAGCCACCATGAACAAACATAGCCACCATGAACAAACATAGTCCCCATGAACAAACATAGTCACCATGAACAAACATAGCCACCATGAACAAACATAGCCACCATGACAAACATAGTCACCATCAACAAACATAGTCACCATCAACAAATATAGTCACCATCAACAAACATAGCCACCATGAACAAACAGTCCCCATGAACAAACATAGCCACCATGAAACATAGCCACCATGAACAAACATAGACACCATGAACAACATAGTTATCATGAACAAACATAGACACCATGAACAAACATAGCCACCATGAACAAACATAGCCACCATGAACAAACATAGCCATCATCAACAAACATAGCCACCATGAACAAACATAGCCACCATGAACAAACATAGTCACCATGAACAAACATAGCCACCATGAACAAACATAGCCACCATGAACAAACATAGTCCCATGAACAAACATAGTCCCCATGAACAAACATAGTCCCCATGAACAAACATAGACACATGAACAAACATAGTCACCATCAACAAACATAGCCACCATGAACAAACATAGCCACCATGAACAAACATAGCCACCATGAACAAACATAGACACCATGAACAAACATAGCCACCATGAACAAACATAGTCACCATGAACAAACATAGTCATCATGAACAAACATAGCCACCATCAACAACAGTCACCTTCAACAAACATAGCTACCATCAATAGACATACATCATGTGGAGGCCTCGGTAGCCTAGTTGGGAAAACCAACCGACTGGACTATCCGACGTTCGGACAACCTGTGTTCGATTCCGTTGGGAGCAGTGTGAGTTGTACTCGCGGTTGGAAAAAAAAAACTCGGTCGACCCAGCCGTTGGCAGAAATGGGTTCCAGGGTATTACCCTGGGAAGGTGAGGAATGTCACCTCGCATCTGAGTTTCGATGCTTGAGGCGACACTATACAGAAATCTAAGAATATTTCTAGATAGGGGCCGAGCACATTGGGTGTGGGTGTAAACTCGCGTGCTAAGACGCCAGTCAAGTCTCGTACTTTACCTTTACTTTATACATCATGCGCCATGTCGATTGGCTTACTCAATTATGTACTTCAACAACCTTCTATCCACAGTACATCGTATCAGTTCTGTTGTTGACTGTTTTCCATGCCATGACACCAAGCTATCCAGTATTTTCTCTCTTTGTCGCCCACAGTCTCTCTTTCCCTGTATTTTGTCAGTTGTAACCATGTATTCCAACTTTCCTCTTCTCATGATGCGCCTGAAAAACATTGTTTCTTTTTGATGTTTTTTTAGGAGCTGCCTTTTTGTGTTGGCCTCTTTGAGAATTTCTTCATTTGTCCTTTTAGCTGTCCAGAGAACTTTCAAAATTCTTATGAGAAATCCCATCTCTGTGGCCTCTAATCGTCTTTTTATTTGTTTGTCTACTGTCCATGATTCGCTTACATAGGTCAGAGTTGGCTCTATATAGCATCGATGAACTCTCTTTCTCACTTCTAGTGACATAGATTTGTTGCAGAAGACGCTTTTCATTTCCTTAAATACTATTTTTGCTTTATTCTGCCATTTATTTCTGTGGTGCATCTCCCATCTGATGTTATTATTGTGCCCAAGTATTTCAAATGTTGCACTTGTTTCAGATTTGTCCTGTTTATTTTTATGCTGCATGATGGTGATAATTGTTTCTTCGATATAACCATTACTTCTGTTTTTTACTATTCAGATTGAGACCTTTCTTGTTGCTTTCTTTTACTATTATGTCTATCATTTCTTGTAGCTCATTCTCCATCTCTGCTATTAAGACTGTGTCATCCGCATATCGCAATATTTATGTTGTGACTGTTGACTTCAATTCATTTTTTTGTTTTCTACTGATCTCATAATATGTTCGCTGTAAAGTGAAAACAAATCTGGCGACAGAACACAGCCTTGTCTGACTCCTTGTTTATATATTGGAATTGTCTTGTTTGGTTGTCAATTCGTATAGCTACTGTTTGTTGTTAGTATGCATTTTTATGATTCGCAGATCTTTGTCATCAATGTTTAATTTCTCCAGCATATTGATTATTTCCACATGCTTTTTTTGTCAAATGCTTTTGTGTAGTCTATAAAGCACATATATAGATCTTTCTATCATGTTCTTAAGATGTATATTGCATTATGGGTGCCCTTTCCTTCCACAAATCCACATTGTTCCTCACTTATTTCTGGTTTTATTTGTTTTTACACATCTCATTATGATTCTTAGTAATATTTTCGTTCATATGCTCATGAGACTAATAGTGCGATAGTCTTCACAATCAGTGGCGCCTGACTTCTTCGGTATGGCTACAAGATAGATTTTAGTAGATCTTCAGGTATGTGTCCAGTGTTGTATATGTCATTGAGTAGTTTTGTTATGACTTGTACTCCCAGCTCTCCTAATGCATTTATCTCTTCGATTGTTATATTGTCGGGACCTGGAGCTTTGCCTCTTTTCATGTGTTGAATTGCGTTCTCCACTTCACTCTGCATTATTGGTGGTCCTGTGTCTTCATTTTAATTGTTTAATTCTGGTCTTTCATCATCATAGAGTTGACTGATATATTCTGTCCATCTTTCCATTGTCTTCTCCTGTCCCATTATTATATTTCCTTGCTTTGATTTCACACATCCTGAAACTTTGACTTCTTTTCTTCCTGTTAATTCATTTAACTGATTGTGCATAAATGTTGAGTCTTTCTGTTGTTATTTTACCATTTCTTCACATTTCTGCTTAACCTTCCTTCCTTTGCTCCTCTACATTTGTTTTGGATCTCTTTGTGCAATATTCTGTATGTTGTTCCTCTTTCTTATGTTTTTGTCTTTCATCCATTAGTTCTAGTATTTCTTCTGTCATTCATTTCTTTTTGTTGATTCTCTGAGTCACGCTTCTTTTGATGATTGCTTTAATTGATTGTTTGAGCATTTCCCATTGCTCCTTGATGTTAGATCTTCTCAAGAGATATAAACTATTTTGTACTATCGGACTGTACTTATCACTCATCTGTCTATCTACTCTAAGCATATCTAGTTCTAATTTCATATTTCTTGGGATTTCTGTGTCTCTGCAGTTTTATTCGTATCTTTCCAACTAATGGTACATGTCACTATTGCAATCTGCTCCTGCCTTGTTTTAACAGATGTTAGCCCATTCAATGAATCTTCTCTGTACCATTAAAAATCAATTTAATTGTGTACTTTATTGTCCCTAGGCTTATGCCATGAAGAGTAGTCATCTAGAGGTGCTGCTTGAACCAAGTGTCACTGATACAACACTGGACACATACCTGAAGATCTACTAAAATCTATCTTTGTAGCCATACCGAAGAAGTCAGGCGCCACTGATTGTGAAGACTATCGCACTATTAGTCTCATGAGCCATATGACGAAAATATTACTAAGAATCATAATGAGATGTGTAAGAAACAAAATAAAACCAGAAATAAGTGAGGAACAATGTGGATTTGTGGAAGGAAAGGGCACCCATAATGCAATATACATCTTAAGAACATTGATAGAAAGATCTATATATGTGCTTTATAGACTACACAAAAGCATTTGACAAAGTAAAGCATGTGGAAATAATCAATATGCTGGAGAAATTAAACATTGATGACAAAGATCTGCGAATCATAAAAATGCATACTAACAACAAACAGTAGCTATACGAATTGACAACCAAACAAGACAATTCCAATATATAAAACAAGGAGTCAGACAAGGCTGTGTTCTGTCGCCAGATTTTTTTTCACTTTACAGCGAACATATTATGAGATCAGTAGAAAACAAAAAATGAATTGAAGTCAACAGTCACAACATAAATATTTGCGATATGCGGATGACACAGTCTTAATAGCAGGAGAGAATGAGATACTACAAAGAAATGATAGACATAATAGTAAAAGAAAGCAACAAGAAAGGTCTCAATCTGAATAGTAAGAAAACAGAAGTAATGGTTATATCGAAGAAACAATTATCACCATCATGCAGCATAAAAATAAACAGGACAAATCTGAAACAAGTGCAACATTTGAAATACTTGGGCACAATAATAACATCAGATGGGAGATGCACCACAGAAATAAATGGCAGAAATAGCACAAAAAATAGTATTTAAGGAAATGAAAAGCGTCTTCTGCAACAAATCTATGTCACTAGAAGTGAGAAAGAGAGTTCATCGATGCTATATAGAGCCAACTCTGACCTATGTAAGCGAATCATGGACAGTAGACAAACAAATAAAAAGACGATTAGAGGCCACAGAGATGGGATTTCTCATAAGAATTTTGAAAGTTCTCTGGACAGCTAAAAGGACAAATGAAGAAATTCTCAAAGAGGCCAACACAAAAAGGCAGCTCCTAAAAAACATCAAAAAGAAACAATGTTTTTCAGGCGCATCATGAGAAGAGGAAAGTTGGAATACATGGTTACAACTGACAAAATACAGGGAAAGAGAGACTGTGGGCGACAAAGAGAGAAAATACTGGATAGCTTGGTGTCATGGCATGGAAAACAGTCAACAACAGAACTGATACGATGTACTGTGGATAGAAGGTTGTTGAAGTACATAATTGAGTAAGCCAATCGACATGGCGCATGATGTATAAAGTAAAGGTAAAGTACGAGACTTGAACTGGCGTCTTAGCACGCGAGTTTACACCCACACCCAAATGTGCTCGGCCCCTATCTAGAAATATTCTTAGATTTCTGTATAGTGTCGCCTCAAGCATCGAAACTCAGATGCGAGGTGACATTCCTCACCTTCCCAGGGTAATACCCTGGAACCCATTTCTGCCAACGGCTGGGTCGACCGAGTTTTTTTTTTCCAACCGCGAGTACAACTCACACTGCTCCCAACGGGAATCGAACACAGGTTGTCCGAACGTCGGATAGTCCAGTCGGTTGGTTTTCCCAACTAGGCTACCGAGGCCTCCACATGATGTATGTCTATTGATGGTAGCTATGTTTGTTGAAGGTGACTGTTTGTTGATGGTGGCTATGTTTGTTCATGATGACTATGTTTGTTCATGGTGACTATGTTTGTTCATGGTGGCTATGTTTGTTCATGGTGTCTATGTTTGTTCATGGTGGCTATGTTTGTTCATGGTGGCTATGTTTGTTCATGGTGGCTATGTTTGTTGATGGTGACTATGTTTGTTCATGGTGTCTATGTTTGTTCATGGGGACTATGTTTGTTCATGGGGACTATGTTTGTTCATGGGGACTATGTTTGTTCATGGTGGCTATGTTTGTCATGGTGGCTATGTTTGTTCATGGTGACTATGTTTGTTCATGGTGGCTATGTTTGTTCATGGTGGCTATGTTTGTTGATGATGGCTATGTTTGTTCATGGTGGCTATGTTTGTTCATGGTGGCTATGTGTTTGTTCATGGTGTCTATGTTTGTTCATGATAACTATGTTTGTTCATGGTGTCTATGTTTGTTCATGGTGGCTATGTTTGTTCATGGTGGCTATGTTTGTTCATGGGGACTGTTTGTTCATGGTGGCTATGTTTGTTGATGGTGACTATATTTGTTGATGGTGACTATGTTTGTTGATGGTGACTATGTGTTTGTTCATGGTGGCTATGTTTGTTCATGGTGGCTATGTTTGTTCATGGTGACTATGTTTGTTCATGGGGACTATGTTTGTTCATGGTGGCTATGTTTGTTCATGGTGGTGGCTATGTTGTTGATGATGGCTATGTTTGTTCATGGTGGCTATGTTTGTTCATGGTGGCTATGTTTGTTCATGGTGGCTATGTTTGTTCATGGTGTCTATGTTTGTTCATGATAACTATGTTTGTTCATGGTGTCTATGTTTGTTCATGGTGGCTATGTTTGTTCATGGTGGCTATGTTTGTTCATGGTGGCTATGTTTGTTCATGGGGACTGTTTGTTGATGGTGGCTATGTTTGTTGATGGTGACTATGTTTGTTGATGGTGACTATGTTTGTTGATGGTGACTATGTTTGTTGATGGTGGCTATGTTTGTTCACAGTGGCTATGTTTGTTCACGGTGGCTATGTTTGTTCACGGTGGCTATGTTTGTTCACGGTGGCTATGTTTGTTCACGGTGGCTATGTTTGTTCACGGTGGCTATGTTTGTTGATGGTGGCTATGTTTGTTCACGGTGGCTATGTTTATTCACTGTGGCTATGTTTGTTCACGGTGGCTATGTTTGTTCACGGTGGCTATGTTTGTTCACGGTGGCTATGTTTGTTCACGGTGGCTATGTTTGTTCACGGTGGCTATGTTTGTTGATGGTGGCTATGTTTGTTCATGTGTTTGATCTAGTACACAAAGCTTAATGTCACAAAATGGCTAGGTCAAGGCCTCAATGGTTCTGTGTAATAATTGGTGTTTGTTGTAAATCTCTGGTGTTTGTTGTAAATCTCTGGTGTTTGTTGTAAATCTCTGGTGTTTGTTATAAATCTCTGGTGCTTGTTGTAAATCTCTGGTGTTTGTTGTAAATCTCTGGTGTTTGTTGTAAATCTCTGGTGTTTGTTGTAAATCTCTGGTGTTTGTTGTAAATCTCTGGTGCTTGTTTCTAGAGACTGGGCAAGTAGCTGGCCTGTGTGGGAGATTCCAACCTTTTGGCCGGCCATTGCTCATAGATACCAGCTTGTATGATGCCGTTCAATAGTGGACATCTGGAAACATGTACCACAGACACCACTTGGTAAAGAGTGACATGAAAATCAGAGACGTTAAGAGACAACAAAGCTGGTAAGAAAAGAAAAGATGCAAAAACAAAGACAGAGCAAAAGCACCAACATCAGATTCATCATCGGATTAATTTATTTGATATGTGGACATGACTGTCATTCGAAACCAAAACTTTTCAGTCATAACAGGAACAGTGTGTGCTCTTGATGACCTACTGCCACACAAGATAACAAGCCTGTAAAATAGATCCGCATTCTCTTGTTATCTTATTTGTCAAACTTTGTTGAGTTCTGTACTTGTTTGTCTTCTGTGTGTCATTCTAGTTCTGTACTTGTTTGCCATCTGTGTATCATTCTAGTTCAGTATTTGTTTGTCATCTGTGTGTCATTCTAGTTCTGTATTTGTTTGTCATTCTAGTTCTGTACTTGTTTGTCATCTGTGTGTCATTCTAGTTCTGTACTTGTTTGTCATCTGTGTATCATTCTAGTTCTGTACTTGTTTGTAATCTGTGTGTCATTCTAGTTCTGTACTTGTTTGTAATCTGTGTGTCATTCTAGTTCTGTACTTGTTTGTAATCTGTGTGTCATTCTAGTTCTGTACTTGTTTGCCATCTGTGTGTCATTCTAGTTTTGTACTTGTTTGTCATCTGTGTGTTTGATGTTAATTATGTACACTTTCATAAGCTCTCTGTATGTCATGGTAATTATGTATTTATTTACAACCTTCTTAAACTTTGTGTACACATTCCCTGATTTACTCCAGCCTTGACCTCAGAGTGAACTGTGCATCCAACAATCCTGCAATGCCGCTGACCCCATTGTGTACACATTAGTGTTGGTGAAACTGTTCATGAAGCTGAACATTAAGTGTAAATGTGAAGATCTGTTCTAGACAGCAAAATTAACTGACAGAAACTCAAGGTACAAATGCTATGATCTTGTCTCTGGTGTGACTGGCAAGTCATGGACCAACAGATATCCCTCCTGTCAATGCTATGCCAGACATTTCCAATGTCTGTCTCTGCTGACTGTTGACTTGTCATCTTAATGTACAAGCCAACAGGATGTTTAAGTATAAATGTTTATTATTGACTTAAGTTGCCAGTGACATGACATGTGGCTTCTTGTCATTTGTCATTTTTGTACCATGAACATGACACTGTGACATTGTGTTGTGATTTATGTGAGCACCTGTGAACATGGCATTTGTCATTACACTTGAGCATAATTTATATAAATTTGACATTTGTAACCACAAGTGATTTATTGTGTCATTTCATTGTATATGCCATGAGATTGATGTTGCTTTGTGAAGTGTCATGATGGATGTACATGCCATGTGGTGGATGTTGCTTTGTGAAGTGTCATCATGAATGATGGATGTACATGCCATGTGGTGGATGTTGCTTTGTGAGGTGTCATCATGAATGATGGATGTACATGCCATGTGGTGGATGTTGCTTTGTGAGGTGTCATCATGAATGATGGATGTACATGCCATGTGGTGGATGTTGCTTTGTGAAGTGTCATCATGAATGATGGATGTACATGCCATGTGGTGGATGTTGCTTTGTGAGGTGTCATCATGAATGATGGATGTACATGCCATGAGATTGATGTTGCTTTGTGAGGTGTCATCATGAATGATGCATGTACATGGACGACTAGCGTATACACACACACACAAGAGTGTACCTGATGTGTGGGGATTGCCATCAGCATCAAGTTGCCCGTCTGGCCTCTCATGCCCTTAACTCCACTCAAGATGTCCTGCGTCTGCTGCAGTCAGTCCCAACCTATCTATGATATTTTGCACTCATTCTCTTGGTCTTCCTCTCTATCTTTCTCTCATCTATCTGGCACCATGCCCTCCATAAAGATCATCTCTAGAACATCATAAATGTTTTCCTTGTGTTGACGCTCTCTCATCTATCTGGCACCATGCCCTCCATAAAGATCGTCTCTAGACCATTATAAATGTTTTCCTTGTGTTGACACTCTCTCATTTACCTGGCACCATGCCCTCCATAAAGATAATCTCTAGACCATTATAAATGTTTTCCTTGTGTTGACACTCTCTCATCTATCTAGCACCATGCCCTCCATAAAGATCATCTCTAGAACATCATAAATGTTTTCCTTGTGTTCACGCTCTCTCATCTATCTGGCACCATGCCCTCCATAAAGATCGTCTCTAGACCATTATAAATGTTTTCCTTGTGTTGACACTCTCTCATCTATCTGGCGCCATGCCCTCCATAAAGATCGTCTCTAGACCATTATAAATGTTTTCCTTGTGTTGACACTCTCTCATCTATCTAGCACCATGCCCTCCATAAAGATCATCTCTAGAACATTATAAATGTTTTCCTTGTGTTGACACTCTCTCATCTATCTAGCGCCATGCCCTCCATAAAGATCGTCTTTAGACCATTATAAATGTTTTCCTTGTGTTGACACTCTCTCATCTATCTAGCACCATGCCCTCCATAAAGATCATCTCTAGAACATTATAAATGTTTTCCTTGTGTTGACACTCTCTCATCTATCTAGCGCCATGCCCTCCATAAAGATCGTCTCTAGACCATTATAAATGTTGTCCTTGTGTTGACACTCTCTCATCTATCTGGTGCCATGCCCTCTATAAAGATCATCTCTAGAACATTATAAATGTTTTCCTTGTGTTGACACTCTCTCATCTATCTGGCACCATGCCCTCCATAAAGATCATCTCTAGAACATCATAAATGTTTTCCTTGTGTTGACGCTCTCTCATCTATCTGGCACCATGCCCTCCATAAAGATCGTCTCTAGAACATCATAAATGTTTTCCTTGTGTTGACGCTCTCTCATCTATCTGGCACCATGCCCTCCATAAAGATCGTCTCTAGAACATTATAAATGTTTTCCTTGTGTTGACGCTCTCTCATCTATCTGGCACCATGCCCTCCATAAAGATCATCTTAAGGTCTATTTTTGTGCTTGTCTTTATCCATGTTTGTTCTTTTCTACTTATATTCATCCACACTCGTGTATCATAAGTTCAATGTATCATTAATTCACTCGTGTATCATAAGTCCCTTCTATCATTAGTTCACTCATGTATGATAAGTCCCTTCTATCATTAATTCACTCGTGTATCATAAGTCCCTTCTATCATTAATTCACTCGTGTATCATAAGTCCCTTCTATCATTAATTCACTCGTGTATCATAAGTCCCTTCCTCTATCCTTAAATCACTTGCGTATCATAAGTCCCATCTATCATTAATTCACTCGTGTATCATAAGTCCCTTCTATCATTAGTTCACTCGTGTATCATAAGTCCCTTCTATCATTAATTCACTCGTGCATCATAAGTCCCATCTATCATTATGTCACTCATGTATCATAAGTCCCGTGCATCATAAATCCCATCTATCATTAATTCACTCGTGTATCATAAGTCTCTTCTATCATTAGTTCACTCGTGTATCATAAGTCCCTTCTATCATTAATTCACTCGTGCATCATAAGTCCCATCTATCATTATGTCACTCATGTATCATAAGTCCCGTGCATCATAAATCCCATCTATCAATAATTCACTCGTGTATCATAAGTCCCTTCCTCTATCCTTAAATCACTCGTGTATCATAAGTCTCATCCTCTATCCTCTATTCACTTGTGTATCATAAGTCTCATCCTCTATCCTCTATTCACTTGTGTATCATAAGTCTCTTCCTCTATCCTTAAATCACTCGTGTATCATAAGTCTCATCCTCTATCCTCTATTCACTTGTGTATCATAAGTCTCTTCCTCTATCCTTAAATCACTCGTGTATCATAAGTCTCATCCTCTATCCTTCATTCACTCGTGTATCATAAGTCTCATCCTCTATCCTCTATTCACTTGTGTATCATAAGTCCCTTCCTCTATCCTTAAATCACTCGTGCATCATAAGTCTCATCCTCTATCCTTCTTTCACTCGTGTATCATAAGTCTCATCCTCTATCCTCTATTCACTTGTGTATCATAAGTCCCTTCCTCTATCCTTAAATCACTAGTGTATCATAAGTCTCATCCTATATCCCAGATCTCTTACGTGGTACCAATCCCAATGTCCATGTCACGTTCATCTGCGACCGATTTCCTTCTTGCTAGTTGTCTCAGCGGCCACCCAGCTGGGAGGGTGTTGCAACAGTCGTTGGCGACCAACTTAATGTTGTAGTGAAGGTGTTGCAACAGTCGTAGAAGCCTGACTTAATGTTGTTGTGAAGGTGTTGCAACAGTCGTAGATGCCTGACTTAATGTTGTAGTGAAGGTGTTGCAACAGTCGTAGATGCTCGACTTAATGTTGTTGTGAAGGTGTTGCAACAGTCATAGATGCCTGACTTAATGTTGTTGTGAAGGTGTTGCAACAGTCGTAGATGCCTGACTTAATGTTGTTGTGAAGGTGTTGCAACAGTCATAGATGCCTGACTTAATGTTGTAGTGAAGGTGTTGCAACAGTCGTAGATGCCTGACTTAATGTTGTTGTGAAGGTGTTGCAACAGTCGTAGATGCTCGACTTAATGTTGTTGTGAAGGTGTTGCAACAGTCATAGATGCCTGACTTAATGTTGTAGTGAAGGTGTTGCAACAGTCGTAGATGCCTGACTAAATGTTGTTGGGAAGGTGTTGCAACAGTCGTAGATGCTCGACTTAATGTTGTTGTGAAGGTGTTGCAACAGTTGTAGATGCCTGACATAATGTTGTAGTGAAGGTGTTGCAACAGTCGTAGATGCCTGACTTAATGTTGTTGTGAAGGTGTTGCAACAGTCGTAGATGCTCGACTTAATGTTGTTGTGAAGGTGTTGCAACAGTTATAGATGCCTGACTTAATGTTGTAGTGAAGGTGTTGCAACAGTCGTAGAAGCCCGCCTTAATGTTGTAGTGAAGGTGTTGCAACAGTCGTAGAAGCCCGCCTTAATCTGGTTGTGAAGATGTTGCAACAGTCGTAGATGCCTGACTTAATGTTGTTGTGAAGGTGTTGCAACAGTCGTAGATGCTCGACTTAATGTTGTAGTGAAGGTGTTGCAACAGTTGTAGATGCCTGACTTAATGTTGTAGTGAAGGTGTTGCAACAGTCGTAGATGCCTGGCTTAATGTTGTTGTGAAGGTGTTGCAACAGTCGTAGATGCCTCACTTAATGTTGTTGTGAAGGTGTTGCAACAGTCGTAGATGCCTCACTCAATGTTGTTGTGAAGGTATTGCAACAGTCGTAGATGCCTCACTTAATGTTGTAGTGAAGGTGTTGCAACAGTCGTAGATGCCTCACTTAATGTTGTAGTGAAGGTGTTGCAACAGTCGTAGAAGGCTGACTTAATGTTGTAGTGAAGGTGTTGCAACAGTCGTAGATGTCCGACTTAATGTTGACGTGAAGGTGTTGCAACAGTCGTAGATGCTCGACTTAATGTTGTTGTGAAGGTGTTGCAACAGTCGTAGATGCCTTACTTAATGTTGTTGTGAAGGTGTTGCAACAGTCGTAGATGCTCGACTTAATGTTGTTGTGAAGGTGTTGCAACAGTTGTAGATGCCTGACTTAATGGTGTAGTGAAGGTGTTGCAACAGTCGTAGAAGCCCGCCTTAATGTTGTAGTGAAGGTGTTGCAACAGTCGTAGAAGCCCGCCTTAATCTGGTTGTGAAGATGTTGCAACAGTCGTAGATGCCTGACTTAATGTTGTTGTGAAGGTGTTGCAACAGTCGTAGATGCTCGACTTAATGTTGTTGTGAAGGTGTTGCAACAGTGGTAGATGCCTGACTTAATGTTGTGAAGGTGTTGCAACAGTCGTAGAAGCCCGCCTTAATCTGGTTGTGAAGATGTTGCAACAGTCGTAGATGCCCGACTTAATGTTGTTGTGAAGGTGTTGCAACAGTCGTAGATGCTCGACTTAATGTTGTTGTGAAGGTGTTGCAACAGTCGTAGATGCCCGACTTAATGTTGTTGTGAAGGTGTTGCAACAGTCGTAGATGCCCAACTTAATGTTTTTGTGAAGGTGTTGCAACAGTCGTAGATGCTCGACTTAATGTTGGTGTGAAGGTGTTGCAACAGTCGTAGATGCCAGACTTAATGTTGACATGAAGGTGTTGCAACAGTCGTAGAAGCCCGACTTAATGTTGGTGTGAAGGTGTTGCAACAGTCGTAGAAGCCCGACTTAATGTTGGTGTGAAGGTGTTGCAACAGTCGTAGTTGCCCGACTTAATGTTGACATGAAGGTGTTGCAACAGTCGTAGATGCCCGACTTAATGTTGGTGTGAAGGTGTTGCAACAGTCGTAGATGCCCAACTTAATGTTGACGTGAAGGTGTTGCAACAGTCGTAGATGCCCGAGTTAATGTTGGTGTGAAGGTGTTGCAACAGTCGTAGATGCCCGAGTTAATGTTGGTGTGAAGGTGTTGCAACAGTCGTAGTTGCCCGACTTAATGTTGACGTGAAGGTGTTGCTACAGTCGTAGATGCTCGACTTAATGTTGATGTGAAGGTGTTGCTACAGTCGTAGATGCCCAACTTAATGTTGACGTGAAGGTGTTGCAACAGTCGTAGATGCCCGACTTAATGTTGACGTGAAGGTGTTGCTACAGTCGTAGATGCTCGACTTAATGTTGACGTGAAGGTGTTGCAACAGTCGTAGATGCCCGACTTAATGTTGGTGTGAAGGTGTTGCAACAGTCGTAGATGCCCGACTTAATGTTGACATGAAGGTGTTGCAACAGTCGTAGATGCTCGACTTAATGTTGGTGTGAAGGTGTTGCAACAGTCGTAGATGCCCGACTTAATGTTGACGTGAAGGTGTTGCAACAGTCGTAGATGCCTGACATAATGTTGTTGTGAAGGTGTTGCAACAGTCGTAGATGCCCGACTTAATGTTGACGTGAAGGTGTTGCAACAGTCGTAGAAGCCGGCCTGGCGATAGTCGTAGAAGCCGGCCTGGCGATAACAAAGTCCCTGATAAGCGAGACATTCTCGACACACGAGTGGTCTGACGTCAAACAATGCAGAACACATTGAGCCGACTGGCGAGGGTTACAAATAGACTTCTCTAACTTTCCTGGTTGAGTGATGTTGTACAATAGATTGGCAGCATGGACATTGCAGTATCATCAAAACAAAGGTAAATCGTGGTATGATCATCCTGCTTGTATCACCAAAGTTACGTCTGAGTGTGCGTCGATGTTGACACGAAGTAGTCTATTACTCTATTGACATCAACATGAGACACGAGGTAGTCTATTACTCTATTGACATCAACATTAGACACGAGGTAGTCTATTACTCTATTGACATCAACATGAGACACGAGGTAGTCTATTACTCTATTGACATCAACATGAGACACGAGGTAGTCTATTACTCTATTGACATCAACATGAGACACGAGGTAGTCTGTTACTCTATTGACATCAACATGAGACACGAGGTAGTCTATTACTCTATTAACATCAACATGAGACACGAGGTAGTCTATTACTCTATTGACATCAACATGAGGCACGAGGTAGTCTATTACTCTATTGACATCAACATGAGGCACGAGGTAGTCTATTACTCTATTGACATCAACATGAGACACGAGGTAGTCTATCACTCTATTGACATAAACATGAGACACGAGGTAATCTATTACTCTATTGACATCAACATGAGACACGAGGTAGTCTATCACTCTATTGACATCAACATTAGACACGAGGTAGTCTATTACTCTATTGACATCAACATGAGACACGAGGTAGTCTATTACTCTATTGACATAAACATGAGACACGAGGTAATCTATTACTCTATTGACATCAACATGAGACACGAGGTAGTCTATTACTCTATTGACATCAACATGAGACACGAGGTAGTCTATTACTCTATTGACATCAACATTAGACACGAGGTAGTCTATCACTCTATTGACATCAACATGAGACACGAGGTAGTCTGTTACTCTATTGACATCAACATGAGACACGAGGTAGTCTATTACTCTATTAACATCAACATGAGACACGAGGTAGTCTATTACTCTATTGACATCAACATGAGGCACGAGGTAGTATATTACTCTATTGACATCAACATGAGGCACGAGGTAGTCTATTACTCTATTGACATCAACATGAGACACGAGGTAGTCTATCACTCTATTGACATAAACATGAGACACGAGGTAATCTATTACTCTATTGACATCAACATGAGACACGAGGTAGTCTATCACTCTATTGACATCAACATTAGACACGAGGTAGTCTATTACTCTATTGACATCAACATGAGACACGAGGTAGTCTATTACTCTATTGACATAAACATGAGACACGAGGTAATCTATTACTCTATTGACATCAACATGAGACACGAGGTAGTCTATTACTCTATTGACATCAACATGAGACACGAGGTAGTCTATTACTCTATTGACATCAACATTAGACACGAGGTAGTCTATTACTCTATTGACATCAACATGAGACACGAGGTAGTCTATTACTCTATTGACATCAACATGAGACACGAGGTAGTCTATTACTCTATTGACATCAACATGAGACACGAGGTAGTCTGTTACTCTATTGACATCAACATGAGACACGAGGTAGTCTATTACTCTATTAACATCAACATGAGACACGAGGTAGTCTATTACTCTATTGACATCAACATGAGGCACGAGGTAGTCTATTACTCTATTGACATCAACATGAGACACGAGGTAGTCTATTACTCTATTGACATCAACATGAGACACGAGGTAGTCTATTACTCTATTGACATCAACATGAGACACGAGGTAGTCTATTACTCTATTGACATCAACATGAGACACGAGGTAATCTATTACTCTATTGACATCAACATGAGACACGAGGTAGTCTATCACTCTATTGACATCAACATGAGACACGAGGTAATCTATCACTCTATTGACATCAACATGAGACACGAGGTAGTCTATCACTCTATTGACATCAACATGAGACACACACTGTAGTCTATCACTCTATTGACATCAACATGAGACACACACTGTAGTCTATCACTCTATTGACATCAACATGAGACACACACTGTAGTCTATCACTCTATTGACATCAACATGAGACACACACTGTAGTCTATCACTCTATTGACATCAGAATTATATATCAGGGACAGTGATCACTATACCTTGATGTGTGTACATGCATTAAGTCCACTTCTATATAGTGTGTGTGTACACACGTTAAGTATACTTGTGTATATTGTGCATGTACATACATCAAGTGTACTTTATACAGTGTACGTGTACACATCTAACAAACTTCTCTCGTGTCTGTACACATCTAACAAACTTCTCTCTTGTCTGTACACATCTAACAAACTTCTCTCGTGTCTGTACACTTGTTCCTGGTAGCTCCTTCTCCCTTACTCTCCCCTCTGCGCATCACTCCTCTGTTATGTTGACATACTGACATGACATATAGGAGGTCGACATATATACATGATATATAGACAGTGGACATACTGGCATGACATATAGGCTGTAGACATATATACATGATATATAGACAGTTGACATACTGACATGACATATAGGCTGTCGACATATATACATGATATATAGACAGTTGACATACTGACATGACATATAGGCTGTCGACATATATACATGATATATAGACAGTTGACATACTGACATGACATATAGGCTGTCGACATATATACATGATATATAGACAGTGGACACACTGGCATGACATATAGGATGTCGACATATATACATGATAAATAGACAGTGGACATACTGACATGACATATAGGCTGTCGACATAAATACATGATATATAGACAGTGGAATACTGACATGACATATAGGCTGTCGACATATATACATGATATATAGACAGTGGACATACTGACATGACATATAGGCTGTCGACATATATAAATGATAAATAGACAGTGGACATACTGACATGACATATAGGCTGTCGACATATATACATGATATATAGACAGTGGACATACTGACATGACATATAGGCTGTCGACATATATACATGATATATAGACAGTGGACACACTGACATGACATATAGGATGTCGACATATATACATGATATATAGACAGTGGACATACTGACATGACATATAGGCTGTCGACATATATACATGATATATAGACAGTGGACATACTGACATGACATATAGGCTGTTGACATATATACATGATATATAGACAGTGGACATACTGACATGACATATAGGCTGTCGACATATATACATGATATATAGACAGTGGACATACTGACATGACATATAGGCTGTCGACATATATACATGATAGATAGTCAGTTGACAAACTGACATGACATATAAAATGTCTACATATGTACATTATAGATAGTCAGTTGACAAACTGACATGACATATAAAATGTCTACATATGTACATTATAGATAGTCAGTTGACATAATGACATGACATATAGACAGTTGACATACTGACATGACATATAGGCCGTGCTTAAATGAAAACACATGGTGTAGGATGGAGGCCTGAACATGACAAATAGTGCAATGATTTATTTGTGCTGAGAACAGAAGTGGTGCCCACTTGTCTGGCAGCTGGTTGTGCTGTGCCCTTTGTCTGATGACCTGGCAAGTGTTGGCCCACGAGCAGTCCTGGAGCGAGCAGACGTACCTGCATGTTCGGCACACGCTGACCTGCCACCACAATATCTCGGTGAGTTGTTGGTGGATGAGTTGTTGGTTGGTGAGTTGTTGGTGGATGAATTGTTGGTTGGTGAGTTGTTGGTTGGTGAGTTGTTGGTTGGTGAGTTGTTGGTGGATGAGTTGTTGGTTGGTAAGATGTTTTTGGATGAGTTGCTGGTTGGTGAGTTGTTGGTGTGTGAGTGAGTTGTTGGTTGGTGAGTTGTTGGTTGGTGAATTGTTGGTTGATTAGTTGGTGGGATAATAGAACTACAGTTAAGCGATTCTCAAAAGGTGGTTCCGAAAAAACAGAGGATGTACCGAAGCACTATTCACATTAAAACAGCTTGCAGAAAAAACGACAGAACACAATCAAAACTTTTACATAGCCTTCATTGACCAGGAAAAAGCATTCGACAGAGTAAACAGAGAACAACTGTGGGAGATATTAACAACATACGGAGTAAGCCAACATCTAACAGAGAACAACTGTGGGAGATACTAACAACACACGGAGTAAGTCAACATCTAACAGAGAACAACTGTGGGAGATACTAACAACATACGGAGTAAGTCAACATCTAACCAACCTTATTAAAAGTCTCTACATCAACAGCAGCTGCAGGGTCAGAACAGCAGCAGGCTACACAGACCACTTCGAAGTTAGATCTGGTGTAAGACAGGGGTGCGTACTATCCCCCCTACTGTTTATTACATACATGGACTATATATGGAAGTTAGCCAACCCATCAGAGACAGAGGAGATCAACGAGCTTTTATTTGCAGACGATCAGGCACTAATACATGAAACAATAGAAGACCTACAAGAACACTTAAACAAACTCAACATCTCAGGCACAAAATACAACATGATAATCAACATCAACAAAACAGAAGTCATGAATGTCGCCAAAAATAAACAGAACATCAACATAACTATAGAAGGCAGACAACTAAAACAAGTAGAGGAATTCAAATACCTAGGAACTCTAATGACAAACGATAATTCTCAAACAGCAGAGATAAAATCAAGATGCAACAAAGCTTGTCAAATCATTGGACAGTTATCACCATTATTGTCCAACAAGGAAATAACTCTGGAGGCAAAACGAGCACTATACAATACAATCTTCATCCCAACGTTGTGCTACCAATGCCAGACCTGGACCCTAGATGCAAGAACAATAAGTAAAAAATAAACTCTACAGAGATTAAATGTGTTAGACGAATGACAGGAAACAGCCTGAGACAATATCAGAAATGAAGAACAGAAGAAAGCTAGGAATAGCCCCCGCCATAGAATATATAAGGAAACAACAGATAAATGGTTTGGCCACGTGACATTGCAGAAAGAACAAAACACAACACAATGAGCCTTCAACAAACGTTGTGAGGACACCAGACCCAAGGGTCAACCACGAAAAAGATGGGTCGATGGAATATTAGAAGCACTAGGAAACATAACAGCAGCAGAGGCGAACAGAAGAGCAAAAGACCACAAATTATGTCTCCTCTCGACGCTGAAAGGCAGATGAGGAAGGAAAGAAGAAGAAGAAGTTGGTGGATGAGTTGTTGTTGGATGAGTTGTTGTTGGATAAGTTGTTGATTGGTGAGTTGTTGGTGGATGAGTTGTTGATTGGTGAGTTGTTGGTGTATGAGTTGTTGGTGTATGAGTTGTTGGTTGTCGAGTTGTTGGTGGATGAGTTATTGGTTGGTGAATTGTTGGTTGGTGAATAAGTTGTTGATTGTTGGATGATTTGTTGGGTGGTGAGTTGTTGGTTGGTGGATGAGTTGTTGGTTGGTGACTTGTTTGTCTGTGAGTTGTTGGTTGGTGTATGAGTTGTTGGCGAAAGAGCTGTTGTTTGGTGAGTTGTTAGTTGGTGGATGAGTTCTTGGTGAATGAGTTGTTGGGTGGTGGATGAGGTGTTCGTTGGTGACTGAGTTCTTGGTTGATGAATGGGTTGTTGGTTGGTGAATGAGTTCTTGGTTGTTGGTTGGTGAATGAGTTGTTGGTTGGTGAGTTGTTGGTGAATGAGTTGTTAGTGAATGAATTATTGGTTGGTGGATGAGATGCTGGTTGATGATTTTTTTGGTTGATTACTTGGTGGTTGTTTGATGAGTTGTTGGTTCATGAGTTGTTGGTTGGTTGGTGAGTTGTTGGTTTGTAAGTTGTTGGTTGGTGAATAAGTTATTGGTTGCTGGATGAATTGTTGGTTGGTGAGTTGTTGGTTGGTGGATGAGTTGTTGGTTGGTGAGTTGTTGGTTGATAGATGAGTTGTTGGTGAATGAGTCGTTTGTTTGTGAGTTATTGGTTGACAAGTTGTTGGTTGATGAGTTGTTTGTTGGTGAACTGTTTTTTGATGAGTTGTTGGTTGGTGAGTTGTTGGTTTGTAAGTTGTTGGTTTGTGAGTTGTTGGTTGGTGAATAAGTTATTGGTTGCTGGATGAATTGTTGGTTGGTGAGTTGTTGGTTGGTGGATGAGTTGTTGGTGGTGAGTTGTTGGTTGATGGATGAGTTGTTGGTGAATGAGTCGTTTGTTTGTGAGTTATTTGTTGACAAGTTGTTGGTTGATGAGTTGTTGGTTGGTGAACTGTTGGTTGATGAGTTGTTGGTTGATGAGTTGTTTGTTTGGTGAGTTGTTGGTTGGTGAATAAGTTGTTGATTGCTGGATGAATTGTTGGTTGGTGAGTTGTTAGTTGATGGATGAGTTGTTGGTGAATGAGTCGTTGGTTGGTGAGCTATCTGTTGGTTGGTAACTTGTGGGTGGTGGATGAGGTGTTCATTGGTGACTGAGTTGTTGGTTGATGAATGGGTTGTTGGTTGGTGAATGAGTTGTTGGTTGTTGGTTGGTGAATGAGTTGTTGGTTGGTGAATGAGTTGTTGGTTTGTGAGTTGTTGATTAGTTGGTGAGTGAGTTGATGGGTGAGTGTCTTGGTCTGTCTCTGCCTCTTAAAGTTTGTATTTTCCCTTCCAAGATTACTTTTAGTAGTCTGCTGTGTCTTTTAACATGCTCCAAAAATCTCATTTGTCTTGTTTGAATTGTGTTTAGTAATTTTTTTTTCATTGTTATTTGTTTTAAGACTTTATCATTTGTTTTCTTCTCTTTCCATCCAATTCTACTATAAATCCACATTTCAAAGGCTTCAATTCTCTGTTCTGTTTTCTTGCCTAATATCCATGTTTCAGTACCATACAAGAATATTGAGAAGATATTACATTTTGCTATTCTTAGTTTTAGTCGTGGTGTTATTTGTTTTGATGTTAGTATGTTCTTCATGACATTAAAATTACTTTTTGCCATTCCTATTCTTTTGTTTATTTCAATTGTACATTTTCCATCACTGGTTATAGTATGTCCCAGGTAGTTGTAGCTGTGAACTGTCTACCAGATCTAATCCTTCTACTTTGATATCCATAAATACATATAACAATAAGTTCACGACCTGCTACATAATCTTGTTTGGGTTGTCGCTGCCAATCCTACAAACGTTATCATCTCATGAATCTAGAGTCTAACCGTCTCAGAGAGGTTCCGTGTTTAGCTGCAGATATCAAAGATAACATAACAAGGAAGTCACGTCCGTGAAAACAGAATTATCGGCCTTGGTCTAACAAACATTTTGTTGAGAGTTCTCGAACCGTCTCAGACGACAACTTTCAGGCTACAGATAAGCTGCTATATAAGATGATAATGTATGGGTTGTCGGCTGATGTCCCACAAACGTCCAACACTCCCACTTCTAGCGATATCTTTAGTCGAAGATTGACATTCACCATTTGTGCTGTCAGTGACTCTCGCTAGTTGTGTTTGTTGTACAAGCTAACAACATAGTGACTCTCGCTAGTTGTGTTTGTTGTACAAGCTAACAACACAGTGACTCTCGCTAGTTGTGTTTGTTGTACAAGCTAACAACACAGTGACTCTCGCTAGTTGTGTTTGTTGTACAAGCTAACAACATAGTGACTCTCGCTAGTTGTGTTTGTTGTACAAGCTAACAACACAGTGACTCTCGCTAGTTGTGTTTGTTGTACAAGCTAACAACACAGCGACTCTCGCTAGTTGTGTTTGTTGTACAAGCTAACAACATAGTGACTCTCGCTAGTTGTGTTTGTTGTACAAGCTAACAACACAGTGACTCTCGCTAGTTGTGTTTGTTGTACAAGCTAACAACACAGTGACTCTCGCTAGTTGTGTTTGTTGTACAAGCTAACAACACAGTGACTCTCGCTAGTTGAGTTTGTTGTACAAGCTAACAACATAGTGACTCTCGCTAGTTGTGTTTGTTGTACAAGCTAACAACACAGCGACTCTCGCTAGTTGTGTTTATGAACAATCTGACAGCACAACGACTGTCGTTAATTATGTTTGTGAACAATCTGACAGCACAACGACTGTCGTTAATTATGTTTGTGAACAACCTGATAGCTCAATGACTGTCGTTAATTATGTTTGTGAACAACCTGACAACACAATGACTGTCGTTAATTATGTTTGTGGACAATCTGACAGCACAATGACTGTCATTAATTATGTTTGTGAACAATCTGACAGCACAATGACTGTCGTTAATTATGTTTGTGAACAACCTGACAGCACAACGACTGTCGTTAATTATGTTTGTGAACAATCTGACAGCACAACGACTGTCGTTAATTATGTTTGTGAACAATCTGACAGCACAACAATTGTCGTTAATTATGTTTGTGAACAACCTGACAGCACAACAATTGTCGTTAATTATGTTTGTGAACAACCTGACAGCACAACAATTGTCGTTAATTATGTTTGTGAACAATCTGACAGCACAACAATTGTCGTTAATTATGTTTGTGAACAACCTGACAGCACACCAATTGTCGTTAATTATGTTTGTGAACAACCTGACAGCACAACAATTGTCGTTAATTATGTTTATGAACAGCCTGACAGCACAATGGCTGTCGTTAATTATGTTTATAAACAATCTGACAGCACAACAACTGTCGTTAATTATGCTTATGAACAGCCTGACAGCACAACAATTGTCGTTAATTATGTTTGTGAACAACCTGACAGCACAATGGCTGTCGTTAATTATGTTTGTGAACAATCTGACAGCACAACAATTGTCGTTAATTATGTTTGTGAACAACCTGACAGCACAACAATTGTCGTTAATTATGTTTATGAACAGCCTGACAGCACAACAATTGTCGTTAATTATGTTTGTGAACAACCTGACAGCACAATGGCTGTCGTTAATTATGTTTGTGAACAATCTGACAGCACAACAATTGTCGTTAATTATGTTTGTGAACAACCTGACAGCACAACAATTGTCGTTAATTATGTTTATGAACAGCCTGACAGCACAATGGCTGTCGTTAATTATGTTTGTGAACAATCTGACAGCACAACAATTGTCGTTAATTATGTTTGTGAACAACCTGACAGCACAACAATTGTCGTTAATTATGTTTATGAACAGCCTGACAGCACAATGGCTGTCGTTAATTATGTTTATGAACAATCTGACAGCACAACAACTGTCGTTAATTATGTTTATGAACAACCTGACAGCACAACAACTGTCGTTAATTATGTTTATGAACAATCTGACAGCACAACAATTGTCGTTAATTATGTTTATGAACAATCTTACAGCTCGATGACGGCGACAGAGGAGTGTGGACAAAGCTGGGCAGTGACAACGAGTTAGTGCCTGGCGCTGACTACGACCTGTCCAACGACAACTTGAGCCTTGTCGTCAGGAACGTCACAGACCGACTGGCTGGGATCTACATTTGTGAGATTGTGGACAAAGATGGCGGCATTTTGTGGCGGTCAGTGAAAGGGCTGAACATAGACGGACATTTGTACTACGAGCCGCTGTACCAGGTAGGTACTTGGTCAATGAGACGACTGAACATAGACACTTGTATCACGACCCGCTGTACCAGGTAGGTACTTGGTTAATGAGAGGACTGAACATAGACGGACACTTGTATCACGAGCCGCTGTACCTGGTAGGTGCTTGGTTAATGAGAGGACTGAACATAGACGGACACTTGTACCACGAGCCGCTGTACCAGGTAGGTACTTGGTCAATGAGACGACTGAACATAGACACTTGTATCACGACCCGCTGTACCAGGTAGGTACTTGGTTAATGAGAGGACTGAACATAGACGGACACTTGTACCACGAGCCGCTGTACCAGGTAGGTACTTGGTTAATGAGAGGACTGAACATAGACACTTGTATCACGACCCGCTGTACCAGGTAGGTACTTGGTTAATGAGAGGACTGAACATAGACGGACACTTGTATCACGAGCCGCTGTACCTGGTAGGTGCTTGGTTAATGAGAGGACTGAACATAGACACTTGTACCACGACCCGCTGTACGTGGTAGGTACTTTGTCAATGAGAGGACTGAACATAGACACTTCTATCACGAGCCGCTGTACGTGGTAGGTACTTGGTCAATGAGAGGACTGAACATAGACACTTGTACCACGACCCGCTGTACGTGGTAGGTACTTGGTCAATGAGAGGACTGAACATAGACACTTGTATCACGAGCCGCTGTACCAGGTAGGTACTTGGTCAATGAGAGGACTGAACATAGACACTTGTATCATGACCCACTGTACCAGGTAGGTACTTGGTCAATGAGAGGACTGAACATAGACACTTGTACCACGAGCCGCTGTACCAGGTAGGTACTTGGTCAATGAGAGGACTGGACATAGACACTTGTACCACGACCGCTGTACCTGGTAGGCACTTGGTCAATGAAATGACCGAACATAGATACGTGTACCATGAGCCGCTGTACCAGAATGGTACCGAGCCATCTTTCTTGATGAACCTCCACATTGACGATGATGGGTTGAGTCTAGTCGAGCGTTAAAGGTGTAGCATGGTACGGTTACTTTCTACAAATGATACATTATCATCAGGTGGCATGTCCATTGCAGAACGTTGCTATCAACACAGCCCTTCTGAAAGAATCTCTGTCTCTAGTCAGATCTCCCACAGAACGTTGCTCCCAACACAGCCCTTCTGAAAGAATCTCTGTCTCTAGTCAGATCTCCCACAGAACGTTGCTCCCAACACAGCCCTTCTGAAAGAATCTCTGTCTCTAGTCAGATCTCCCACAGAACGTTGCTCCCAACACAGCCCTTCTGAAAGAATCTCTGTCTCTACTCAGATCTCCCACAGAACGTTGCTCCCAACACAGCCCTTCTGAAAGAATCTCTGTCTCTAGTCAGATCTCCCACAGAACGTTGCTCTCAACACAGCCCTTCTGAAAGAATCTCTGTCTCTAGTCAGATCTCCCACAGAACGTTGCTCTCAACACAGCCCTTCTGAAAGAATCTCTGTCTCTACTCAGATCTCCCACAGAACGTTGCTCTCAACACAGCCCTTCTGAAAGAATCTCTGTCTCTAACCAGATCTCCCACAGAACGTTGCTCTCAACACAGCCCTTCTGAAAGAATCTCTGTCTCTAGCCAGATCTCCCACAGAACGTTGCTCTCAACACAGCCCTTCTGAAAGAATCTCTGTCTCTAGCCAGATCTCCCACAGAACGTTGCTCTCAACACAGCCCTTCTGAAAGAATCTCTGTCTCTAGTCAGATCTCCCACAGAACGTTGCTCTCAACACAGCCCTTCTGAAAGAATCTCTGTCTCTAACCAGATCTCCCACAGAACGTTGCTCTCAACACAGCCCGTCTAAAAGAATCTCTGTCTCTATCCAGATCTCCCATTTCTTCTGTTGTAGTCCGATCATTCAAACATTTTTATCTTATATTTACTTCCTTGCTGTGTGCTCTATGTATCTGCAGCTAAATATTTAACTTTAAAAATAGTTGCATTCTCCTAATGGCACATTTATACCTACTGATAATACTGCTAGTCTACTACTGATGATACTGCTAGTCTACTACTGATGATACTGCTGCAGTCTACTACTGATGATACTGCTATAGTCTACTACTGATGATACTGCTGCAGTCTACTACTGATGACACTGCTATAGTCTACTACTGATGATACTGCTATAGTCTACTACTGATGATACTGCTGGAGTCTACTACTGATGAAACTGCTATAGTCTACTACTGATGATACTGCTACAGTCTACTACTGATGATACGGCTACAGTCTACTACTGATGATACAGCTACAGTCTACTACTGATTATACTGCTACAGTCTACTACTGATGATACTAGTGCAGTCTACTACTGATGATACTGCTACAGTCTACTACTGATTATACTGCTACAGTCTACTACTGATGATACTGCTACAGTCTACTACTGATGATGCTGCTGCAGTCTACTACTGATGATACTAGTGCAGTCTACTACTGATGATACAGCTACAGTCTACTACTGATGATACTGCTACAGTGTACTGCTGATGATACTGCTACAGTCTACTACTGATGATGCTGCTACAGTCTACTACTGATGACACTGCTACAGTCTACTACTGATGATACTGGTACAGTCTACTACTGATGATACTGCTATAGTCTACTACTGATGATACTAGTGCAGTCTACTACTGATGATACTGGTACAGTGTACTACTGATGATACTAGTGCAGTCTACTACTGATGATACTGGTACAGTCTACTACTGATGATACTAGTGCAGTCTTCTACTGATGATACTAGTGCAGTCTACTACTGATGGTACTAGTGCAGTCTACTACTGATGATACTAGTGCAGTCTACTACTGATCATACTAGTGCAGTCTACTACTGATGATACTGGTACAGTGTACTACTGATGATACTAGTGCAGTCTACTACTGATGATACTAGTGCAGTCTACTACTGATGATATTAGTGCAGTCTACTACTGATGATACTAGTGCAGTCTACTAGTGCAGTCTACTACTGATGATACTCCTATAGACTACTACTGATGATACTAGTGCAGTCAACTACTGATGATACTCCTATAGACTACTACTGATGATACTAGTGCAGTCTACTACTGATGATACTAGTGCAGTCTACTACTGATGATACTAGTGCAGTCTACTACTGATGATACTAGTGCAGTCTACTACTGATGATACTAGTGCAGTCTACTACTGATATCGTTATGTTCTACTCATGATAACGTTACACTCCATTATTGACACAATGACTTTCCACTCATGATAACGTTACACTCCATTATTGACACAATGACCTTCCACTCATGAGCGATCTCATATTTGTCTTTGTGTGTTCATTTCTTTAATAAGTGGTTAGAGCCACTAGGTTTGTCTGATATACCTTCAATAAGCCCACCAACCATAGTTATGTCCGATACACCTTCAATAGGCCCACAAGCCCTAGTTTTGTTTGCTCACCTTCAATAAGCCCACAAACCCTAGTTTTATTTGCTCACCTTCAATAAGCCCACAAGCCCTAGTTTTGATTGTTCACCTTCAATAAGCCCACAACCCCTAGTTTTGTTTGCTCACCTTCAATAAGCCCACAAACCCTAGTTTTGTTTGCTCACATTCAATAAGCCCACAAACCCTAGTTATGTCCGATACACCTTCAATAAGCCCACAAGCCCTAGTTTTGTTTGCTCACCTTCAATAAGCCCACAAGCTCTAGTTTTGTTTGCTCACCTTCAATAAGCCCACAAACCCTAGTTTTGTTTGCTCACCTACAGTAAGCCCACAAACCCTAGTTTTTGTTTGCTCACCTTCAGTAAGCCCACAAGCCCTAGTTTTTATTGTTCACCTTCAATAAACCCACAAGCCCTAGTTTTGTTTGCTCACCTACAGTAAGCCCACAGGTCCTAGTTTTGTTTGCTCACCTACAGTAAGCCACAAGCCCTAGTTTTGTTTGCTCACCTACAGTAAGCCCACAGGTCCTAGTTTTGTTTGATCACTTTCAGTAAGCCCACAAGCCCTAGTTTTGCTTGCTCACGTTAAATAAGCCCACAAACCCACCCGGAGGCAACCATCTTGTGTTGAAGACCTTCTCTTTTTGTCTTCTAGTACCAGACGAGCATTGTCCGAGGGCTGATTACGTCAGCGAGTGTGGTCGGCCTGGTGGTCGGCATAAGTCTGGTCGACCACTTCCGGTATCGAGCTGAGCAAGGGAATGAGAAAGGTCGGAGGTCAAGTCGTCTACGCCTGGTCGAGGGCAGCAGCAACGCTGGGATGTTGCGTGACCTTGACACTGTTGACCCTGTCTGTTACGGAGCCACCAAGATAGCTGAAGGCAGCACACACTTCTAGCCGTTACTTCCGGCTGGAGCCTCCACGTGGCGATCAGCTGGTTGTCGGGGGAGGGGGGTAGTCCATAACATATGGCCTTGGTGTGGAAGTTGTGAGGGAGACTCTTTTGTTTGGGTTGTTTCTGATTGTGGCGTCATCGTGGTGAGGGTCCAGTGGTGAGGTTTGTGGGGAGGGGGGGGGGGGAATCTCTTGGTGAGGTTTCTGTATGGGGGGTCTCTTGGTGAGGTTTGTGTGTGGGGGGGGGTCTCTTGGTGAGGTTTGTGTGTGGGGGGTCTCTTGGTGAGGTTTGTGTCTGGTGGTTTGTGTGTAGAGGTCTCATGGTGAGGTTTGGGTGTCATGGTGAGGTTTGTGTGTGTGGGTCTCATGGTGAGGTTTGTGTGTGTGGGTATCATAGTGAGGTTTGTGTGTAGGGGTAACATGGTGAGGTTTGTGTGTGGGGGTCTCATGGTGAGGTTTGTGTGTGGGGGGTCTCATGGTGAGGTTTGTGTGGGGGTCTCGTGGTGAGGTTTGTGTGTGGGGGTCTCATGGTGAGGTTTGTGTGTGGGGGTCTCATGGTGAGGTTGTGTGTGGGGGTCTCATGGTGAGGTTTGTGCGTAGAGGTCTCATGATGAGGTTTGGATGTGAGGGTATCATGGGAGAGGTTTGTGTGTGGAGGTCTCATGGTGAGGTTTGTGCGTAGGAGTATCATGGTGAGGTTTGTGTGTGGAGGTATCATGGTGAGGTTTGGGTGTGGAGGTATCATAGTGAGGTTTGTGTGTGGAGGTCTCATGGTTAGATTTGTGTGTGGAGGTCTCATGGTGAGTTTTGTGTGTGAGGGTCTCATGGTGTGGTATGTGTGTGTGTGATCCTGTAGCAGTGTGTGTGTGATGACTCAATGATGCCTGTAGACGAGAAGTTTGTTGGCAGGCACGTTGCCTGATGTCTTATTTTGTTTTCTCTCAGTGCTTCATCTTCTTCTTCTTTCTCTCATTTGTGTTTCATCATGTTCCTGTATCCCTCTTTTGCATTTCAACATGCTCTTGTGTCCCCAATTTACATTTGATGATGTTCTTGTATCCTTCTTTTACATTTCATGATGTTCTTATATCCCTATTTTACATTTCATGGTGTTCCCTATTTTAAATTTCATGATGTTCTTGTATCCCTCTTTTACATTTCATCATGTTCTTGTATCCCTCTTTTACATTTCATGATGTTCTTGTATCCCTATTTTACATTTCATGGTGTTTTGTTTTCCTTATTTTACATTTCATGATGTTCTTGTATCCCTCTGTTACATTTCATCATGTTCTTGTATCCCACTTTTACATTACATGATATTCTTGTATCCCTCTTTTACATTTCATGGTGTTTTTGTTTTCCCTATTTTACATTATATGATGTTCTTGTTTTCCCTCTTTTACATTTCATGATGTTCCTGCATCCCTCTTTTACATTTAAATATATTCTTGTATCCCTCTTTTACATTTCATGATGTTCTTGTATTCCACTTTACATTACATGATATTCTTGTATCCCTCTTTTACATTTCATGGTGTTTTTGTTTTCCCTATTTTACATTATATGATGTTCTTGTTTTCCCTCTTTTACATTTCATGATGTTCTTGTATCCTTCTTTTACATTTCTTGATGTATCCCTTTTTTGCATTTCAATATATTCTTGTATCCCTCTTTTACATTTCATAATTTTTTTGTACCACCAAGTTGTTACAATAAAAACACTAAACACCACCAAGATGTTACAATAAAAACACTAAACACCACCAAGCTGTTACAATAAAAACACTAAACACCACCAAGATGTTACAATAAAAATACTAAACACCACCAAGGTGTTACAATAAAAACACTAAACACCACCAATGTGTTACAATAAAAAATACTAAACACCACCGAGGCGTGTTTTTGCTCTTTACTTCCATTACTTTAGTTGTTTGTTGAGTTGTATTTGTGTTCTTTACTTCCAGTATTTTTTTTATTTTTGTTGAGTTGTATTTTTGCTCATTACTTGTATTATTTTAGCTTTTTCTTGAACTGTGTTTTTGTTCTTTTTACTTCCATTATTTTATCTGTTTGTTGAGTTGTATTTTTAGTCCGTGCTCCCATTATTTGTTCTTCTTGTTGAGCTGTATCTGTGTTCTTTATTTCCATTACTTAAGTTGTTTGTTGAGCTGTTTTTGTGTTCTTTACTTTCATTACTTTAGCTGTTTGTTGAGTTGTATTTTTAGTCCTTGATCCCATTATTTATTCTTCTTTTTGAGTTGTATTTGTGTTCTTGACTTCCATTACTTAAGTTGTTTGTTGAGCTGTTTTTGTGTTCTTTACTTCCATTACTTTAGTGTTTGTTGAGTTGTATTTGTGTTCTTGACTTCCATTACTTTAGTTGTTTGTTGAGCTGTATTTGAGTTCTTTACTTCCATTACTTTAGTTGTTTGTTGAGTTGTATTTGTGTTCTTGATTTCCATTACTTTAGTTGTTTGTTGAGTTGTATTTGTGTTCTTGACTTCCATTACTTGAATTGTTTGTTGAGTTGTATTTGTATCCTTGACTTCCATTACTTTAGTGTTTGTTTGAGTTGTATTTGTGTTCTTTACTTCCATTACTTTAGTTGTTTGTTGAGTTGTATTCGTGTTCTTTACTTCCACTACTTTAGTTGTTTGTTGAATTGTATTTGTGTTCTTTACTTCCATTACTTGAGTTGTTTGTTGAGCTGTATTTGTGTTCTTTACTTCCATTACTTGAGTTGTTTGTTGAATTGTATTTGTGTTCTTTACTTCCATTACTTGAGTTGTTTGTTGAGCTGTATTTGTGTTCTTGACTTCCATTACTTAAATTGTTTGTTGAGTTGTATTTGTGTTCTTTACTTCCATTACTTTAGTTGTTTGTTGAGCTGTATTACACGTTAACTGCGGAAAACCAAGCAAAGAAGAAATAATGAAAGCCATCAAACTGTTAAAAGATGGTAAAGCCACAGGACCAGATGAAATTCCTTCGGAAGCCATCAAAGCAGATATTATCACCTCTACCAAGATGTTACATAATCTATTGGATAAAATTTGGGAGAGGGAAGAAATACCTAAAGACTGGAGAGAAGGTTATATGATCAAACTACCAAAGAAAGGAAGTTTACAGGAGTGCACAAATTATAGGGGAATTATGCTACTATCAGTGCCAGGAAAAATATTAGGCAGAATCATTCTGGAGAGACTAAAAGAGGCTATAGAGAAACACTTGAGAGATGAACAAGCAGGTTTTAGGAAGAACAGATCATGTGCTGATCAAATAACTACTCTACGTATAATAGTTGAACAAAGTTTAGAACTAAAATCCCCACTTTATATTGGATTCATAGATTACGAAAAGGCATTTGATAGTTTAGACAGAAGAATGCTTTGGAAGTTGCTGAGTCATTATGGAATCCCCATAAAGTTTATTAACCTGATAAAAACAATGTATGAAGGAACAAAATGTAGTGTGGTGCATGAAGGACAGCTTACAGAAGCATTTGAAATAAGAACAGGAGTAAGGCAAGGATGCCTTCTGTCTCCATTTCTCTTTCTACTGGCCATAGATTGGATTATGAAAATAACTCAAAACAACAGAAATGGGATCCAGTGGTCACTGACCAAACAACTTGATGATTTAGACTTTGCTGATGACATAGCTCTCCTATCACACAGCCACCAACAGATGCAAGATAAAATGAGTATATTAGATGAGAGATCACAACAGCTAGGACTAAAGATTAATAGAGATAAGACCAACATTATGAGAATTAATGCAGTTGGCAATAACCAAATAAAACTAGGAGAAATACCTCTACTAGACGTACAATCTTATATATATCTGGGCAGTAATATAGATAAAGAGGGAGGAACAGAAAACGATACCAAAATAAGGATATCAAAAGCAGGAGGAGCTTTCATTGCACTGGGAAACATATGGAAATCCAAAGAAATTAGGCTAAATACAAAAATACAAATTTTCAACTCCAATGTTAAGTCGGTTCTATTATATGGCTGTGAAACATGGAGAATAACAAAATTGACAATCACGAAGGTACAGACTTTCATTAATGGATGCTTGCGCAGAATAAAGGGATGGAAATGGCAGGACAAAGTCACAAACGTGGAATTATGGAAATGTACCGGTCAAATACCAGTGGATAAAGAAATACAGCGAAGACGATGGCGATGGATAGGACACACACTACGGAAACCAACTGAGAGTATTACACAACAGGCCCTTTTTTGGAATCCCCAGGGGAAAAGACAAAGAGGAAGACCAATGAATTCTTGGAGAAGACAGATTGAAGCAGAGATGAAGATGATGGGGAAGACATGGAATGATCTTAAAAGAATTGCAAAAAACAGAACGACTTGGAAAGTGTTTGTTGAAGACCTATGCTCCACTGGGAGCTAAAAGGTAGAAGACTTCCATTACTTAAGTTGTTTGTTGAGCTGTATTTGTGTTCTTTACTTCCACTACTTTAGTTGTTTGTTGAGCTGTATTTGTGTTCTTTACTTCCATTACTTGAGTTGTTTGTTGAATTGTATTTGTGTTCTTGACTTCCATTACTTGAGTTGTTTGTTGAGTTGTATTTGTGTTCTTTACTTCCATTACTTGAGTTGTTTGTTGAGCTGTATTTGTGTTCTTGACTTCCATTACTTAAGTTGTTTGTTGAGTTGTATTTGTGTTCTTGACTACCATTACTTTAGTTGTTTGTTGAATTGTATTTGTGTTCTTGACTTTCATTACTTTAGTTGTTTGTTGAGCTGTATTTGTGTTCTTGACTTCCATTACTTTAGTTGTTTGTTGAGCTGTATTTGTGTTCTTGACTTCCATTATTTTAGTTGTTTGTTGAGTTGTATTTGTGTTCTTGACTTCCATTACTTTAGTTGTTTGTTGAGTTGTATTTGTGTTCTTGACTTTCATTACTTTAGTTGTTTGTTGAGCTGTATTTGTGTTCTTGATTTCCATTACTTTAGTTGTTTGTTGAGTTGTATTTGTGTTCTTGACTTCCATTACTTGAATTGTTTGTTGAGTTGTATTTGTGTTCTTGACTTCCATTACTTGAGTTGTTTGTTGAGTTGTATTTGTGTTCTTTACTTCCATTACTTTAGTTGTTTGTTGAGTTGTATTCGTGTTCTTTACTTCCACTACTTTATTTGTTTGTTGAGCTGTATTTGTGTTCTTTACTTCCATTACTTTAGTTGTTTGTTGAGTTGTATTTATGTTCTTGACTTCCATTACTTAAGTTGTTTGTTGAGTTGTATTTGTGTTCTTGACTTCCATTACTTAAGTTGTTTGTTGAGTTGTATTTGTGTTCTTGACTACCATTACTTTAGTTGTTTGTTGAATTGTATTTGTGTTCTTGACATCCATTACTTTAGTTGTTTGTTGAGTTGTATTTGTGTTCTTGACTTCCATTACTTAAGTTGTTTGTTGAGTTGTATTTGTGTTCTTGACTTCCATTACTTTAGTTGTTTGTTGAGTTGTATTTGTGTTCTTGACTTCCATTACTTTAGTTGTTTGTTGAGTTGTATTTGTGTTCTTGACTTCCATTACTTTAGTTGTTTGTTGAGCTGTATTTGTGTTCTCTGAACACAACTCTGACTCTTTTCTGTGAGGGGAGAGTTTTGATTTAAAGAATATCACTTTGATGCATTCATTTGTTTGTTCTTTGTTTCTTGTTGTTTGTTTGTTGTTTGTTTTTTGTTTGTTTCTTGTTTCTTTGTTATGTGTTTCTTTGTTGTTTCTTGTTGTTTGCTTGTTTCTTTGTTGTTTCTTGTTGTTTGTTTGTTTCTTTGTTATTTCTTGCTTGTTTGTTTCTTTGCTGTTTCTTGTTCTTTGTTTCTTTGTTGTTGTTTGTTTGTTTCTTTGTTGTTTCTTGCTTGTTTGTTTCTTTGTTGTTTCTTTGTTCATTGTTTGTTTCTTTGTTGTCTGTTGTTGTTTGTTTGTTTATTTGTTGTTTCTTGCTTGTTTGTTTCTTTGTTGTTTCTTGTTGTTTGTTTGTTTCTTTGTTGTTGTTTGTTTCTTTCTTTGTTGTTTCTTGCTGGTTTGTTTCTTTGTTGTTTCTTGTTGTTTGTTTGTTTGTTTCTTGTTGTTTGTTTGTTTCTTTGTTGTTGTTTGTTTCTTTCTTTGTTGTTTCTTGCTTGTTTGTTTCTTTGTTGTTTCTTGTTGTTTGTTTCTTTGTTGTTTCTTGTTGCTTGTTTGTTTCTTTGTTGTTTCTTGTTGCTTGTTTGTTTCTTTGTTGTTTCTTGTTGTTTGTTTGTTTCTTTGTTGTTTCTTGTTGTTTGTTTGTTTCTTTGTTGTTTCTTGTTTGTTTTTTTCTTTGTTGTTTCTTCCTTGTTTGTTTCTTTGTTGTTTCTTGTTGTTTGTTTGTTTCTTTGTTGTTTCTTGTTTGTTTGTTATTTCTTGTTGTTTGTATGTTTCTTTGTTGCATCTTGCTTGTTGTTTCTTTGTTTGTTTGTTGGTTGGTTGTTTGTTTGTTTGTTGGTTGGTTGTTTATTTGTTTGTTGGTTGGTTGTTTATTTGTTTGTTGGTTGGTTGTTTATTTGTATCTTCTTTCCTTGTTGGTTGTTTTATTATTTGGACAAGATGATGTCTGTGTAATGTTGTCTGTGTCTGTCACTTGGATCAACATTTGTCATTGATATTGCTGCCCAATGTCTCTTGTCTACTGTTGTCTTTTATATCTTGTCTACTGTTGTCTTTTATATCTTGTCTACTGTTGTCTTTTATCGCTTGACTACTGTTGTCTTTTATCGCTTGTCTGCTGTTGTCTTTTATCTCTTGTCTACTGTTGCCTTTTATCTCTTGTCTACAGCTGTCTTTTATCTCTTGTCTACTGTTGTCTTTTATCGCTTGTCTGCTGTTGTCTTTTATCTCTTGTCTACTGTTGTCTTTTATCGCTTGTCTGCTGTTGTCTTTTATCTCTTGTCTACTGTTGCCTTTTATCTTTTGTCTACAGCTGTCTTTTATCTCTTGTCTACTGCTGCCTTTTATCTTTTGTCTACAGCTGTCTTTTATCTCTTGTCTCCTGTTGCCTTTTATTTCTTGTCTACAGCTGTCTTTTATCTCTTGTCTACTGTTGCCTTTTATTTCTTGTCTACTGTTGTCTTTTATCTCTTGTCTACTGTTGCCTTTTATCTCTTGTCTACAGCTGTCTTTTATCTCTTGTCTACCGTTGCCTTTTATTTCTTGTCTACTGTTGCCTTTTATTTCTTGTCTACTGTTGCCTTTTATTTCTTGTCTGCTGTTGTCTTTTATCTCTTGTCTACTGTTGCCTTTTATCTTTTGTCTACAGCTGTCTTTTATCTCTTGTCTCCTGTTGCCTTTTATTTCTTGTCTACAGCTGTCTTTTATCTCTTGTCTACTGTTGCCTTTTATTTCTTGTCTACAGCTGTCTTTTATCTCTTGTCTACTGTTGCCTTTTATTTCTTGTCTACTGTTGTCTTTTATTTCTTGTCTACTGTTGCCTTTTATCTCTTGTCTACAGCTGTCTTTTATCTCTTGTCTACAGCTGTCTTTTATCTCTTGTCTACTGTTGCCTTTTATTTCTTGTCTGCTGTTGTCTTTTATCTCTTGTCTACTGTTGCCTTTTATCTTTTGTCTACAGCTGTCTTTTATCGCTTGTCTGCTGTTGTCTTTTATCTCTTGTCTCCTGTTGCCTTTTATTTCTTGTCTACAGCTGTCTTTTATCTCTTGTCTACTGTTGCCTTTTATTTCTTGTCTACAGCTGTCTTTTATCTCTTGTCTACTGTTGCCTTTTATTTCTTGTCTACAGCTGTCTTTTATCTCTTGTCTACTGTTGCCTTTTATCTTTGTCTACAGCTGTCTTTTATCTCTTGTCTCCTGTTGCCTTTTATTTCTTGTCTACTGTTGCCTTTTATTTCTTGTCTACTGTTGCCTTACTGTTGCATCTGGCAATTATACACATTGTTGATGATGTATCTTATTTGTTGGTTGTAATTTGTTTCAATCGTTGTTGTTACCGTGTCTAATTACGGTGTATACTTACTGTATATAATTACCGTGTCTAATTACCGCGTCAGGCCAACTTCTTTCATGTTCTGTATGATGCGGGTTTGTTTTTCTTTGTGTCATCAGCTGTCCTGGGGTCATGTCCTTCACGCCATTGCTGTGACCTACTATCTGCTAACATGATCTATAGGTTCAGCGATCTATCTCGTCTGTTGCTGTCATCTTGTTTGTTTCTATCTTGTCTGTCTGTAAATGTCTTTACTTTGTTTATTACTATCTAGTCTTCTCTGCTATTGTCTTTATCCTTTGTGTTGCTACCTTGTCTGTCTGTTGTTGTCGTTATTTTGTGTGAGCTTCTGTGTGCTTACCATAGAGTACGAGTCTCCAACACGCACTGAAATATAAAGCGCTAAGACTGAAATATAAATCGCTAAGACTGAAATATAAAGCGCTAAGACTGAAATATAAAGCGCTAAGACTGAAATATAAATCGCTAAGACTGAAATATAAAGCGCTAAGACTGAAATATAAAGCGCTAAGACTGAAATATAAAGCGCTAAGACTGAAGTATAAAGCGCTAAGACTGAAGTATAAAGCGCTAAGACTGAAATATAAAGCGCTAAGACTGAAATATAAAGCGCTAAGACTGAAGTATAAAGCGCTAAGACCGAAGTATAAAGCGCTAAGACCGAAGTATAAAGCGCTAAGACCGAAATATAAAGCGCTAAGACTGAAGTATAAAGCGCTAAGACTGAAATATAAAGCGCTAAGACTGAAGTATAAAGCGCTAAGACTAAAGTATAAAGCGCTAAGACTGAAGTATATAGAGCTAAGACTGGAATATAAAGTGAAACAAATTGTTTAATACAATTTCATAAAATATGAGCACACAAAATTCACAGTTGACAAATCTGTCCAGGTGGAGCATGTTAGTCGTGGCGGACATTCGATCAATAGGGGAGGTCAACTTGATACAAACTGGGTAGGAAATACTCGTTACTCTGGTAGTTGATGTAGAATATACTCGTTACTCTGGTAGTTGATGTAGAATATACTCGTTACTCTGGTAGTTGATGTAAAATATACTCGTTACTCTGGTAGTTGATGTAAAATATACTCGTTAATCTTGTAGCTTATGTAAAATATACTCGTTACTCTGGTAGTTGATGTAAAATATACTCGTTTCTCTGGTAGTTGATGTCAAATATACTCGATTATCTGGTAGTTGATGTAAAATATACTCGTTTCTCTGGTAGTTGATGTAAAATATACTCGTTTCTCTGGTAGTTGATGTAAAGTATACTCGTTACTCTGGTAGTTGATGTAAAATATACTCGTTTCTCTGGTAGTTGATGTAAAATATACTCGTTTCTCTGGTAGTTGATGTAAAATATACTCGTTTCTCTGGTAGTTGATGTAAAATATACTCGTTACTCTGGTAGTTGATGTAAAATATACTCGTTAATCTGGTAGTTGATGTAAAATATACTCGTTTCTCTGGTAGTTGATGTAAAATATACTCGTTAATCTGGTAGTTGATGTAAAATATACTCGTTAATCTGGTAGTTGATGTAAAATATACTCGTTAATCTGGTAGTTGATGTAAAATATACTCGTTACTCTGGTAGTTGATTAGTTAGTTGATGTAAGAAGTACTCGTTACTTGGGTATCATTTCTCAAACTGTCAACTCTGACCACAAACAACTGCTGAAAGATAAAGACAACTAAAAGTAGTCCCGAATTGATGCGCGCTGGAGGTGAATGAGGTGGGTTGCTGCAAGAAGTAATGCGGCGCACTCCGCTGAACTTAAGACGAAAAAGACATGAAAATATGAGAGAAAACTGATGGACTGAAGAAAACATAAATATGTTTATATCTTTACTCATAATCTGTTTATATCTTTGATGCATAATCTGTTTATAACTTTACCGTATAAATCTGTTTATATATTTAACGTATAAACTTGTTGATGTACAATTGAAGTTAAGGGGTTGAGTTCCTTGATCGCAACATATGCGATCATGTGACGTTTTCGCCTGGCTACCATTGTCACACACCTTGCGATCGTGACTTTGGACGCTTGCTACATGTATAAATTACAGCGTTTGCGATTGCCGGTAGTTAGAAGTCAAAGTACATTCATTTCTCTTTGTTACAATAAGGGAATGAACTCTGTAGGACAGAAAGTAAAATAATCAGAATTTTTCTAGTGAAGTCCCCTATTTGAGTCATCCATCATGGCGTCGTCAAGCCGAAATAGTCGTCGCGGTGACAAAGCAAAAAATTGTATGAATGCTTCTGGGGACTTTGTAACTGATTTCTCATCAGACAGTGATATGGATTTATTTGTTGATAATTTTGACAATAGTGAAGAAGATCCTAGTTATCAGTTGCCGAAGAAAACATCGTCAAATCGAAAAAGAAGGCGCATTACTTCCAGGTCTAGTCCCGAGACAAGTGAGGTTCGTCCCAGGTGTAGTCCTGAGACAAGTGAGGTTCGTTCATCAACAAAAAATGTAACTGCAACAACTTCAACCATTCGACCTAACACAAATTCAGATAGTTCTAATGATGAACTAACTGCAGATTCTGATCCTGATGATTATCAGGATATAATTATTAGTGATACTGAGGAATTGCCGTCAAATACAAATGTAAACACAGCTGATTTACCACGCCCACTAGATGACTGGGATTGTAACTTACAAGGCTTCCCTGACATTCCTGCATTTACCGGAGATTCTGGTTTATTTTTACCAGAAGGAACAAAAGAACCACTGGATATTTTTAATATTTTCTACAGTAATGACATTCTGTCTTTGTTTTCAAAGGAGACAAATAGATATGCAGGCTCAAAAATAGCCGCTCATCCACACAGTTTCTTTGCCAAACAATGGAAACATACAACTCCAAATGAAATGAGGGGATTTATTTTATTATTTTTACACATGAGTGTACTAAAAAAATCTTCAATTCCTGATTATTGGAGCATGGACAGTTTTATCTATTCATCTTTTGCTGCAACCATCATGTCACGAACACGGTTTCAATGTATATTATCTGCATTTCACATTGCAAATAATGAGACAGCGTTGCCAGAGACAGATCCAAATTTTGATCCTCTATATAAAATTCGGGGCTTTTATGAACATTTGAGGAGACTATTCAAGTCATTGTACAAGCCAAGCAAGAAAGTATGCATTGATGAAGCCATATGTCCATGGAGGGGCCGTCTTAGTTTCAAGATTTTTATGAAAAATAAACCCAATCCCTGGGGTATAAAGTTGTATGAACTTTGTGAGTCAAGTTCTGCTTATGTGTATGACTTTGAAATTTATGCTCGTGAGCCTGGTCTTAGCAATAAACCTGTGGATGTGTGTATGAGGTTATTACAACCACTTCTCAACCAAGGGTACTGGTGCTACAGTGACAACTATTATTCATGTCCTGAATTGTCACATCAACTTTTACAGCATGGAACTATGACAATTGGAACTGTTCGTGCAAATAGGAAAGGCATGCCCAAGAATTTAACAACACAAAAACTTAGTACAGGAGAGTCAGCATTTAGAAGGCAGGGAAGTCTTGCGGTCCTCAAGTGGAAAGATACAAAGGAAGTTAGCCTAATTACTACAGTCCATGATCCTTCTGTGATGGTTGAAGTACAAACCAGAACAAGATCACATGTAAAGCCAGATGCTGTCAATGATTACACCCACAACATGTCAGGAGTAGACATAAATGATCAATTATTGTCATATGTTCCTCTTACTCGTCGTTGTCTAAAATGGTGGCGAAAGTTATTTTGTCATTTATTTATGCTTACCATTGTTCAGAGTCATATTTTGCATAATAAATTGTTGGTACAAAATGGCAAAAAACCCATGAAATTAAAGAGTTTTACTTACACGCTAGGCAATTCTCTTGCGAAATATTTTTCAGTAAGAGAAGATTATCAACACCCAGTACGTGTACAAAAAGAATTAGGGTTGAGAACCTGGAACGTCTGACTGGCAGACACTTCATATCCAAAATTCCACCAACAGCTTCAACTACCAAAGCTAGAAGAAGGTGCACAGTGTGTGTCACTAAAGAGAAATGTAGCAATCCAGAAAATAAAAAGGTCCACAAGGGAACCATGACTAGTTACTGGTGCAAGACCTGTGAGGTTCCACTTTGTATTGAACCTTGCTTTGAGTTATACCATACTATTGACAAGTATTGGCTATAAAAGTCATTAATTTGTAAGTCTAGATGTCATCTTTCAACCAATTTATCAGTCTTGTTTTGTTGCCTAAAAAATATTTTTTTCTACCTTTTTAGTACCAATTTCCAGCAACATGATGATGATGATGATAATGCATACATATTACACTAAAGAAAATACATAATTTTGTTCTTCATTAAATATTGTGTAAAACTGTTTAGTTTTATTGATGTATCTTGAATAGTTATGATTTTGTGGTAGTTTTTGTGTACCATAGACATGGGTGAAAAAATATTTTTTTTCTACCTTTTTAGTACCAATTTCCAGCAACATGATGATGATGATTCTTAAATATTATGCTAAACAAAATAACTATTCTTGTTCTTCATTCAATTTTGTATAAAACTGTTTAGTTTTATTGATGTATCTTGAATAGTTATGATTTTGTGGTAGTTTTTGTGTACCTCAAAATCAGTGGTATCCAGGAGATATATGGGGTTGAAAAGTGTGGTAGTCAGTGGGTTAAACTTTGTGCGAGCTGTCAGCTCTTTACACAAGAACAATGGCACTTGATTGTTGAGGGCGTGCTTGGATGTTACTGGTTCAACTAGCTCGCTGGTTAGATATAAGGACACTCATTTCGAGCACAGACAGTTTCTGTGACCACTGGGAGCCTCGTTCTGCTCTCAGAGAAACACTTCAGTGTCAGCCATGAACTCTCACCTCGGTGGGCCGTCCCCTCAGTTCCTGTTTGTTTGACAGCTCATGTTTTGTCCTCACTCCCGCCTCGTCAATCTGTCAGTGTTTCATTGTCAGTGTTTCATTGTCAGAGTTTCATTGTCAGTGTTTCATATCTGCTTTACTCGCGAAGACTTCTCTTTGGATGTGTCAGCCCCATCATGGCTGGTATCCAAACAGCATAGACCAAACGTGTGCATAACTAGAGTTAACGTCACCAACAACCCCATCCCAACTGTCATCCAGACATCACAGACCCTACGTTAACGTCACCAACAACCCCATCCTAACTGTCATCCAGACATCACAGACCCTACGTTAACCTCACCAACAACCCCATCCTAACTCTCATCCAGACATCACAGACCCTACGTTAACGTCACCAACAACCCCATCCTAACTGTCATCCAGACATCACAGACCCTACGTTAACGTCACCAACAACCCCATCCTAACTCTCATCCAGACATCACAGACCCTACGTTAACGTCACCAACAACCCCATCCTAACTCTCATCCAGACATCACAGACCCTACGTTAACATCACCAACAACCCCATCCTAACTCTCATCCAGACATCACAGACCTTACTTTAGCGTCAAGAGAAAGTTCATCCAACATTCTAATGGTTGTCTCCCTTGTTAACAATCTTTGCCACCCACAAGCGGATCCTTGTGCTCCGGTCTGAGTCTCCAAGTTAGCCCGTGGCTCTTTGTTCTCCGGTCTGAGTCTCCAAGTTAGGCTGTGGCTCTTTGTGCTCCGGTCTGAGTCTCCAAGTTAGGCTGTGGCTCTTTGTGCTCCGGTCTGAGTCTCCAAGTTAGGCTGTGGCTCTTTGTTCTCCGGTCTGAGTCTCCAAGTTAGGCTGTGGCTCTTTGTGCTCCGGTCTGAGTCTCCAAGTTAGGCTGTGGCTCTTTGTGCTCCGGTCTGAGTCTCCAAGTTAGGCTGTGGCTCTTTGTGCTCCGGTCTGAGTCTCCAAGTTAGGCTGTGGCTCTTTATGCTCCGGTCTGAGTCTCCAAGTTAGGCTGTGGCTCTTTATGCTCCGGTCTGAGTCTCCAAGTTAGGATGTGGCTCTTTGTGCTCCGGTCTGAGTCTCCAAGTTAGGATGTGGCTCTTTGTGCTCCAGTCTGAGTCTCCAAGTTAGGCTGTGGCTCTTTGTGCTCCGGTCTGAGTCTCCAAGTTTGTGTTTAATCATAACTGGAATTATAATGGACCGTGATGTTCTATAATATAGGATTGTGATGTTCTATAATCAAGGATTGTGATGTTCTATAATCAAGGATTGTGATGTTCTATATTCAAGGATTGTGATGTTCTATATTCAAGGATTGTGATGTTATACAATCAAGGATTGTGATGTTCTACAATCAAGGATTGTGACATCCAAATACTGTAAAATAACATAAGAAGCATTGGAAAAATCTACATGAAGCGATGGTTTGACCATGACCTGAGTGATTAAATCACTTCTGTCTTGACCACTGAGTTGTTGCCCTCAGCCTTGACCCCGCGTCTGTGGCCTCGTCCTGGGCGGTGTAGGACTCGTTGTACCGTCCTGAACCATCAGCCAAACAAACATCATCGTCTGCTGATTTCTCTTCCCAGTGGCTCGCTAGGGCAGAGTGGCGATTGCTGTACCGGAAGTGCCAGATCAGACAAACAGCCCCAACGGCAGCAAGTATGATGGCCGCTGCAATGCCTCCCACGATGGCGTTTTCCTCATAGGTTTCCATCAACTCAGAGAAGTCGGCACCCTGGACGTTCAATCCCCACTTAATAGCGGAGATAGGTTCCGCCTCTGACTGGTAGACAACCACACAGATGTAGTAGCCAAACACAGAGTCACTGACGCTGAGGGCCGTTAGATTGTAGGCCTCCAGGTGGGGCCCGCCCCAGTCAACTTGAAGAGTTTCCGGTCCGGTTGTCTGGTCGCGTCCACGGTCCGGCCATCTGGGAATATCCACGTCATGGACCGGATGTCGTTACTTCGTGTTGTTAAGTTCAAGGCCGGGTCATCGCACAGCATGGAAGCAGAAGTGAAATATTTCAATATTAGTTCTGTCGTGTAGGTCTGGGAAGTTACCAGGCAGGTCAGAAGGTGGAAGCGGAGTAGGACCAGACACAGCGTCAGCTGTGATGCTCTGGACAACATCATCGTGCGCCTTGTTTATTCCTGGACTAGATCAGTGTCATCTAACAGGCGACTCCCTTTGACCTTGACTTACAGTCTGTCTGACCTCAGAATTTGTGCAGTCGTGAAGTGAACCTTACAGCCAGGAAGTGAACCTCGCAGTAGTCGTGAAGTGAACCTTGTAGCCTGATTAATGTGTGTAGATCAATAGCACCTGGAACATCAGAAATAGGGAAGTTTTGTCACAAATGTTGGACTAGATTTTGTGATAAAGGATAACAGGAACAAGATTTTGTGAGAAAGTAGGATGCTAGTACATGATGAGAGCATGAATTGCTTGACTATGGGCCAGCCACAACAACATTTGATTGTCCACAGACGGAGTCACCAAGAATGTCAGCCTGGTGGTATTCCATTGGCTAGATTTGTTGACGGTCCCAACAAGATTTATGTAAATGCTAGTGCTTCAACCAAGGTAGTCCGGGGTTTCAATTTGGGAATTTAGTCGAGAGAGGAGATCGTATGAGATGAGCCCTCATGAGAATGTATACAGATCATGAAAGGCAGTGAGGCATATGTTAATGAAAGCCACAAGTCTAATAGACAATCTTCCAGCGGACATTATATTGCTAACTAATGACTTCAACTATTACATACACCGTGTTTATGAAACAGTCAGACAGAAAGACAGACACACAGAAAGACAGACAGTCAGACAGACAGATAGAGAGACAGTCAGACAGAAAGACAGACAGACATAAAGACAGTCAGACCGAAAGACAGACAGAGAGACAGTCAGACAGAAAGACAGACAGACAGAAAAACAGTCAGACAGAAAGACAGTCAGACAGAAAGACAGACAGAGAGGCAGTCAGACAGAAAGACAGACAGAAAGACTATCAGACAGAAAGACAGTCAGACAGTCAGACAGAAAGACAGTCAGACAGAAAGACAGTCATACAGACAGAAAGACAGTCAGTCAGAAAGACAGTCAGACAGACAGACAGATAGACAGTCATACAGACAGAAAGACAGTCAGACAGAAAGACAGTCAGACAGAAAGACAGTCAGACAGATAGACAGTCATACAGACAGAAAGACAGTCAGTCAGAAAGACAGTCAGACAGAAAGAGAGACAGCCAGACAGAAAGAGAGACAGTCAGACAGAAAGACAGACAGAAAGACGCTCAGACAAACACGACACATCGCTCAGACAAACACGACACATCGCTCAGACAAACACGACACATCGCTCACACAAACACGACACACAGCTCAGACAAACACGACACATCGCTCAGGCAAACACAACACATCGCTCAGGCAAACACGAAAACACAGCTCAGACAAACACAACACATCGCTCACACAAACACGACACACAGCTCAGACAAACACAACACATCGCTCACACAAACACGACACATCGCTCAGGCAAACACGAAAACACAGCTCAGACAAACACAACACATCGCTCACACAAACACGACACATCGCTCAGGCAAACACGAAAACACAGCTCAGACAAACACAACACATCGCTCACACAAACACGACACACAGCTCAGACAAACACAACACATCGCTCACACAAACACGACACATCGCTCAGGCAAACACGAAAACACAGCTCAGACAAACACAACACATCGCTCACACAAACACGACACACAGCTCAGACAAACACAACACATCGCTCACACAAACACGACACATCGCTCAGACAAACACAACACATCGCTCAGGCAAACACAACACATCGCTCAGGCAAACACGACACATCGCTCAGGCAAACACGACACATCGCTCACACAAACACGACACATCGCTCAGACAAACACAACACATCGCTCAGGCAAACACAACACATCGCTCAGGCAAACACGACACATCGCTCAGGCAAACACGACACATCGCTCAGACAAACACAACACATCGCTCAGGCAAACACGACACATCGCTCAGGCAAACACAACACATCGCTCAGGCAAACACGACACATCGCTCAGGCAAACACGACACATCGCTCAGGCAAACACGACACATCGCTCAGGCAAACACGACACATCGCTCAGACAAACACGACACATCGCTCAGGCAAACACAACACATCGCTCAGGCAAACACAACACATCGCTCAGGCAAACACGACACATCGCTCAGACAAACACAACACATCGCTCAGGCAAACACGACACATCGCTCAGACAAACACGACACATCGCTCAGGCAAACACAACACATCGCTCAGGCAAACACAACACATCGCTCAGGCAAACACGACACATCGCTCAGACAAACACGACACATCGCTCAGGCAAACACGACACATCGCTCAGACAAACACAACACATCGCTCAGGCAAACACAACACATCGCTCAGGCAAACACAACACATCGCTCAGGCAAACACGACACATCGCTCAGGCAAACACGACACATCGCTCAGACAAACACGACACATCGCTCAGGCAAACACGACACATCGCTCAGACAAACACGACACATCGCTCAGGCAAACACGACACATCGCTCAGACAAACACAACACATCGCTTAGACAAACACAACACATCGCTCAGACAAACACGACACATCGCTCAGACAAACACAACACATCGCTCAGGCAAACACAACACATCGCTCAGGCAAACACGACACATCGCTTAGACAAACACAACACATCGCTCAGGCAAACACGACACATCGCTCAGGCAAACACGACACATCGCTTAGACAAACACAACACATCGCTCAGACAAACACAACACATCGCTTAGACAAACACAACACATCGCTCAGGCAAACACGACACATCGCTCAGACAAACACAACACATCGCTTAGACAAACACAACACATCGCTCAGACAAACACAACACATCGCTCAGGCAAACACGACACATCGCTCAGACAAACACGACACATCGCTCAGGCAAACACAACACATCGCTCAGGCAAACACAACACATCGCTCAGGCAAACACGACACATCGCTCAGACAAACACGACACATCGCTCAGGCAAACACGACACATCGCTCAGACAAACACAACACATCGCTCAGGCAAACACGACACATCGCTCAGGCAAACACGACACATCGCTCAGGCAAACACAACACATCGCTCAGGCAAACACGACACATCGCTCAGGCAAACACAACACATCGCTCAGGCAAACACAACACATCGCTCAGGCAAACACGACACATCGCTCAGGCAAACACAACACATCGCTCAGACAAACACGACACATCGCTCAGACAAACACGACACATCGCTCAGGCAAACACAACACATCGCTCAGACAAACACGACACATCGCTCAGACAAACACGACACATCGCTCAGGCAAACACGACACATCGCTCAGACAAACACGACACATCGCTCAGGCAAACACAACACATCGCTCAGACAAACACAACACATCGCTCAGACAAACACAACACATCGCTCAGACAAACACAACACATCGCTCAGGCAAACACAACACATCGCTCAGGCAAACACGACACATCGCTCAGACAAACAACACATCGCTCAGACAAACACAACACATCGCTCAGGCAAACACGACACATCGCTCAGACAAACACAACACATCGCTCAGGCAAACACGACACACAGCTCAGACAAACACAACACATCGCTCAGACAAACACGACACACAGCTCAGACAAACACAACACATCGCTCAGACAAACACGACACACAGCTCAGACAAACACAACACATCGCTCAGACAAACACGACACACAGCTCAGACAAACACAACACATCGCTCAGGCAAACACGACACACAGCTCAGACAAACACAACACATCGCTCAGACAAACACAACACATCGCTCAGACAAACACAACACATCGCTTAGACAAACACAACACATCGCTCAGGCAAACACGACACATCGCTCAGGCAAACACAACACATCGCTCACACAAACACGATACATCGCTCAGACAAACACAACACATCGCTCAGACAAACACGACACACAGCTCAGATAAACACAACACATCGCTCAGGCAAACACGACACATCGCTCAGGCAAACACGACACATCGCTCAGACAAACACAACACATCGCTCAGGCAAACACGACACATCGCTCAGGCAAACACGACACACAGCTCAGGCAAACACAACACATCGCTCAGGCAAACACGACACATCGCTCAGGCAAACACGACACATCGCTCAGGCAAACACGACACACAGCTCAGGCAAACACAACACATCGCTCAGGCAAACACAACACATCGCTCAGGCAAACACGACACATCGCTCAGGCAAACACGACACACAGCTCAGGCAAACACAACACATCGCTCAGGCAAACACGACACATCGCTCAGACAAACACAACACATCGCTCAGGCAAACACGACACATCGCTCAGGCAAACACGACACACAGCTCAGGCAAACACAACACATCGCTCAGGCAAACACAACACATCGCTCAGGCAAACACGACACATCGCTCAGGCAAACACGACACACAGCTCAGGCAAACACAACACATCGCTCAGGCAAACACGACACATCGCTCAGACAAACACAACACATCGCTCAGACAAACACAACACATCGCTCAGGCAAACACGACACATCGCTCAGACAAACACGATACATCGCTCAGGCAAACACGACACATCGCTCAGACAAACACAACACATCGCTCAGGCAAACACGACACATCGCTCAGGCAAACACGACACATCGCTCAGGCAAACACGACACATCGCTCAGACAAACACGACACACAGCTCAGACAAACACAACACATCGCTCAGGCAAACACGACACACAGCTCAGACAAACACGACACACAGCTCAGACAAACACAACACATCGCTCAGACAAACACAACACATCGCTCAGGCAAACACAACACATCGCTCAGACAAACACAACACATCGCTCAGGCAAACACGACACATCGCTCAGGCAAACACGACACATCGCTCAGACAAACACAACACATCGCTCAGACAAACACAACACATCGCTCAGGCAAACACGACACATCGCTCAGGCAAACACGACACATCGCTCAGACAAACACAACACATCGCTCAGACAAACACAACACATCGCTCAGACAAACACGATACATCGCTCAGGCAAACACGACACATCGCTCAGACAAACACAACACATCGCTCACACAAACACAACACATCGCTCACACAAACACGATACATCGCTCAGACAAACACAACACATCGCTCAGACAAACACAACACATCGCTCAGACAAACACAACACATCGCTCAGACAAACACAACACATCGCTCAGACAAACACAACACATCGCTCAGACAAACACAACACATCGCTCAGATAAACACGACACATCGCTCAGGCAAACACGACACATCACTCAGACAGACACGACACATCGCTCAGACAGACACGACACATCGCTCAAATAAACACGACACATCGCTCAGGCTAAATAAATGACCTACTCTTAGATTTAAAAAAAAAACTTGAACAAAGCAATCAGAGATGTCGCTTCAACCATGTTTTCTCTAACTGACAAATACCCGAGATACTGTGACATCACTGACATAAAAGGATGAGTAAAACAGGGATGCATCCTATCACCAACCTTGTTCAATCTAAAAACTGAGCAAATCTTTAAAAACATCACAAAGGTGCCAGGCCTAAACATTAATGGAAATATAATCAATAACCTAAGATATTCTGATGATACTGTACTACTAGCAGAAAATCCTAAAGATCTACAACAATTACTTAATAAAATAAACATGCCAAGCAAAAAATATGGATTAGATATGAATATCAAAAAGACTAAAACTATGATCATAAGTAACGAAAATACTCAAAACCTAAAAGTGGATATCAAAGTTGAAGGAATAGACCTGGAGACAACAGTTCAGAGCTACAACTACCTTGGACATACTATAACCAGTGATGGAAAATGTGCAACTGAAATTAACAAAAGAATAGAATGGCAAAATGTAATTTTAATGTCATGAAAAATATACTAACATCAAAACAAATAACACCAGGACTAAAACTAAGAAAGGGAAAATACAAGGTAAAAGAGGTAGAGGCAGACCAAGATAAACGTGGACGAGCAACATCAGAAGATGGATAAGTCAGCCTATGACAACCTGCATCATTAAAGCAAGAGGCAGAGCGGAATGGCGCTCCATGGCAGCCAACCTTCGATTGCGGACACGGCACTCGATGATGATGACTATACCGTCATTATAATTGTGATAATTGAGGGCAGTCATTTGAAGTTGTGGTTGATAACTTACTTGTTGTTGTTAATAGGTTTCTTATTGTGGTTGATAACATACTTGTTGCGGTTGATAATTTAAATGTTGTTGTTAATAGGTTCTTATTGTGGGTGATAACTTGTTGTTAACAGGTTTCTTATTGTGGTTGATAACTTACTTGTTGTGGTTGATAACTTATTTGTTGTGGTTGATAACTTGCTTATTGTTGTTGATAGCCTACTTGTTGTGGGTAATAACTTACTTGCTGTTGTTAATAGGTTTCTTATTGTGGGTGATAACTTACTTATTGTGGTTGATAACTTACTTATTGTGGTTGATAACTTACTTGTTGTGGTTGATGACTTACTTGTTGTGGTTGATAACTTACTTGTTGTGGTTGATAACTTACTTGTTGTGGTTGATAACTTACTTGTTGTGGGTGATAACTTACTTGTTGTGGTTGATGACTTACTTGTTGTGGGTGATAACTTACTTGTTGTGGTTGATGACTTACTTGTTGTGGTTGATAACTTACTTGTTGTGGTTGATAACTTACTTGCTGTTGTTAATAGGTTTCTTATTGTGGGTGATAACTTACTTATTGTGGTTGATAACTTACTTGTTGTGGTTGATGACTTACTTGTTGTGGTTGATAACTTACTTGTTGTGGTTGATAACTTACTTGCTGTTGTTAATAGGTTTCTTATTGTGGGTGATAACTTACTTATTGTGGTTGATAACTTACTTGTTGTGGTTGATGACTTACTTGTTGTGGTTGATAACTTACTTGTTGTGGTTGATAACTTACTTGTTGTGGGTGATAACTTACTTGTTGTGGGTGATAACTTACTTGTTGTGGTTGATAACTTACTTGTTGTGGGTGATAACTTACTTGTTGTGGTTGATAACTTACTTGTTGTGGTTGATGACTTACTTGTTGCAGTTGATGACTTACTTGTTGTGCTTGATAACTTGCTTGTTGTTGTTGATAACTTGCTTGTTGTTGTTGATAAGTTACTTGTTGTTGATAACTTACTTGTTGTTAATAGGTTTCTTATTGTGGGTGATAACTTACTTGTTGTTGTTGATAATTTAATTGTTGTGGTTGATAATTTAGTTGTTTTGGTTGATAACTTACTTGTTGTGGTTGATAACTTACTTGTTGTGTTTGATAACTTACTTGTTTTGGTTGATAGCTTACTTGTTGTGGGTGATAACTTACTTGTTGTGGTTGATAATTTACTTGCTGTGGTTGTTAACGTACTTGTTGTGGTTGATAACTTACTTGTTGTGTTTGATAAGTTACTTGTTGTTGTTGATAACTTACTTGTTGTGGTTGATAACTTACTTGTTGTGGTTGATAACTTACTTGTTGTGGTTAATAACTTACTTGTTGTGTTTGATAACTTATTGGTTGTGGTTGATATGTTTCTTTTCGTGGTTAATAAGTTCCTTGTTGTGGTTGATAAGTTCCTTGTTGTGGTTGATAAGTTCCTTATTGTGGTTGATAAGTTCCTTGTTGTGGTTGATAAGTTCCTTGTTGTGGTTGATAAGTTCCTTGTTGTGGTTGATAAGTTCCTTATTGTGGTTGATAAGTTCCTTTCCTTGTTGTGGTTGATAAGTTCCTTGTTGTGGTTGATAAGTTCCTTATTGTGGTTGATAAGTTCCTTTCCTTGTTGTGGTTGATAAGTTCCTTGTTGTGGTTGATAAGTTCCTTGTTGTGGTTGATAAGTTCCTTGTTGTGGTTGATAAGTTCCTTATTGTGGTTGATAAGTTCCTTGTTGTGGTTGATAAGTTCCTTGTTGTGGTTGATAAGTTCCTTATTGTGGTTGATAAGTTCCTTGTTGTGGTTGATAAGTTCCTTGTTGTTAATAGGTTTCTTATTGTGGGTGATAACTTACTTGTTGTTGTTGGTAATTTAATTGTTGTGGTTGATAATTTAGTTGTTTTGGTTGATAACTTACTTGTTGTGTTTGATAACTTACTTGTTTTGGTTGATAGCTTACTTGTTGTGGGTGATAACTTACTTGTTGTGGTTGATAATTTACTTGCTGTTGTTATTAACGTACTTGTTGTGGTTGATAACTTACTTGTTGTGTTTGATAAGTTACTTGTTGTTGTTGATAACTTACTTGTTGTGGTTGATAACTTACTTGTTGTGGTTGATAACTTACTTGTTGTGGTTAATAACTTACTTGTTGTGTTTGATAACTTATTGGTTGTGGTTGATATGTTTCTTTTCGTGGTTAATAAGTTCCTTGTTGTGGTTGATAAGTTCCTTGTCGTGGTTGATAAGTTCCTTGTTGTGGTTGATAAGTTCCTTATTGTGGTTGATAAGTTCCTTGTTGTGGTTGATAAGTTCCTTGTTGTGGTTGATAAGTTCCTTATTGTGGTTGATAAGTTCCTTGTTGTGGTTGATAAGTTCATTATTGTGGTTGATAAGTTCCTTGTTGTGGTTGATAAGTTCCTTGTTGTGGTTGATAAGTTCCTTGTTGTGGTTGATAAGTTCCTTGTTGTGGTTGATAAGTTCCTTGTTGTGGTTGATAAGTTCCTTGTTGTGGTTGATAAGTTCCTTGTTGTGGTTGATAAATTTCCGTAATGGATGTTTTTGTTTGCAAAACAGAGTTTTTTCATTACAAGAGATCACTCAATCACCTACTGCTGTATCATTAATCTAAAGTCACAGATCACTCAATCACCTACTGCTGTATCATTAATATAATGTCACATATCACTCAATCACCTACTGCTGTATCATTAATCTAATGTCACAGATCACTCAATCATCTATTGCTGTATCTTTAATCTAAAGTCACAGATCACTCAATCATCTACTGCTGTATCATTAATCTAATGTCACAGATCACTCAATCATCTACTGCTGTATCATTTATCTAATGTCACAGATCACTCAATCATCTACTGCTGTATCATTAATCTAATGGCATAGATCACTCAATCATCTACTGCTGCACCATTAATATAATGTCACAGAGATCACTCAATCATCTACTGATATCTTGTTAATCTAATGTTACAGATTACTCAATCATCTACTGATATCTTGTTAATCTAATGTTACAGATCACTCAATCATCTACTGATATCTTGTTAGTCTGATGTTACAGATCACTCAATCATATACTGATATCTTGTTAGTCTAATGTTACAGATTACTCAATCATCTACTGATATCTTGTTAATCTAATGTCACAGATTACTCAATCATCTACTGATATCTTGTTAGTCTAATGTCACAGATTACTCAATCATCTACTGATATTTTGTTAATCTAATGTTACAGATCACTCAATCATCTACTGATATCTTGTTAATCTAATGTCACAGATCACTCAAACATCTACTGATATCTTGTTAATCTAATGTCACAGATCACTCAATCATCTACTGACATCTTATTAATCTAATGTCACAGATTACTCAATCATCTACTGATATTTTGTTAATCTAATGTTACAGATCACTCAATCATCTACTGATATCTTGTTAATCTAATGTCACAGATCACTCAATCATCTACTGATATCTTGTTAATCTAATGTCACAGATCACTCAAACATCTACTGATATCTTGTTAATCTAATGTCACAGATCACTCAAACATCTACTGATATCTTGTTAATCTAATGTCACAGATCACTCAAACATCTACTGATATCTTGTTAATCTAATGTCACAGTTCACTCAGTCGCTCCGGATTGTCGGTCTATTACAAGCAACTTCATCAACGTGTGAGATCATGCTCCTAAACTAACAAATCAACACAATCAAATTAGAAATGAAGTCTTGGATTGTAAGAACTTACCGTCATCTTCATTCGTAACTACAGCCCTGTCGTACGACCAAAGTGATCCCCTCCTACAGCCCTGTCGTACGTCCAATGTGGTCCACTACTACAGCCCTACCGTTAGTCCAATGTGGTCCACTACTACAGCCCTGTTAGTCCAATGCGGTCCACTCCTACAGCCCTCCAATATGGTTTCTTATCGTTCTGGTCTCAAAGTTGCAAACAATGTTTGCCCCAGGTACGAGTAGACACTGACCTAGTTTCTTGATTACCTAACCCCAGTAACCCCAGACGTGACTGTGACTTCTAACGTGCAATTATCTACGCTTGTTCTTCCTTTCTTCCTCTCTACGTCTGTCTGGTCTCTACGTCTGTCTCTACGTCTGTCTGGTCTCTACGTCTGTCTGTACGTCTGTCTGGTCTCTACGTCTGTCTCTACGTCTGTCTGGTCTCTACGTATGTCTGGTTTGTACGTCGGTAGTTCCATGGTTCAACTTTATTGGTTTCCATCAACCGTTTTCTTTCTCAACTGCTTCTGTGTTCATCTGTTCTGTTGTTCAACATTTATCAACGTCGGTAACAACCGTCAAAAGTAAACATTTATCAGCATCTGTTACAACCTTGTAAGAGCAAACATTTATCAACATCTGTAACAACCGTCAAAAGTAAACATTTATCAACATCTGTTACAACCGTCAAAGTAAACATTTATCAAATTGGCTACAACCGTCATGTCAACATTTATCAACATGACTACAACAGTCATGTCAACATTTATCAACATGACTACAACAGTCATGTCAACATTTATCAACATGGCTACAACAGTCATGTCAACATTTATCAACATGGCTACAACAGTCATGTCAACATTTATCAACATGGCTACAGCCATCATGTCAACATGCATCAGCTGCTGGTAATGCCAGGCCAGGAGCGAGATTGCGAGTGTTGACAATGTGTGGGCTTGCGTGTTACAACACACACATACACACACTGTTGTAAGTATGGGTGATCACGGCAGGTAGTAGAGCGTAATGTTTAGTGTGGGGTGTGTTGTGCGGTGTGTGTTGTTTAGAGTTTGTTGTTTGGAGTATGTTGTGTGGGGTTTGTTGTTTGGTGTGTGTTGTTTGGAGTGTGTTTTTGGAGTGTGTTGTTTGGAGTGTGTTGTTTGGAGTGTGCTGTGTGGAGTGTGTTGTGTGGAATGTTTTATGTGGATGTGTTATTTGGAGTGTGTTTTGTGGTGTGTGGTGTCTGTTGCTTGGAGTGTGTTGTGTGGAGTGTGTTGTGTGGAGTGTGTTGTTTTGGAGTGTGTTGTGGGGAGTGTGTTGTGTGGAGTGTGTTGTGTGGAGTGTGTTGTGTGGATTGTGTTGTGTGGAGTGTGTTGTTTGGAGTGAGTCGTGTGGAATGTTTTGTGTGGAGTGTGTTGTTTGTGTTGTGTAGAGTGTGTTGTTTTGGAGTGTGTTGTGTGGAGTGTGTTGTGTAGAGTGTGTTGTGTAGAGTGTGTTGTGTGGACTGTGTTGTTTGTGTTGTGTTGTGTAGAGTGTGCTGTTTTTGAGTGTGTTGTGTGGAGTGTGTTGTGTAGAGTGTGTTGTGTGGATTGTGTTGTATGGAGTGTATTGTGTGTTGCGTGGAGTGTGTTGTGTAGAGTGTGTTGTTTGTGTTGTGTTGTGTAGAGTGTGTTGTTTTGGAGTGTGTTGTGTGTTGTGTGGTGTGTGTTGTGTGGAGTGTGTTGTTTGTGTTGTGTAGAGTGTGTTGTTTTGGAGTGTGTTGTGTGGAGTGTGTTGTGTGGAGTGTGTTGTGTGGAGTGTGTTGTGTGGAGTATGTTGTGTGGAGTGAGTCGTGTGGAATGTTTTGTGTGGAGTGTGTTGTTTGTGTTGTGTAGAGTGTGTTGTTTTGGAGTGTGTTGTGTGGAGTGTGTTGTGTAGAGTGTGTTGTGTAGAGTGTGTTGTGTAGAGTGTGTTGTTTGTGTTGTGTTGTGTAGAGTGTGTTGTTTTTGAGTGTGTTGTGTGGAGTGTGTTGTGTAGAGTGTGTTGTGTGGAGTGTGTTGTATGGAGTGTATTGTGTGTTGCGTGGAGTGTGTTATGTGGAGTGTGTTGTTTGTGTTGTGTAGAGTGTGTTGTTTTGGAGTGTGTTGTGTGGAGTGTGTTGTGTGGAGTGTGTTGTGTGGAGTGTGTTGTTTGTGTTGTGTAGAGTGTGTTGTTTGTGTTGTGTAGAGTGTGTTGTTTGGAGTGTGTTGTGTGGAATGTTTTATGTGGAGGTGTTGTTTGGAGTGTGTTGTGTGAAGTGTATTGTTTATTGAGTGATGTTTGGAGTGTATTGTGTGAAGTGTATTGTTTACTGAGTGATGTTTGGAGTGTGTTGTGTGAAGTGTATTGTTTATTGAGTGATGTTTGGAGTGTATTGTGTGAAGTGTATTGTTTATTGAGTGATGTTTGGAGTGTATTGTGTGAAGTGTATTGTTTACTGAGTGATGTTTGGAGTGTGTTGTGTGAAGTGTATTGTTTATTGAGTGATGTTTGGAGTGTGTTGTGTGAAGTGTATTGTTTATTAAGTGATGTTTGGAGTGTATTGTGTGGAATGTTTTGTGTGGAGGTGTTGTATGTGTTGTGTAGAGTGTGTTGTTTCAGAGTGTGTTGTTTGGAGTGTGTTGTGTGGAATGTGTTATGTGAACACAAACACACACCCACAAAAGAAGTGCAACACACACTCGCAAATGACTACTGACACACACACTCATAAATGAACCCGTAATATTGTTACATTTTAGATAAATGAACCCATAACATTGTTATAGTTTAGATAAATGAACCCAATAACATTCTTATATTTTAGATAAATGAACCCATAACATTGTTATATTTTAGATAAATGAACCCAATAACATTGTTATGTTTAAGATAAATGAACCCATAACATTGTTATGTTTAAGATAAATGAACCCATAACATTGTTATGTTTAAGATAAATGAACCCGTAACATTGTTATGTTTAAGATAAATTAACCCGCAACATTGTTATATTTTAGACAAATGTACCCATAACATTGTTATATTTTTGTTAAATGAACCAATAACATTGTTATATTTTAGATAAATGTACCAATAACATTGTTATGTTTTAGATTAATGAACCCAATAACATTGTTATGTTTAAGATAAATGAACCCATAACATTGTTATGTTTAAGATAAATGAACTCATAACATTGTTATGTTTAAGATAAATGAACTCATAACATTGTTATATATAGATAAAGGAACTCATAACATTGTTATATATAGATAAAGGAACCCATAACATTGTTATATATATATAAATAAACTCATAACATTACTATATTTAAGATAAAAATCTCCGTTTATTGTGAAAATAGACATCCATTATAAACAACAACAATTATAGAGACCTTGTGCAGGACAACATAGAATCCATGATTTGCATGAGTTGATGGACAACACTTTGGATGTGGCTCATTGCCACGACGAGTGTCATCTCGGTGGTCGTCTCTCTGTCAGCAACTGTCCAGCTCATGAGATTGCTGTCTGGGTTATCTTACTGCTCCTCGTTCATGATATTCTACTTGTTTTGGTAAATGTTCAATGCTCTGAAACATGACTGGCGTATAATTGTTCTATAGAACATTAACAATGATGATAAGAGAGGCTGTACTTGTGCTTGTCTCCAAACCAGGAAGTTTTACTTTCTCCACATTGGAAATATTTCTTATTTTATATATAAACGTGTCCAGAGTCAAACATCAACAGCTTAGATATGAACCATCCCAGCATGAAGTCTGTGTCCATTGTCAAACATCAACAACTTAGACATGAACCATCCCAGCGTGAAGTCTGTGTCCATTGTCAAACATCAACAACTTAGACATGAACCATCCCAGCGTGAAGTCTGTGTCCAGTGTCAAACATCAACAGCTTAGACATGAACCATCCCAGCGTGAAGTCTGTGTCCAGTGTCAAACATCAACAGCTTAGACATGAACCATCCCAGCGTGAAGTCTGTGTCCAGTGTCAAACATCAACAACTTAGACATGAACCATCCCAGCGTGAAGTCTGTGTCCAGTGTCAAACATCAACAACTTAGACATGAACCATCCCAGCATGAAGTCTGTGTCCATTGTCAAACATCAACAGCTTAGACATGAACCATCCCAGCGTGAAGTCTGTGTCCAGTGTCAAACATCAACAACTTAGACATGAACCATCCCAGCGTGAAGTCTGTGTCCAGTGTCAAACATCAACAGCTTAGACATGAACCATCCCAGCGTGAAGTCTGTGTCCAGTGTCAAACATCAACAACTTAGACATGAACCATCCCAGCGTGAAGTCTGTGTCCAGTGTCAAACATCAACAGCTTAGACATAAACCATCCCAGCGTGAAGTCTGTGTCCATTGTCAAACATCAACAACTTAGACATGAACCATCCCAGCATGAAGTCTGTGTCCAGTGTCAAACATCAACAACTTAGACATGAACCATCCCAGCATAAAGTCTGTGTCCATTGTCAAACATCAACAGCTTAGACATAAACCATCCCAGCGTGAAGTCTATGTCCAGTGTCAAACATCAACAGCTTAGACATAAACCATCCCAGCATGAAGTCTATGTCCAGTGTCAAACATCAACAACTTAGACATGAACCATCCCAGCGTGAAGTCTGTGTCCAGTGTCAAACATCAACAACTTAGACATGAACCATCCCAGCATGAAGTCTGTGTCCAGTGTCAAACATCAACAACTTAGACATGAACCATCCCAGCATGAAGTCTGTGTCCAGTGTCAAACATCAACAACTTAAACATAAACCATCCCAGCATGAAGTCTGTGTCCAGTGTCAAACATCAACAACTTAGACATAAACCATCCCAGCATGAAGTCTGTGTCCAGTGTCAAACATCAACAACTTAGACATGAACCATCCCAGCGTGAAGTCTGTGTTCAGTGTCAAACATCAACAACTTAGACATGAAACCATCCCAACGTGAAGTCTGTGTCCAGTGTCAAACATCAACAACTTAGACATGAAACCATCCCAGCGTGAAGTCTATGTCAGTGTCAAACATCAACAACTTAGACATGAACCATCCCAGCATGAAGTCTGTGTCCAGTGTCAAACATCAACAACTTAGACATGAACCATCCCAGCGTGAAGTCTGTGTCCATTGTCAAACATCAACAGCTTAGACATGAACCATCCCAGCGTGAAGTCTATGTCCAGTGTCAAACATCAACAGCTTAGACATGAACCATCCCAGCATGAAGTCTGTGTCCAGTGTCAAACATCAACAGCTTAGACATGAACCATCCCAGCGTGAAGTCTGTGTCCAGTGTCAAACATCAACAACTTAGACATAAACCATCCCAGCATGAAGTCTGTGTCCAGTGTCAAACATCAACAACTTAAACATAAACCATCCCAGCATGAAGTCTGTGTCCAGTGTCAAACATCAACAACTTAAACATAAACCATCCCAGCATGAAGTCTATGTCCAGTGTCAAACATCAACAACTTAGACATGAACCATCCCAGCGTGAAGTCTGTGTTCAGTGTCACAAATTTGAACCACTTCAATCAATCATCAATCTCAAGAATGAGTGGGATGTAGTTTCTTCAGGACATCATGTACAGACATGTTTATGTTCAGAACTAAAATACCATTTTGTTATATAAGCAACCAGCCGTGATATCTAATTGAAGATGGCTTTTAGAAGTTGTGGGTCGATAAGTGGGAACACTGGATGTGGGTCGATAAGTGGAAACACTGGTGGATGTGGGTCGTTAAGTGGGAACACTGGATGTTGGTTGATATGTGGGAACACTTGATGTGGGTCGATAAGTGGGGACACAACAGATGTGGGTCGATAAGTGGGAACAACACTAGATGTGGGTCGAGTGAGAGCACTACATGTGGGTCGATAGGTGGGAACACTAGATGTGGGTCGATAAGTGGGAACACTGGATGTGGGTCGATAAGTGGGAATACTAGATGTTGGTCGATAAGTGGACACTAGATGTGGGTCGATAAGAGGGAATTATGGATGTGGGTCGATAAGTCGACCATGGAGGTAGGTCGATAATTGGGCATTCGATTTTTGGTTGATAAGTGGACACTGGATGTGGGTCGGTAAGTGGACACTGGATATGGGTCGATAAGAGGGAACAATGGATGTGGATCGACAGGACATGAAGAACTAACTAGATGTGGGTCAACAAAACAGGACGAAAGAGCTAGAAGTGAGTCGAGAAGACGGGGCGAAATAATTAGATGTGGGTGGACAAGCTAGGAAGAACTAACTTGATGTGGGTCGATAAGATAGAAAAAAAAATGGATCGGTAATGGTTGACAAGACATAAAGAACTGTATAGATGTGATCGACAATACCGGCCAAACTGGATATATATATATGGGTCGATATAATAGAGATAACTGGATACATGTGGGTCGGCAAGACTAAATAACTGGATAGATGTGGGTCGACAAGACTGATTTGATAAATGTGGATCGACAAACAAGAAGAGGTGGATCCATGTGGGTCGACAATACATAAATAACTGGATAGATGTAATCGACAATACAGAAAAACTGGATATATATGGGTGGACAAAATAAAGATAACTGGAAAAATGTGGGTCGACAAGACTAAATAACTGGATAAATATGGGTCGACAAGACTAAATAACTGGATAAATGTGGGTGGACAAGACTAAATAACTGGATAAATGTGGGTCGACAAGACTAAATAACTGGATAAATGTGGGTCGACAAGACTAAATAACTGGATAAATGTGGGTGGACAAAATAAAGATAACTGGATAAATGTGGGTCGACAAGACTAAATAACTGGATAAATGTGGGTCGACAAGACTAAATTACTGGATAAATGTGGGTGGACAAAATAAAGATTACTGGATAGTTGTGGGTGGACAAAATAAAGATAACTGGATAAATGTGGGTTGACAAGACTAAATAACTGGATAAATGTGGGTCGACAAGACTAAATAACTGGATAAATGTGGGTCGACAAGACTAAATAACTGGATAGATGTGGGTGGACAAAATAAAGATAACTGGATAGATGTGGGTCGACAAGACTGAACAACGTCTTGTACAACAAGTTTATGTCAATAGAAGTAAGAAACAGGGTTCATCAGTCCTATATAGAGCCAATTCTGACCTATAGAAGTGAATCATGGACAGTAGACAGTCAATGAAAAGACGATTAAAGAATGTTGAGAGTTCCCTGGACAGCTTAAAAGACCAACGAGAACATTCTCAAAGAGGCCAACACAAAAAGGAAGCTCCTAAAAAACATCAGAAAGAAACAATCGACATTTTTCGGGCACATCATGAGAAGAGGAAAGTTGGAATACTTGGTTACAACTGGCAAAATAAAAGGAAAGAGAGATCACGGACGATAATGGGAGAAGATACTATAGTTCGTTCACAAATTCGTGCCCACAGAGTTGATCATTTATCTCGGAAACTTTGATGAATTTCTGTAATACTTTTTCATGAAATCCTTTCTTTTTTTTCATCGACCTTAAGATTTTTGACATTTAAGTACAAAGGTAGTCTGTATTTTGCACAAATCATTTGTTGTTATATAATTTTAGGAAAATATCAAATTGCGTGCTCTAAACATTAGACTTTACTGTAAATTATGCTAATTTTCTAACAATGCAAGTCAAAGGCGTATCCGTATCACATTGAAGAGGGCAACGTTTTTCATTTGATTTGATATCTTCGTCATAGAGATAGGTCAACTTTGACCAAAGTATCAAACACACATATTCGCCAAATAGCAGGCGTGATAGATAGCTTAGTGGGCACAAACAACAGTCAACAACAGAATTGATTCGATGCACTGTGGATAGAGAATTGTAGAAACGACATGAATGAGCACGCCAACTGGTGTACTACATGATGATGAAGGAAACGACAGGAAGAAAAGTGTGCACGTTGTAGCCACAGGACAATGCCCGCCTTGTGTCGGGCAGATCTGCCATGACATTTGCACAAGAAGAAATCCATACTGACGATCACGGGATGTCGGCTGGAACGTTTCATTATGAGATCTTGTTGTGACATCAGTTCTCTACCTGAACTTTAGAGAGGCAAATCGTTAAAGGCTTGCCACGTCGCTGATAGCGCTCTTGTCGTTTACGTCAACAGTCTAGTTGATCAACAGATAGAAACTTGATTTCTAGAGAAGTTAGATCTATGAACTAATGTTGGTCGGAAAACTTAATTTCTAGAGAAGTTAGATCTATGAACTAATGTTGGTCGGAAAACTTAATTTCTAGAGAAGTTAGATCTATGAACTAATGTTGGTCGGAAAACTTAATTTCTAGAGAAGTTAGATCTATGAACTAATGTTGGTCGGAAAACTTAATTTCTAGAGAAGTTAGATCTATGAACTAATGTTGGTCGGAAAACTTAATTTCTAGAGAAGTTAGATCTATGAACTAATGTTGGTCAGAAACATAATTTCTAGAGAAGTTAGATCTATGAACTAATGTTGGTCAGAAACATAATTTCTAGAGAAGTTAGATCTATGAACTAATGTTGGTCAGAAACTTAATTTCTAGAGAAGTTAGATCTATGAACTAATGTTGGTCGGAAAACTTAATTTCTAGAGAAGTTAGATCTATGAACTAATGTTGGTCGGAAAACTTAATTTCTAGAGAAAAACTGGCTCGAGAAATATGATCTTTGATGATAAGGTTGGTCAGAAACTTGATCGTTGATGAAAGGTTGGTCAGAAACTTGATCTTTGATGACTATTGAAAATCTTGATTTCTAGTGAGAAAAGGCAGGAGAAACTTGATTCTTTATTACATGCTAATGAGAAAACTAGAATTCTAGAGAACAACTGCAGAAACTTGATTGTTTAATAAACACTGGTAAGGAAACTTGATTTCTAGCGATTGGCTGCATCTCTGAGGTCATTCTAGTCAGAAAACGCCATATTGATACCGGAAGTGAGATCTGCCGTGCTATGCCCGAGCTCCCACCAGCCCCACCCGTCGTCATATCCGGTCACTACCGGGGCCCCAGTGCACCCTGGGCAGGTGGGCGTGGTGTATGTCGTCACACGCAAGCACGACCGCTTTCCGGCCGCCTTTCTGAGAAACCTTTTCACGATTCCGGTTTTCTCCGGCACTTTCCGGTACTCGAGAAGTCTGCCCACGGAGAAGACTTTGGGGGCTCCATGCGGGTGGGACACCATGATGGCGTAGTCCGTCAGTGAGGCGTCTTTCACAGATCTGGGAATGCTCAATCCACAATCTTTGGCCGCCTCCACGAAGCGGTGGATTTTCTGGATAAAGTCCACGTCGTGGGTGACGCAGCGAACGATGACTCGGTCTTCGTCCTGACTGTCGCGTCTGATGTCCTGACCTTTCAAGGTCACCACACTGAGTCTGTCTGGGGAGTCAAAGAAGAACTCTACCTCTGTGTGACGCGCCTCTTTGGCGTCATGAACGACGTGTCTGTTGGTGCATACATCGATGAACCCGTACACGCAGTGCTGGCAGCCCTGTGGGTTCACAATATATCGCACATTATATCTCACAAATTATAACACACAATATATCACACACTATATCACACAATATATCACACACTATATCACACAATATATCACACAATATATCGCACATTATATCTCACATTATATCTCACAAATTATAACACACAATATATCACACACTATATCACACAATATATCACACACTATATCACACAATATATATAGCCCTTTTCGTCTTGTCAGACGGTCTAGTGTATTTTTTGAAGTTTTGCTTTTCTCAAACAGCTTCTCTCGTGGCTAATTCTACCAATGTTCGACAAGCACACACGGTCACAGAATGAACAAGTCAGGCTCACTGATCCACAAGGTTTTCCATCCTTTTTCATGAGTCTTTTCTCTTCTAAGTTTTGCCTTAGCACAGTCTCAAATGATGTTATACCGCTCCTGATACATGTTCCCCATGATGTGCGATCACTTGCCAGATGTTCCCAGTCGTTTTCACAGATGGAGAAGTCATTCAGAGATGATTTACAGATATCTCTATATCGTAGTTTAGATCTGCCGATTTGTCTTTTTCCGTGTGTTAGTTCACCATATAGTATTTGCCTGGGAATGCGCTTTTCTTCCATTCGTTGGACATGCCCCAGCCATCTTAGTCTTCGACATCAGAGCATCGACATGATTGTTAGGGTCTTAGCACGTTGCAGGACAGTTAAGTTGGTTATTTTGTCCTGCCATTTGATGTGCATTATTTTGCTGAGACATCGCATGTGGAAGACATTTAGTCTTTTTTCCTGGTTTATGTTGTCACAATATATCCACAATATATCACGCAATATATCACACAATGTATCTTGCATTATATCACACAACATATCACACAATATATCACACAATATATCACACAATATATCACACAATATATCACACATTATATCACACAATATATCACACAATATATCACACAATATATCACACAATATATCACACAATATATCATACAATAAATGAAAAGACGATTGGAGGCCACAGAGATAGGATTTCTCAGAAGAATGTTGAAAGTTCCCTGGACAGCTAAAAAGACCAATCAGGAAGATCTCAAAGAGGCCAACACAAAAAAGCTCTTTAAAAACATCAGAAAGAAGCAATCAACATTTTTCGGGCACATCATGAGAAGAGGAGAGTTGGAATACTTGGTTACAACTGGCAAAAAAAAAGGAAAGAGAGATCGAGGGCGACAAAGAGAGAAAGTACTGGATAGCTTGGTGTCATGGCATGGAAAACAGTCAACAACAGAACTGATACGATGCACTGTAGATAGAAGATTGTGGAGGAACATGATCACCTACGCCAAACGGTATGGCACATGATGATGATATCACACAATATATCACACAATATATCACACAATATATCACACAATAGATCACACAATATATCACACAAAATATCACACAATATATCACACAATATATCACACAATAGATCACAAAATATATCACACAATAGATCACACATTATATCACACAATATATCACACAATAGATCACACATTATATCACACAATATATCACACAATAGATCACACAATATATCACACAATAGATCACACAATATATCACACAAAAGATCATACAATAGGTCACACATTATATCGCACAATATATCACACAATAGATCAAACATTATATCACACAATAGATCACACATTATATCACACAATATATCACACAATATATCACACAATATATCACACAATATATCTCACAATATATCACACAATATATCTCACAATATATCACACAATATATCACACAATATATCACACAATATATCACACATTATATCACACAATATATCACACAATAGATCACACAATATATCACACAATATATCACACAATATATCACACAATAAATCACACAATATATCACAAAAAATATATCACACAATATATCACACAATATATCTCCCAATATATCACATAATATATCTCACAATATCTCACAATATATCACACAATATATATCACAATATATCACCCAATATATCACACAATATCTCACAATATATCACACAATATATCACACACTATTTCACATAATATATCACACAATATGTCACACAATATATCACACAATATATAACACAATATATCACAATATATCTCACAATATATCAAACAATATATCACACAATATATCACACAATATATCACACAATATATCACATAATATATCACCCAATATATCACACAATCTATATATATATCTATATATAGCCAAGAATATATAGAACAACAACAACTTAAATGGTTCGGCCACCTGGTCAGAATGAATCCTCACCAATCACCATTAAGGGCGTTCTTCTCGAGAATGCATGGGAAAAGACCAAGAGGAAGACCCAGAAGAAGATGGATAGATGCAGTGACAGAGACATGTAACAACAAAGGAAAATCACTAATTCAGACAATTCGAGCAGCACAAGAACGACAAATGATATAAATCACGACACCTTTTAGGTATCAGTGAAAGAGAAAAGAAGAAAGAAGATATCACACAATATATCACACAATATATCTCACAATATATCACACAATATATCACACAATATATCACACAATATATCACACAATATATCTCACAATATATCACACAATATATCACACAATATATCTCACAATATATCACACAATATATCACACAATATATCTCACAATATATCACACATTATATTGTGTGATATATCACACAATATTCACACAATATATCACACAATATATCACACAATATATCATACAATACCATGTATGATATGTCACTCACCAACACCTTACAATATATCTCACATTAAACTCTTCTTCGTCTAAACTTCTAGACACCACCACCTACTAGACATCAGTAACTTCTAGGTACCACCACCTTCTAGACATCAGAAACTTCTAGGTACCACCACCTTCTAGACATCAGTAACTTCTAGGTACCACCACCTTCTAGACATCAGTAACTTCTAGGTACCACTACCTTCTAGACATCAGCAACTTCTAGATACCACCACTTTCTAGACATCAGTAACTTCTAGGTACCACTACCTTCTAGACATCAGTAACTTCTAGGTACCACCACCTTCTAGACATCAGTAACTTCTAGGTACCACCACCTTCTAGACATCAGCAACTTCTAGGTACCACCACCTTCTAGACATCAGTAACTTCTAGATACCACCACCTTCTAGACATCAGTAACTTCTAGGTACCACCACCTTCTAGACATCAGTAACTTCTAGGTACCACCACCTTCTAGACATCAGTAACTTCTAGGTACCACCACCTTCTAGACATCAGTAACTTCTAGATACCACCACTTTCTAGACATCAGTAACTTCTAGGTACCACCACCTTCTAGACATCAGCAACTTCTAGGTACCACCACCTTCTAGACATCAGTAACTTCTAGATACCACCACTTTCTAGACATCAGTAACTTCTAGGTACCACCACCTTCTAGACATCAGCAACTTCTAGATACCACCACCTTCTAGACATCAGTAACTTCTAGGTACCACCACCTTCTAGACATCAGTAACTTCTAGGTACCACCACCTTCTAGACATCAGTAACTTCTAGGTACCACTACCTTCTAGACATCAGTAACTTCTAGGCACCACCACCTTCTAGACATCAGTAACTTCTAGATACCACCTTCTAGACATCAGTAACTTCTAGGTACCACCACCTTCTAGACATCAGTAACTTCTAGGTACCACTACCTTCTAGACATCAGCAACTTCTAGGTACCACCACCTTCTAGACATCAGTAACTTCTAGGTACCACTACCTTCTAGACATCAGTAAGTTCTAGGTACCACCACCTTCTAGACATCAGTAACTTCTAGGTACCACCACCTTCTAGACATCAGTAACTTCTAGGTACCACTACCTTCTAGACATCAGTAACTTCTAGGTACCACCACCATCTAGACATCAGCAACTTCTAGGTACCACTACCTTCTAGACATTAGCAACTTCTAGATACCACCACCTTCTAGACATCAGTAACTTCTAGGTACCACCACCTTCTAGACATCAGTAACTTCTAGGTACCACCACCTTCTAGACATCAGTAACTTCTAGGTACCACCACCTTCTAGACATCAGTAACTTCTAGGTACCACCACCTTCTAGACATCAGCAACATCTAGGTACCACTACCTTCTAGACATCAGTAACTTCTAGGTACCACCACCTTCTAGACATCAGTAACTTCTAGGTACCACCACTTTCTAGACATCAGTAACTTCTAGGTACCACCACTTTCTAGACATCAGTAACTTCTAGGTACCACCACCTTCTAGACATCAGTAACTTCTAGGTACCACTACCTTCTAGACATCAGTAACTTCTAGATACCACCACCTTCTAGACATCAGTAACTTCTAGGTACCACCACCTTCTAGACATCAGTAACTTCTAGGTACCACCACCTTCTAGACATCAGTAACTTCTAGGTACCACTACCTTCTAGACATCAGTAACTTCTAGGTACCACCACCTTCTAGACATCAGTAACTTCTAGGTACCACTACCTTCTAGACATCAGTAACTTCTAGGTACCACTACCTTCTAGACATCAGTAACTTCTAGGTACCACTACCTTCTAGACATCAGTAACTTCTAGGTACCACTACCTTCTAGACATCAGTAACTTCTAGATACCACCACCTTCTAGACATCAGTAACTTCTAGGTACCACTACCTTCTAGACATCAGTAACTTCTAGGTACCACTACCTTCTAGACATCAGTAACTTCTAGGTACCACTACCTTCTAGACATCAGTAACTTCTAGATACCACCACCTTCTAGACATCAGTAACTTCTAGGTACCACTACCTTCTAGACATCAGTAACTTCTAGGTACCACTACCTACTAGACATCAGCAACTTCTAGGTACCACCACCTTCTAGACATCAGTAACTTCTAGGTACCACCACCTTCTAGATACCAGTAACTTCTAGGTACCACCACCTTCTAGACATCAGTAACTTCTAGATACCACCACCTTCTAGACATCAGTAACTTCTAGATACCACCACCATCTAGACATCAGTAACCTCTAGGTACCACTACCTTCTAGACATCAGTAACTTCTAGGTACCACTACCTTCTAGACATCAGCAACTTCTAGGTACAACTACCTTCTAGACATCAGTAAATTCTTGGTACCACTACCTTCTAGACATCAGTAACTTCTAGATACCACCACCTTCTAGACATCAGCAACTTCTAGGTACCACTACCTTCTAGACATCAGTAACTTCTAGATACCACCACCTTCTAGACATCAGTAACTTCTAGGTACCACCACCTTCTAGACATAAGCAACTTCTAGGTACCACTACCTTCTAGACATCATTAACTTCTGGGTACCACTACCTTCTAGACATCAGCAACTTCTAGGTACCACCACCTTCTAGACATCAGCAACTTCTGGGTACCACTACCTTCTAGACATCAGCAACTTTTAGGTACCACTACCTTCTAGACATAAGCAACTTCTAGGTACCACCACCTTCTAGACATAAGCAACTTCTAGGTACCACTATCTTCTTGACATCAGTAACTTCTAGACACCACTACCTTCGAGACATCAGTAACTTCTAGATACAACTACCAAAAAGCCACTACTACTCACCTGCCACAACTACCCACAAGTCACTATCCCCAGACACATCTACCCCCCAACACCACTACCCACCAGACACCACTACCCACCAGACACCACTACCCAACAGACACCACTACTCACCAGACACCACTACCAATTAGACAACACTACTCACCAGACAACACTACCCACCAGACACCACTACCCACCAGACACCACTACTCACCAGACAACACTACCCACCAGACACCACTACCCACCAGACACCACTACCCACCAGACAACACTACCCACCAGACAACACTACCCACCAGACACCACGTCTCACCAGACAACACTACTCACCAGACAACACTTCCCACCAGACAACACTACTCACCAGACAACACTACTCACCAGAAACACTACCCACCAGACAACACCACCCACCAGACAACACTACTCACCAGACAACACCACCCACCAGACAACACCGCCCACCAGACAACACTACTCACCAGACAACACCACCCACCAGACACCACCACCCACCAGACACCACTACCCACCAGACAACTCTACCCACCAGACACCACCACCCACCAGACAACACCACCCACCAGACAACACTACCCAACAGACACCACTACTCACCAGACACCTCTACTCACCAGACACCACTACCCACCAGACAACACCACCCACCAGACAACATCACCCACCAGACAACACTACCCACCAGACAACACCACCCACCAGACAACACTACCCACCAGACAACACTACCCACCAGACAACACTACCCACCAGACAACACTACCCACCAGACAACACCACCCACCAGACACCACTACCCACCAGACACCACTACCCACCAGACAACACCACCCACCAGACAACACCACCCACCAGACACCACTACCCACCAGACAACACTACCCACCAGACAACACCACCCACCAGACAACACCACCCACCAGATAACACTACCCACCAGACAACACTACCCACCAAACAACACTACCCACCAGACAACACCACCCACCAGACACCACTACCCACCAGACAACACTACCCACCAGACAACACTACCCACCTGACAACACTACCCACCAGACAACACCACCCACCAGACAACACCACCCACCAGACAACACCACCCACCAGACACCACTACCCACCAGACAACACTACCCACCAGACAACACTACCCACCAGACAACACTACCCACCAGACAACACTACCCACCAGACAACACTACCCACCAGACAACACTACCCACCAGACAACACCACCCACCAGACAACACCACCCACCAGACAACACTACCCACCAGACAACACTACCCACCAGACAACACTACCCACCAGACAACACTACCCACCAGACAACACTACCCACCAGGCAACACCACCCACCAGACAACACCACCCACCAGACAACACCACCCACCAGACAACACCACCCACCAGACACCACTACCCACCAGTCATACAAGAATGTGTAAACACAACCCCAACATCCTGACCTGCAAGATACAGTTGTCATCTCTGCAAGGGAATTCTGGGATGTTATTAATGTCCACCTGCTTGAACACACTTCCGGTAGCCCCCCTCAAAACGTCCCTGCCCACAAAGTTCTGGAAGGGGTCGTCTTTCGACCTATCACTGCTAGTGTGCTTGACCTTTAACCTGGAAGACAACACACTACTCGTTACGTCATTGACAATTCGTCAGCTTCGGACATCACACATCTCTGGGCTAATCTGCTCACTTGACCACTAGTTTACTGAAGACATGTATGTAGTCTACTTACCTGACCCAGAGTTTACTGAAGACATGTACGTAGTCTACTTACCTGACCCAGAGTTTACTGAAGACATGAACGTAGTCTACTTACCTGACCCAGAGTTTACTGAAGACATGAACGTAGTCTACTTACCTGACCCAGAGTTTACTGAAGACATGTACGTAGTCTACTTACCTGACCCAGAGTTTACTGAAGACATGTACGTAGTCTACTTACCTGACCCAGAGTTTACTGAAGACATGTACGTAGTCTACTTACCTGACCCAAAGTTTACTGAAGTCATGAACGTATCTACTTACATGACTACGAGTTTACTGAAGACATGAACGTAGTCTACTCACCTGACTACGAGTTTACTGAAGGCATGAACATAGTCTACTCACCTGACTACGAGTATACGGAAAACATGAACGTAGTCTACTCACCGGACTACTAGTTTACTGAAGGCGGAACGTAGTCTACTCACCTGACTACGAGATTACTGAAGACATGAACGTAGTCTACTTACCTGACCCAAAGTTTACTGAAAACATGTTCGTAGTCTACTAAACTTACCCAGAGTTTACTGAAGACATGTACGTAGTCTACTTACCTGACCCAAAGTTTACTGAAGTCATGAACGTAGTCTACTTATCTGACCCAAAGTTTACTGAAGACATGTACGTAGTCTACTTACCTGACCCAAAGTTTACTGAAGACATGTTCGTAGTCTACTAAACTTACCCAGAGTTTACTGAAGACATGAACGTAGTCTACTTACCTGACCCAAAGTTTACTGAAGACATGTTCGTAGTCTACTAAACTTACCCAGAGTTTACTGAAGACATGAACGTAGTCTACTTACCTGACCCAAAGTTTACTGAAGACATGAACGTAGTCTACTTACCTGACCCAAAGTTTACTGCAGACATGAACGTAGTCTACTTACCTGACCCAAAGTTTACCGAAGACATGTACGTAGTCTACTTACCTGACCCAAAGTTTAATGAAGACATGTACGTAGTCTACTTACCTGACCCAAAGTTTACTGAAGACATGTACGTAGTCTACTTACCTGACCCAAAGTTTACTGAAGACATGTACGTAGTCTACTTACCTGACCCAAAGTTTACTGAAGACATGAACGTAGTCTACTTACCTGACCCAAAGTTTACCGAAGACATGTACGTAGTCTACTTACCTGACCTAAAGTTTACTGAAGACATGAACGTAGTCTACTTATCTGACCCAAAGTTTACTGAAGACATGTACGTAGTCTACTTACCTGACCCAAAGTTCACTGAAGACATGTACGTAGTCTACTTACCTGACCCAAAGTTTACTGAAGACATGAACGTAGTCTACTTACCTGACACAAAGTTTACTGAAGACATGAACGTAGTCTACTTACCTGACACAAAGTTTACTGAAGACATGAACGTAGTCTACTTACCTGACCCAAAGTTTACTGAAGACATGAACGTAGTCTACTTACCTGACCCAAAGTTCACTGAAGACATGTACGTAGTCTACTTACCTGACCCAAAGTTTACTGAAGACATGAACGTAGTCTACTTACCTGACACAAAGTTTACTGAAGACATGTTCGTAGTCTACTTACCTGACCCAAAGTTTACTGAAGACATGAACGTAGTCTACTTACCTGACACAAAGTTTACTGAAGTCATGTACGTAGTCTACTTACCTGACCCAAAGTTTACTGAAGACATGTGCGTACTCTGCTTATCTGACCCAAAGTTTACTGAAGACATGTTCGTAGTCTACTAAACTTACCCATAGTTTACTGAAGACATGAACGTAGTCTACTTACCTGACCCAAAGTTTACTGAAGACATGAACGTAGTCTACTTACCTGACCCAAAGTTTACTGAAGACATGTTCGTAGTCTACTAAACTTACCCAGAGTTTACTGAAGACATGAACGTAGTCTACTTACCTGACCCAAAGTTTACTGAAGACATGTATGTAGTCTACTTACCTGACCCAAAGTTTACTGAAGACATGTACGTAGTCTACTTACCTGGCCAAAGTTTACTGAAGACATGTACGTAGTCTACTTACCTGACCCAAAGTTTACTGAAGACATGTACGTAGTCTACTTACCTGACCCAAAGTTCACTGAAGACATGTACGTAGTCTACTTACCTGACCCAAAGTTTACCGAAGACATGTACGTAGTCTACTTACCTGACCCAAAGTTTACTGAAGACATGTTCGTAGTCTACTAAACTTACCCAGAGTTTACTGAAGACATGTACGTAGTCTACTTACCTGACCCAAAGTTTCCTGAAGACATGTGCGTACTCTGCTTATCTGACCCAAAGTTTACTGAAGACATGTTCGTAGTCTACTAAACTTACCCATAGTTTACTGAAGACATGAACGTAGTCTACTTACCTGACCCAAAGTTTACTGAAGACATGTATGTAGTCTACTTACCTGACCCAAAGTTTACTGAAGACATGTACGTAGTCTACTTACCTGACCCAAAGTTTACTATTGGCATGAACGTAGTCTACTCACTTGACGCAAAGTTTACTGATGCCTTGAACATAGTCTACTCAAATGACCCAATGTTTACTGAAGGCATGACCGTAAACGTAGACTAATCACCTGACTGAATGTTTACTAAAGACATAAACGTAGTCTACTAACCTGACTACGAGTTTACTGAAGACATGAACGTAGTCTACTCACCTGACTACGAGTTTACTGAAGGCATGAACGTAGTCTACTCACCTGACCCAAAGTTTATTGAAGACATGAACGTAGTCTACTCACCTGACTATGTGTTTACTGAACGCTTGAACGTAGTCTACTCACCGGACTACGAGTTTACTGAAGACATATATGTAATCTACTCACCTGACTAAGAGTTTATTGAAGACACGTACGTAGTCTACTCACCTGACACAGATTACTGAAGGCATGACAGTAGTCTATTTACCTGACCTAAATTTTACTGAAGGCATATCCGTAGACTACTTACCTGATCCAAAGTTTACTGAATGCATGACCGTAGACTATTCACCTGACCCAAAGTTTACTATAAGCATGAACGTAATCTACTCACCTGTCCCAAAGTTTACTGAAGTCTTGAACATAGTCTACTCACCTGACCTAATGTTTACTGAAAGCATGAACGTAAACGTAGTCTAATCACTTGACTCAAAGTTTACTGAAGACATAAACGTAGTCTACTCACCTGACTACGAGTTTATTGAAGACATGAACGTAGTCTACTCACCTGACTACGAGTTTACTGAAGACATGAACGTAGTCTACGCACCTGACTACGAGTTTACTGAAGGCATAAACGTAGTCTACTCACCTGACTACGAGTTTACTGAAGGCATGAACGTAGTCTAAGATTTCCTGATGACGTAATGATTCCGGAAAATCATCCAAGGTGACGTCCTGGACAGGGAGAAAGTTCTCGTGGCCCGCATTCCTTGAGCAGGTCAGTCGTCTGTGATGTAGGTCAGCCTCTCTCTGAAAGAGGTCAATCTCCAGGTGTTCCTCTGTTCAATACGTCATTCAAGATGGAGTTCATGGCGAGGCAGCAAGGATATCACAAGACAGACATAATAACTGACAGATAGGCAGATCAGACAGAATAGCTGACAGATAGGTAGATCAGACAGAATAGCTGACAGGTAGGAAGATCAGACAGAATAGATGACAGATAGGCAGATCAGACAGAATAGCTGACAGGTAGGCAGATCAGACAGAATAGCTGACAGGTAGGCAGATCAGACAGAATAGCTGACAGGTAGGCAGATCAGACAGAATAGATGACAGATAGGTAGATCAGACAGAATAGCTGACAGGTAGGCAGATCAGACAGAATAGATGACAGATAGGCAGATCAGACAGAATAGATGACAGATAGGCAGATCAGACAGAATAGATGACAGATAGGCAGATCAGACAGAATAGATGACAGATAGGCAGATCAGACAGAATAGATGACAGATAGGCAGATCAGACAGAATAGATGACAGATAGGCAGATCAGACAGAATAGATGACAGATAGGCAGATCAGACAGAATAGATGACAGATAGGCAGATCAGACAGAATAGATGACAGATAGGCAGATCAGACAGAATAACTGACAGGTAGGCAGATCAGACAGAATAGCTGACAGATAGGCAGATCAGACAGAATAGCTGACAGATAGGCAGATCAGACAGAATAGCTGACAGGTAGGCAGATCAGACAGAATAGGTGACAGATAGACAGATCAGACAGAATAGCTGACAGATAGGTATATCAGACAGAATAGCTGACAGATAGGTATATCAGACAGAATAGCTGACAGGTAGGCAGATCAGACAGAATAGCTGACAGATAGACAGATCAGACAGAATAGCTGACAGGTAGGCAGATCAGACAGAATAGCTGACAGGTAGGCAGATCAGACAGAATAGCTGACAGATAGACAGATCAGACAGAATAGCTGACAGGTAGGCAGATCAGACAGAATAGCTGACAGATAGACAGATCAGACAGAAAAGCTGACAGGTAGGCAGATCAGACAGAATAGCTGACAGAGAGACAGATCAGACAGAAAAGCTGACATATAGGCATATCAGAAAGAATAGCTGACAGGTAGGCAGATCAGACAGAATAGCTGACAGGTAGTCAGATTAGACAAAACAGCTGACAGGTAGGCAGATCAGACAGAATAGCTGACAGATTTGCAGATCAGACTAAATAGCTGACAGATAAGCAGATCACACAGAATAGCTGACAGATAGGCAGATCACACAGAATAGCTGACAGATAGACAGATCAGACGGAATAGATGGCAGGTGGGCATATCAGACAGAATAGCTGACATATATAAAGTCATCAATCAGAATAGCTGACATATGGATAGACATATCAGACAGCAAATCTGACAGATCATATACAAGATCTGACAGATAGATAGGCAGATCAGACAGTAAATATGACAGATAAATAGATCAGATAATAAATCTGACAGATCTTACATAAAATCTGACAGAAAGATAGACAGATAAAACATAAAATCTGACAGAGAGAAAGGCAGATCAGACAGTAAATATGACAGATAAATAGATCAGAAAATAAATCTGACAGATCTTACATAAAATCTGACAGAGAGATAGACAGATAAAACATAAAATCTGACAGAGAGAAAGGCAGCTCAGACAGTAAATATGACAGATAGATAAATCAGACAATAAATCTGACAGATCAGATTGCAAATCTGACAGAGTGATAGACAGATGACACTGCACATCTGACAGAGGGATAGACAGATCAGACTACAAATCTGACAGAGAAATAGACAGATCAGACTGCAATTCTGACACATCTTTCATAAAATCTGACAGAGAGATAAACAGATCAGACAGCAAATCTGACAGATATATCAGACAATAAATCTGACAGATCAGACAGCAAATCTGACAGAGAGATAGACAGATGAGACTGCAAATCTGACAGATAGATAGACAGATATTCTGACAGATTGGCAGATCAAACAGCAATTCTGACAGACAAATCAGACATAAAATCTGACATATAGATAGGCAGATCATGCTAAAGGGGTGGCATATAAACACACAGATTTGACATAAAAGTTGACATATAGACAGAGAGATAAGACAGATAGATCAAACAGACAAATTGATACTTAAGGAAACAAATTAGACAGACAGAAGATATGGTGTTTGGATAAAACGGACTGAAGAGCAGAATGACAGATCAAACAGAAAAGTTGATACAGAGACAGACGAACAGATAATGCATCAAAACTGTCACATAGACAACTATCGTAGATCGTAGTCAACTTACCTGAAATATACTAACCAGAATAGCTAACACATAGACAGACAAACATACCAGACAAAAATACTGACACACTGATAGACACATATGCTAAACATAATAGTTGATAAGCAAGTAGATCAGACAAACAATTGACAAACAGATCTGACAGAGAAGCTGATAGACAAATAGATCAGGCAAAGCGCTGACGGACAAACATATATGATAGAAAAGCTGATATATTGACATTCAAGGGGTCAGAAAGATTGACCAGTATAGGAGTCAGAAAGACTGGCCATTATGTGGGTCAGAAAGACTGACCAGTATGGGAGTCAGAAAGTTTGCTCAGTATGAGAGTCATAAAGATTGCTCAGTATGGGAGTCATAAAGATTGCTCAGTATGGGAGTCATAAAGTTTGCTCAGTATGGGAGTCATAAAGTTTGCTCAGTATGGGAGTCAGAAAGATTGCTCAGTATGGGAGTCAGAAAGATTGGCCAGTATGGGAGTCAGAAAGATTGGCCAGTATGGGAGTCAGGCCTTCCATTATTGCTCCAGTCTGCCCCTCACTGTTCTCTGATGTGGCCGGGATATTCTCTATTCTACAGCGCCCATAAACAACATATTTTATTGGTCGGGATATTCTCTCTTCTACAGCGCCCATAAACAACATATTTTATTGGTCGGGTTATTCTCTCTTCTACAGCGCCCATAAATAACAGATTTTAATTGGCCGGGATATTCTCTCTTCTACAGCGCCCATAAACAACAGACTTTAATGGCTGGGATATTCTCTCTTCTACAGCGCCCATAAACAACAGACTTTAATGGCCGGGATAACTAAGCTGTGAAGGTAGTGCCCCTTCTATAGCACACACAGCTGCTGTCACTAGTGGCTGAAGATCGATTCAGTCTGCAAGGGTATTAAAGACAGGAGCTGGAGCAACCTGGTATAGGCCTCAGGGCACACCAGGGACCAACGTTGTTGGTACATCATAACCAGTCCAGAAGCAGTCCAGAAAAAACTACTGAGAGAAGGCTGACATGAAACCATGACAGCAAGACGGAAATCTGACATGAAACCATGACAGCAAGAAAGAGAAGTTAGACTGTGGAACCAAATATGGCCAGTTAGATCGAGAAATTAAAATGTAGGCAATTAAATTGAGAAGTAGAAATGTAGATAATTAGACTGAGAAGTAGAAATGTAGATAATTAGACTGAGAAGTAGAAATGTAGATAATTAGACTGAGAAGTAGGAATATAGATAATTAGATTGAGAAGTAGAAGTATAGATAATTAGACTCAGAAACAAAACATCTAGACATTTAGACTGAGTAAAAGGGATGCAATGTAGACAGATTGATAAATACAAATGTAGACAATTAGACTAGAAGTAAAAATGTAGACAATTAGACTAGAAGTAAAAATGTAGACAATTAGACTAGAAGTAAAAATGTAGACAATTAGACTAGAAGTAAAAATGTAGACAATTAGACTAGAGGTAAAAATGTAGACAATTAGACTAGAAGTAAAACTGTAGACAATTAGACTAGAAGTAAAAATGTAGACAATTAGACTAGAAGTAAAACTGTAGACAATTAGACTAGAAGTAAAAGTGTAGACAATTAGACTAGAGGTAAAAATGTAGACAATTAGACTAGAAGTAAAACTGTAGACAATTAGACTAGAAGTAAAACTGTAGACAATTAGACTAGAAGTAAAACTGTAGACAATTAGACTAGAAGTAAAAATGTAGACAATTAGACTAGAAGTAAAAATGTAGACAATTAGACTAGAAGTAAAACTGTAGACAATTAGACTAGACGTAAAACTGTAGACAATTAGACTAGAAATAAAACTGTAGACAATTAGACTAGAAGTGAAAATGTAGACAATTAGACTAGAGGTAAAAATGTAGACAATTAGACTAGAGTTAAAAATGTAGACAATTAGACTAGAAATAAAACTGTCTAATTAAATACAGACAGACTGAGAAGATTGAGAACCAGAACGTATCGTGACCTAATAAATAAAGACAGACTGATTAAAGATAGACAGGTATATATCTCTATCTAAATACACAGACCGGTGGCAGAGAGACAGACTGATGACAGCCGGAAAAGACTGATGGCAGAGAAACAGACTGATGGCAGAGAGACAGACTGATGGCAGAGAGACAGACTGATGGCAGAGAGACAGACTGATGGCAGAGAGACAGACTGATGACAGAGGGACAGACTGATGGCAGAGGGACAGACTGATGGCAGAGAGACAGACTGATGGCAGAGAGACAGACTGATGACAGAGGGACAGACTGATGGCAGAGGGACAGACTGATGGCAGAGGGACAGACTGATGGCAGAGAGACAGACTGATGACAGAGGGACAGACTGATGGCAGAGGGACAGACTGATGGCAGAGAGACAGACTGATGACAGAGGGACAGACTGATGGCAGAGAGACAGACTGATGACAGAGGGACAGACTGATGGCAGAGGGACAGACTGATGGCAGAGGGACAGACTGACAGACTGATGGCAGAGAGACAGACTGATGGCAGAGAGACAGACTGATGACAGAGAGACAGACTGATGACAGAGGGACAGACTGATGACAGAGGGACAGACTGATGACAGAGGGACAGACGGACAGACTGATGGCAGAGAGACAGACTGATGGCAGAGAGACAAACTGATGGCAGAGAGATAGACTGATGACAGCCGGAAAAGACTGATGACAGAGGGACAGACTGATGACAGAGGGACATACTGATGGCAGAGAGACAGACTGATGGCAGAGGGACAGACTGATGGCAGAGAGACAGACTGATGACAGAGGGACAGACTGATGACAGAGGGACAGACTGATGACAGAGAGACAGACTGATGACAGAGGGACAGACTGATGGCAGAGAGACAGACTGATGACAGAGGGACAGACTGATGACAGAGGGACAGACTGATGGCAGAGAGACAGACTGATGACAGAGAGACAGACTGATGACAGAGGGACAGACTGATGACAGAGGGACAGACTGATGACAGAGAGACAGACTGATGACAGAGGGACAGACTGATGACAGAGGGACAGACTGATGACAGAGGGACAGACTGATGACAGAGAGACAGACTGATGACAGAGGGACAGACTGATGACAGAGAGAGACAGACTGATGACAGAGGGACAGACTGATGACAGAGAGACTCTAATTAACTCCTAAACATGGGCAGACTGATGGGAAACATACAGGTAGATTTCACTATATATAGACAGACAGGTACATTATCGAACTATATAAATAGACAGGCTGATGACAGGTAGACATACAGGTATATCCTCCTAACTAAATAGACACACTACTGACCTGTAGATAGACAGGTATACCCCCTAACTAAATAGACAGACTTCTGACCTGTAGACAGACAGGTATATGCCCCTAACTAAATAGACAGACTACTGACCTGTAGACAGACAGGTATATGCCCCTAACTAAATAGACAGACTACTGACCTGTAGACAGACAGGTATATGCCCATAACTAAATAGACAGACTACTGACCTGTAGACAGACAGGTATATTCCCCTAACAAAATAGACAGACTACTGACCTGTAGATAGACAGGTATATCCCCCTAACAAAATAGACAGACTTTTGACCTGCAAATAGAAAGGTTTATCCCCCTAACTAAATAGACAGACTATTGACCTGTAGATAGACAGGTATGTCCCCCCTCACAAAATAGACAGACTATTGACAGGTAGACAGACAGATACCTCTCCATGTCTAAATAGACAGACTATTGACAGGTAGACAGACATCTTCATGTCTAAATAGACAGACTAAACCATGTCCACGTCATTCGTAGACAATACAAAGATACGAGGACAGATCGAGGGATGATAGACAGAGAGAGAGAGAGATCAGCAGGGAGTAGCTGGAAAAGACAGGGCGTGACCCAATAATGTGAGTGTTGACACGTGACAGATTACTGTAAACCTTGTAATGTGCGCGTGCATGGCAGCACGTGGGGTTACCTTTGCGGTAGTAGGACGACCTGGCTGACGAGGAATTCTCAGAACTGAAATATAGAAGGGTGGAGCATGCAAATAATAGTGGGACACGTGGGACACGTGGGTGGGGTGGAGCATGCAAATAATAGTGGGACACGTGGGTGGGGTGGAGCATGCAAATAATAGTGGGACACGTGGGACACGTGGGTGGGGTGGAGCATGCAAATAATAGTGGGACACGTGGGACACGTGGGTGGGGTGGAGCATGCAAATAATAGTGGGACACGTGGGTGGGGTGGAGCATGCAAATAATAGTGGGACACGTGGGACACGTGGGTGGAGTGGAGCATGCAAATAATAGTGGGACACGTGGGTGGGGTGGAGCATGCAAATAATAGTGGGACACGTGGGTGGGGTGGAGCATGCAAATAATAGTGGGACACGTGGGTGGGGTGGGTGCGTGCAAGATGTGAGTGGGACACGTGGGGTGGCGTGCAAGATAAGAATGGGACACGCTGATGTGGTGGGGGGATGCAAGATGAGAGTGGGACACGTTGGTGTGTTGGGGGGACGTGAAAAATGAGAGTGGGAAACGTTGGTGTTGGGGGGGGGGGGTGTGCAAGATGAAAGTAGGACACCTTGATGTGTTGGGGTGGGGGAGGGGGGGGTGGGATGCGTGCAAGATGAAAGTGGGACACGTTGATGTGTGTTGGGGGGGGGGTGAGCATGAAAGTGGGTGACGTTGATGTGTTGGGGGGCGTGCAATATCAGAGTGGGACACGTTGGTGTGTTGGGGGGCGTGCAATATCAGAGTGGGACACGTTGATGTGTTGGGGTGCGTGCAAGATGAGAGTGGGACACGTGGGTGAGGCGGGGCGTGCACGATGAGAGTGGGACACGTGGGTGAGGTGGGGGTGTGCACGATGAGAGTGGGACACGTGGGTGATGTGGGGGCGTGCAAGGTGAGAGTGGGACACGTGGATGAGGTGGGGGTGTGAAACATGAGAGTGGGACTCGTGGATGAGGTTGGGGCTTGCAAGATGAGAGTGGGACACATGCGTAGGTTGGGGGCGTGCAAGATGAGAGTGGGACACGTGGGTGAGGTGGGGGGGGGCGTGCAAGATGAGAGTGTGACATGAAGGTGAGGTGGGGGGCGTGCAAGATGAGAGTGGGACACGTTGGTGAGGTGTGGGGGGCGTGCAATATGAGAGTGTGACATGAAGGTGAGGTGGGGGGGCGTGCAAGATGAGAGTGGGACACGGGGTGAAGTGGAGGGGGGCGTGCAAGATGAGAGTGTGGCACGTGGGTGAGGTGGAGGGGGGCGTGCAAGATGAGAGTGTGGCACGTGGGTGAGGTGGAGGGGGCGTGCAAGATGAGAGTGTGGCACGTGGGTGAGGTGGAGGGGGGCGTGCAAGATGAGAGTGGGACACGTGGGTGAGGTGGAGGGGGGCGTGCAAGATGAGAGTGTGGCACGTGGGTGAGGTGGGGGCGTGCAAGATGAGAATGGGACACGTGGGTGATGGGGACGGGACACGTGGGTGAGTTGGGGACGGGCAAGATGAGAGTGGACACGTGGGTGAGGTGGAGGGGGGCGTGCAGGATGAAAGTGTGACACGTGGGTGAGGTGGGAGCGTGCAAGATGAGAGTGTGGCACGTGGGTGAGGTGGGGGCGTGCAGGATGAAAGTGTGACACGTGGGTGAGGTGGGAGCGTGCAAGATGAGAGTGTGTCACGTGGGTGAGGTGGGAGCGTGCAAGATGAGAGTGTGGCACGTGGGTGAGGTGGGGGCGTACAGGATGAAAGTGTGACACGTGGGTGAGTTGAGGACGTGCAAGATGAGAGTGGGACACGTAGGTGAGTTGGGGACGTGCAAGATGAGAGTGTGACACGTGGGTGAGTTGGGGACGTGCAAGATGAGAGTGGGACACGTGGGTGAGTTGGGGACGTGCAAGATGAGAGTGGGACACGTGGGTGAGTTGGGGACGTGCAAGATGAGAGTGGGACACGTGGGTGAGTTGGGGGCGTGCAGGATGAGAGTGGCACACGTGGGTGAGTTGGGGGCGTGCAGGATGAGAGTGGGACGTTAATTCTGAAATGACGTTTGATGGTTTTGTTTACCTTCCGGTTAGTTGGGGGGGGGGCGTTAATTCTGAAATGACGTTTGATGGTTTTGTTTACCTTCCGGTTAGTTGGGGGGGGGGGCGTTAATTCTGAAATGACGTTTGATGGTTTTGTTGACCTTCCGGTTAGTTGGAGAGTCGAGGGGGGGAGGGGGGGGGTCATTGTAGGAAATGTCAATCCTTATAAGTAAATATGGGGAATGTTGATTGTTGATTGTTGAATGTTGAATGTTGAATGTTGATTGTTGAATGTTGAATGTTGAATGTTGATTGTTGAATGTTGATTGTTGAATGTTGAATGTTGATTGTTGAATGTTGATTGTTGAATTTTAAATGTTGAATGTTAAACGTTGAATGTCGATTGTTGAATGTTGAATGTTGATTGTTGAATGTTGAATGTTGATTGTTGAATGTTGATTGTTAAATGTTGATTGTTGAATATTGATTGTTAATTGTTGAATGTTGAATGTTGAATTTTGATTGTTTATTGTTGATTGTTGAATGTTGAATGTTGATTGTTGAATGTTGAATGTTGATTGTTGAATGTTAATTGTTGAATGTTGATTGTTGATTGTTGAATGTTGAATGTTGATTGTTGAATGTTGAATATTGATTGTTGAATATTGATTGTTGATTGTTGAATGTTGAATGTTGAATGTTGATTGTTGAAAGTTGAATGTTGATTGTTGAATGTTGATTGTCGGTGGTTGAATTTTGAATGTTGAATATTGAATGTTGAATGTTGAATGTTGATTGTTGAATGTTGAATGTTGATTGCTGAATGTTGATTGTTGAATGTTGTTTGTTGTACATGTCTAGCAATATCTGATCTTGTTAGTGACCCAAGTTGGTCTACATGTCTAGCAATATCTGATCTTGTTAGTGACCCAAGTTGGTCTACATGTCTAGCAATATCTGATCTTGTTAGTGACCCAAGTTGGTCTACATGTCTAGCAATATCTGATCTTGTTAGTGACCCAAGTTAGTCTACATGTCTAGCAATATCTGATCTTGTTAGTGACCCAAGTTAGTCTACATGTCTAGCAATATCTGATCTTGTTAGTGACCCAAGTTGGTCTACATGTCTAGCAATATCTGATCTTGTTAGTGACCCAAGTTAGTCTACATGTCTAGCAATATCTGATCTTGTTAGTGACCCAAGTTGGTCTATATGTCTAGCAATATCTGATCTTGTTAGTGACCCAAGTTGGTCTATATGTCTAGCAATATCTGATCTTGTTAGTGACCCAAGTTAGTCTACATGTCTAGCAATATCTGATCTTGTTAGTGACCCAAGTTGGTCTACATGTCTAGCAATATCTGATCTTGTTAGTGACCCAAGTTAGTCTATATGTCTAGCAATATCTGATCTTGTTAGCGACCCAAGTTGGTCTATTTGTCTAGAAATATCTGATCTTGTTAGTGACCCAAGTTGGTCTTTATGTCTAGCAATATCTGATCTTGTTAGTGACCCAAGTTGGTCTTTATGTCTAGCAATATCTGATCATGTTAGTGACCCAAGGTAGTCTACATGTCTAGCAATATCTGATCTTGTTAGTGACCCAAGTTAGTCTACATGTCTAGCAATATCTGATCTTGTTAGTGACCCAAGTTGGTCTACATGTCTAGCAATATCTGATCTTGTTAGTGACCCAAGTTGGTCTATTTGTCTAGAAATATCTGATCTTGTTAGTGACCCAAGTTGGTCTATATGTCTAGCAATATCTGATCTTGTTAGTGACCCAAGTTGGTCTTTATGTCTAGCAATATCTGATCTTGTTATTGACCCAAGTTAGTCTACATGTCTAGCAATATCTGATCTTGTTAGTGACCCAAGTTAGTCTACATGTCTAGCAATATCTGATCTTGTTAGTGACCCAAGTTGGTCTACATGTCTAGCAATATCTGATCTTGTTAGTGACCCAAGTTGGTCTACATGTCTAGCAATATCTGATCTTGTTAGTGACCCAAGTTAGTCTACATGTCCAGCAATATCTGATCTTGTTAGTGACCCAAGTTAGTCTACATGTCCAGCAATATCTGATCTTGTTAGTGACCCAAGTTGGTCTACATGTCTAGCAATATCTGATCTTGTTAGTGACCCAAGTTGGTCTACATGTCTAGCAATATCTGATCTTGTTAGTGACCCAAGTTGGTCTATATGTCTAGCAATATCTGATCTTGTTAGTGACCCAAGTTGGTCTACATGTCTAGCAATATCTGATCTTGTTAGTGACCCAAGTTGGTCTACATGTCTAGCAATATCTGATCTTGTTAGTGACCCATGTTAGTCTACATGTCTAGCAATATCTGATCTTGTTAGTGACCCAAGTTAGTCTACATGTCTAGCAATATCTGATCTTGTTAGTGACCCAAGTTGGTCTACATGTCTAGCAATATCTGATCTTGTTAGTGACCCAAGTTAGTCTACATGTCTAGCAATATCTGATCTTGTTAGTGACCCAAGTTATTCTATATGTCTAGAAATATCTGATCTTGTTAGTGACCCAAGTTGGTCTACATGTCTAGCAATATCTGATCTTGTTAGTGACCCAAGTTAGTCTACATGTCTAGCAATATCTGATCTTGTTAGTGACCCAAGTTGGTCTACATGTCTAGCAATATCTGATCTTGTTAGTGACCCAAGTTGGTCTACATGTCTAGCAATATCTGATCTTGTTAGTGACCCAAGCTGGTCTATATGTCTAGCAATATCTGATCTTGTTAGTGACCCAAGTTAGTCTACATGTCTAGCAATATCTGATCTTGTTAGTGACCCAAGTTATTCTATATGTCTAGAAATATCTGATCTTGTTAGTGACCCAAGTTGGTCTTTATGTCTAGCAATATCTGATCTTGTTAGTGACCCAAGTTAGTCTACATGTCTAGCAATATCTGATCTTGTTAGTGACCCAAGTTGGTCTACATGTCTAGCAATATCTGATCTTGTTAGTGACCCAAGTTGGTCTACATGTCTAGCAATATCTGATCTTGTTAGTGGCCCAAGTTGGTCTATATGTCTAGCAATATCTGATCTTGTTAGTGACCAAAGCTGGTCTACATGTCTAGCAATATCTGATCTTGTTAGTGACCCAAGTTGGTCTATATGTCTAGCAATATCTGATCTTGTTAGTGACCCAAGCTGGTCTATATGTCTAGCAATATCTGATCTTGTTAGTGACCCAAGTTAGTCTACATGTCTAGCAATATCTGATCTTGTTAGTGACCCAAGTTGGTCTACATGTCTAGCAATATCTGATCTTGTTAGTGACCCAAGTTAGTCTATATGTCTAGCAATATCTGATCTTGTTAGTGACCCAAGTTGGTCTATTTGTCTAGAAATATCTGATCTTGTTAGTGACCCAAGTTGGTCTTTATGTCTAGCAATATCTGATCTTGTTAGTGACCCAAGTTGGTCTTTATGTCTAGCAATATCTGATCTTGTTAGTGACCCAAGTTAGTCTACATGTCTAGCAATATCTGATCTCGTTAGTGACCCAAGTTAGTCTACTTGTCTAGCAATATCTGATCTTGTTAGTGACCCAAGTTGGTCTACATGTCTAGCAATATCTGATCTGTTAGTGACCCAAGTTAGTCTACATGTCTAGCAATATCTGATCTTGTTAGTGACCCAAGTTGGTCTACATGTCTAGCAATACCTGATCTTGTTAGTGACCCAAGTTAGTCTACATGTCTAGCAATATCTGATCTTGTTAGTGACCCAAGTTGGTCTATATGTCTAGCAATATCTGATCTTGTTAGTGACCCAAGTTAGTCTACATGTCTAGCAATATCTGATCTTGTTAGTGACCCAAGTTGGTCTACATGTCTAGCAATATCTGATCTTGTTAGTGACCCAAGTTAGTCTATATGTCTAGCAATATCTGATCTTGTTAGTGACCCAAGTTGGTCTATTTGTCTAGAAATATCTGATCTTGTTAGTGACCCAAGTTGGTCTTTATGTCTAGCAATATCTGATCTTGTTAGTGACCCAAGTTGGTCTATATGTCTAGCAATATCTGATCTTGTTAGTGACCCAAGTTAGTATACATGTCTAGCAATATCTGATCTTGTTAGTGACCCAAGTTAGTCTACATGTCTAGCAATATCTGATCTTGTTAGTGACCCAAGTTGGTCTACATGTCTAGCAATATCTGATCTTGTTAGTGACCCAAGTTGGTCTACATGTCTAGCAATATCTGATCTTGTTAGTGACCCAAGTTAGTCTACATGTCCAGCAATATCTGATCTTGTTAGTGACCCAGTTAGTCTACATGTCCAGCAATATCTGATCTTGTTAGTGACCCAAGTTGGTCTACATGTCTAGCAATATCTGATCTTGTTAGTGACCCAAGTTGGTCTACATGTCTAGCAATATCTGATCTTGTTAGTGACCCAAGTTGGTCTATATGTCTAGCAATATCTGATCTTGTTAGTGACCCAAGTTGGTCTACATGTCTAGCAATATCTGATCTTGTTAGTGACCCAAGTTGGTCTACATGTCTAGCAATATCTGATCTTGTTAGTGACCCATGTTAGTCTACATGTCTAGCAATATCTGATCTTGTTAGTGACCAAGTTAGTCTACATGTCTAGCAATATCTGATCTTGTTAGTGACCCAAGTTGGTCTACATGTCTAGCAATATCTGATCTTGTTAGTGACCCAAGTTAGTCTACATGTCTAGCAATATCTGATCTTGTTAGTGACCCAAGTTATTCTATATGTCTAGAAATATCTGATCTTGTTAGTGACCCAAGTTGGTCTTTATGTCTAGCAATATCTGATCTTGTTAGTGACCCAAGTTAGTCTACATGTCTAGCAATATCTGATCTTGTTATTGACCCAAGTTGGTCTACATGTCTAGCAATATCTGATCTTGTTAGTGACCCAAGTTGGTCTACATGTCTAGCAATATCTGATCTTGTTAGTGACCCAAGTTGGTCTATATGTCTAGCAATATCTGATCTTGTTAGTGACCAAAGCTGGTCTACATGTCTAGCAATATCTGATCTTGTTAGTGACCCAAGTTGGTCTATATGTCTAGCAATATCTGATCTTGTTAGTGACCCAAGCTGGTCTACATGTCTAGCAATATCTGATCTTGTTAGTGACCCAAGTTGGTCTATATGTCTAGCAATATCTGATCTTGTTAGTGACCCAAGTTGGTCTACATGTCTAGCAATATCTGATCTTGTTAGTGACCCAAGTTGGTCTACATGTCTAGCAATATCTGATCTTGTTAGTGACCCAAGTTAGTCTACATGTCTAGCAATATCTGATCTTGTTAGTGACCCAAGTTGGTCTACATGTCTAGCAATATCTGATCTTGTTAGTGACCCAAGTTGGTCTACATTTCCAGCAATAACAAATCGCTGAAGGGATGAAACAGAAGTAGTGGTATAGAGAGAACTAAACAAACGATAAACCAATGAAAAATGTTCATCCGCACAAAGTAAACAATAATAAATAATGCAAAGTTGTCTAATAAATCTTTAAAAAAAAAAACAGAACAATCACGTAAAGTAATCCAATTCAATCTGTCAAAATTAAGCATTTCAGTGAGAATAAGTGCAATAAATCAATAAAATCTTCAAAACAACTTCTAAAAATACAACAAATCAACCACATAAAGTACAACAAATCAACCAAAGTATAACAAATCAATTAAAGTACAACAAATCAACCACAGAAAGTGCAACAAATCAACCACAGAAAGTACAACAAATCAAGCACACAAGTGCAACAAATCAACCACACATAGTGCAACAAATCAACCACACAAAGAGCAACAAATCAACCACACAAAATACAACTAATCAACCACACAAAGTACAAGAAATCAACCACACAAAGTGCAATAAATCAATCACACAAAGTGCAACAAATCAACAACACAATGTGCAACAAACCAACCACACAAAGTACAACAAATCAACCACACAAAGTATAATAAATCAACCTCAGAAAGTACAACAAATCAACCACAAAAGTGCAACAAATCAACAACACAAAGTACAACAAATCAACAACACAAAGTATAATAAATCAACCTCAGGAGGTACAACAAATCAACCACACAAAGTACAAGAAATCAACCACACAAAGTGCAATAAATCAATCACACAAAGTACAACAAATCAACCACACAAAGTATAATAAAGTAACCTCAGGAGGTACAACAAATCAACCACAAAAGTGCAACAAATCAACAACACAAAGTACAACAAATCAACAACACAAAGTACAACAAATCAACCACACAAAGTACAAGAAATCAACCACACAAAGTACAACAAATCAACCACACAAAGTACAAAAAATCAACCACACAAAGTAAAACAAATCAACCACACAAAGTACAACAAATCAACCACACAAAGTACAACAAATCAACCACACAAAGTACAACAAATCAACCACACAAAGTACAACAAATCAACCACACAAAGTACAACAAATCAATCACACAAAGTACATCAAAGCAACCACACAAAGTACAACAAATGAACCACACAAAGTACAACAAATCATCCACAGAAAGTACTACAAGTCAACTCACACAAGTACAACAAATCAACCACACAAAGTACAACAAATCAACCACACAAAGTACAACAAATCAACCACACAAAGTACAACAAATCAACCACACAAAGTACAACAAATCAATCACACAAAGTACATCAAATCAACCACACAAAGTACAACAAATCAGCCACACAAAGTACAACAAATCATCCACAGAAAGTACAAGTCAACTCACACAAGTACAACAAATCAAGCACACAAAAAACACAACCAGATATAAGTCCATCACAACTTACTATTCGCCATCTATTTTCTGGTACTCCGCCATGGCTTGGTCCTCCACTACTGGTGCTCACATACAGACCATCCCTGACATATACGTTCTGTCTCTCTCTCGTCTATCGATCACATAATAGTGCCAGTGCCGATGCACATATCTTGTGTGCAGTCAAACATAGACCAGTACTGTCACTGACTGTCAATAAACAATAGCTACCGTAAACATGTCATTGGTGCGCCAAGCAAAATGGGGAACAGACGAGACAATCGTGGCTTCTTGTTGCAGACACATACGGGGAAGAGACTTTCATTCTGCTAGCTGGAAATATGTGCTTGACATATCGTATTCGGCTATAATAATTAACATAAGAATATTGAGGTATAATATTAACATAAGCGTATTGAAGAATAATAATTAACATAAGCATATTGAGTTATAATAACTAACAAATAATAATATTAAATAATAAATAATATTAATAAATAATAAATAATAAATAACAAATGCGATTTGTGGGCCATGCTAAAAGACACCACAGCCTACTAAAAGTAATCCTGGAGGGGAAAATGCACGGTAAAAGAGGCAGAGACAGACCAAGAATAACATGGACGAGTAACATCAAAATCAGTCTATGACAACCTGCACCATCAAAGTCAAGAGACAGAGCAGAATGGCGATCCATGGTAGCCAACCATCGTTGCAGAGACGGCATTCATTGATGATTTTGAGGTAAAATAATTAACATACCCAACATCTGACCACCTTCTTCTCTAGCTGTCTCTTCTCATCACATAACCAACATATGACCACATTCTTCTCCTGCTGTCTCTTCACATCACATGGACAACATATAACTACCTACTTCTCTTGCTGTCTCTTCTCATCACATAACCAACATATGACCACATTCTTCTCTTACTGTCTCTTCTCATCACATTGACAACATATTTTAACCATCTTCTCTTGATGTCTCTTCTCATCACATGGCCAACATCTGACCACCTTCTTCTCTTGCTGTCTCTTCTCATCACATGGCCAACATATGACCACCTTCTTCTCTTGCTGTCTCTTCTCATCACATGGCCAACATATGACCACCTTCTTCTCTTGCTGTCTCTTCTCATCACATGGACAAAATATGACCACCTTCTTCTCTTGTTGTCTCTTCTCATCACATGGCCAACATATGACCACCTTCTTCTCTTGCTGTCTCTTCTCATCACATGGACAAAATATGACCACCTTCTTCTCTTGTTGTCTCTTCTCATCACATGGACAAAATATGACGACCTTTTTCTCTTGTTATCTCTTCTCATCACATGGACAAAATATGACCACCTTATTCTCTTGTCTCTTCTCTTCACATGGACAAAATATGACCACCTTCTTCTCTTGTTGTCTCTTCTCATCACATGGACAAAATATGACGACCTTTTTCTCTTGTTATCTCTTCTCATCACATGGCAAAAATATGACCACCTTATTCTCTTGTCTCTTCTCTTCACATGGACAAAATATGACCACCTTCTTCTCTTGTCTCTTCTCATCACATGGACAAAATATGACCACCTTATTCTCTTGTCTCTTCTCTTCACATGGACAAAATATGACCACCTTCTTCTCTTGGTGTCTCTTCTCATCAAATACACAACATATGACCACTTTCTTCTCTTGCTGTCTCTTCTCATCTCATGGCCAACATATGACCACCTTCTTCTCTTGGTGTCTCATCTCATCACATGACCAACATATGACCACATTTTTTTCCTATCTCTTCTCATCACATTGCCAACATATGACCAACTTCTTCTCTTGTTGTCTCTTCTCATCACATAACCAACAAATGACCACCTTCTTCTCTTGTTGTCTCATATCATCACATAATGAAAATATGACTACCTTCTTCTCGTGCTGTCTCTTCTCATCACATTGACAACATATGAGCACCTTTTTTTTTTGCTGTCTCTTTTCATCACGTAACCAACATATGACCACCTTCTTCTCTTGTTGTCACTTCTCATCACATGACCAACATATTACCACCTTCGTCTCTTGCTGTCTCTTCTCATCACATGGCCAACATATGACCACCTTCTTCTCTTGTTGTCTCTTCTCATCACATGGCCAACATATTACCACCTTCTTCTCTGGTGTCTCTTCTCATTACATGGACAATAATGTGACCACCTACTTCTCTTGCTGTCTCTTCTAATCACATGGCCAAAATATAACCACCTTCTTCTCTTGTTGTCTCTTCTCATCACATGGCCAAATTATGACCACCTTTTTCTCTTGCTGTCTCTTCTCATCACATACCAAACATATGACCACCTTCTTCTATTGCTGTCTCTTCTCATCACATGGCCAACAAATTACCACCTTCTTCTCTTGTTGTATCTTCTCATCACATGACCAACATATGACCACATTCTTCTCTTGCTGTCTCTTCTCATCACATGACCAACATATGACCACATTCTACTCTTGCTGTCTCTTCTCATCATATGACCAGCATATTACCACATTCTTCTCTTGCTGTCTCTTCTCATCACATAACCAACATATGACCACATTTTTCTCTTGCTGTCTCTTCTCATCACATAATAAACAAATGACCACCATCTTCTCTTGTTATCCATTCTCTTCACATGGCCAACATATGACCACTTACTTCTCTTGTCTATTCTCATCACATAACCAACATATGACCACTTTCTTCTCTTGTCTCTTCTCATCACATAACCAACATATGACCAACATCTTCTCTTCTTGTGTTTTCTCATCATAGGGATAACATATGATCACCTTCTTCTCTTGTTGTCTTTTCTCATGACATGTCCAACATATGATCAACATCTTCACTTATTGTCTCTTCTCATCACATAGCCAACATATGACTACCTTCTTTTTTCTCTTGTCATCACATGACCAACATATGACCACCTTCTTCTCTTGTCTCTTCTCATCACATGGCCAACATATGACCACCTTCTTCTCTTGTCTCTTCTCATCACATGACCAACATATGACCACCTTCTTCTCTTGTCTCTTGTCATCACATGACCAACATATGACCACCTTCTTCTCTTGCTGTCTCTTCTCATCACATGGCCAACATATGACCACCTTCTTCTTTTGTTGTCTCTTCTCATCACATGACCAACATATGACCACCTTCTTCTCTTGTCTCTTGTCATCACATGACCAACTTATGACCACATTTTGCTCTTGTCTCTTCTCATCACATGACCAACATATGACCACCTTATTCTCTTGTTCTTCTCATCACATGAGGTATAATAATTAACATATGTGGGAGAGACATTCAAGCGACAAGAGAGTCAAAAAATAGATGCTGTCTAATATAACCTGAACGTGTTAGTCTAAGGTTGAGAGGGCCGTGTTTCGGTGGCCATCAAAGTTGGAGGGAGAAAACAAGTGACAGGAGAAATATAGAAAGAGTTATAGAAAGGAAGAGAACATGGAAGAGAAAGAATGTAAGTGAGAGTGAAATGGAGAGAGAATGTAAGAGAGAGGGAGATAGAATGAAAGATGGAATGAGAGAGAATGAGAGAATGTAAGAGATAATGAATGAGAGAAGGAGAGAGAATGTAAGAGGGAATAAGAGAGAAGGAGAGAGAATGTAAGAGGGAATGAGAGAGAAGGTGAGAAAATGTAAGGGAGAAGGAGAGAGAACGAAAGAGAATGTAAAAATGAATGAGAGAGAAGGAGTGAGAATGTAAGAGGGAATGACAGAAAAGGAAAGATAATGTAAAAGGGAGTGAGAGAGAACGAAAGAGAACGTAAGAGGGAATTACAGAGAATGAGAGAGAATGTAAGAGAGAATGAGAGAGAACATGTAACAGAAAGAATGTAGGCGAGAGATAATGTAAGCGAGAGTAAGAGTGAAGGTAAGAGGGAATGAGAGAGATGGAGAGAATATGATAAAGAATGTAAGAGAGAATGATAGAGAGAGAATGATAGAGAATGTAGGAGAGAATGAAAGAGCGCATGAAAGAGATAGATTGTAAGCAGAGAGAAATGAGGAGAGAATGTAAGAGATAGGGAGAGGGAACATGTAAGAGAAAGAATGTAAGCGAGAGAGAAAGGGAGAAAGAATGTACTAGAGATGGAGAGAGCATTAAGAAGGAATGAGAGAGAATTAAGATAGAATAAGAGATATGGTGAGAGAATATGAGAGGGAATTAGAGAGAGAGATTGTGAGATAGAAAGAGGGAAATAGAGAAATAGAGAGAAGGAGAGAAAATGTAAGAGAGTATGTGAGAGAACATGTAAGAGAAAGAATGAAGGGGAAAGAGAATGTAAGATTGAATGAGAGAGAGAACGGGAGAAAGAATACACAAATGAGAAAGAGGGAAAGATAATGAGAGAGAGAAAATGAGAGAGAGAGAGAATATAAGATAGAGAGAATGTAAGAGAGAGAGAAAGGTAGAGAGAATGTGTGAGTGAATGTGACAAAAAGAGAAAGAGAAAGAGAGAATGTAAGAGAGAATGCGAAAGAACGTTATAAAGAATGCTAGAGAGCGATATAAAGGAAGAGAGAATGTAGGAGATAAATTGGTATAATGGGAGAGGGAGAGAAAAAGAGAGAGAAAGGGAGAGAAATGGAGAGAATGTAAGAAAGAATAAGAGAGAGAAAATACTTCGTGTACTATGGAATGAATGCAAGAATAGTGCATAAATAAGAGAACTGACAAGGCATCCACAAATTGTGCATATAAGAGAAGAAAGTGGTCATATGTTGGTTATGTGATGAGAAGAGACAACAAGAGAAGTAGGTGGTCAAATGTTGGTTATGTGATGAGAGGAGACACCAAGAGAAGAAGGTGGTTATATGTTGGCCATGTGATGAGAGGAGACACCAAGAGAAGAAGGTGGTCATATGTTGGTTATGTGATGAGAGGAGACACCAAGAGTAGAAGGTGGTTATATGTTGGCCATGTGATGAGAGGAGACACCAAGAGAAGAAGGTGGTCATTTGTTTATTATGTGATGAGAAGAGACAACAAGAGAAGTAGGTGGTCATATGTTGGTTATGTGATGAGAAGAGACAACAAGAGAAGTAGGTGGTCATATGTTGGTTATGTGATGAGAAGAGACAACATGAGAAGAAGGTGGTCATTTGTTTATTATGTGATGAGAAGAGACAACAAGAGAAGTAGGTGGTCATTTGTTTATTATGTGATGAGAAGAGACAACAAGAGAAGAAGGTGGTCATATGTTGGCCATCGGGGGCCTCGGTAGCCTAGTTGGGAAAACCACTCGACTGGACTACTGACGTTCGGACAACCCGTGTTCGATTCCCGCTGGGAGCAGTGTGAATTGTATTGTTGTTGGAATTTTTAAAATAAATACCCCCACGGTCGACCCAACCGTTGGCAGAAATGGGTACCAGGGTACTATCCTGGGAAGGTGAGGAATGTCGCCTCGCATCTGAGTTTCGATGCTTGAGGAGACACTATACAGAAATCTCCGAACATTTCTGGATAGGCGGCCGAGCACATATGGGTGGAAACTCGCGCGCTAAGACGCCGGTTCAAGTCTCGTACTTTACCTTTACCTTATGTTGGCCATGTGATGAGAAATGACAACAAGAGAAGAAGGTGGTCATATGTTGGTCATGTGATGAGAAGAGACAACAAGAGAAGAAGGTGGTCATATGTTGGCCATGTGATGAGAAATGACAACAAGAGAAGAAGGTGGTCATATGTTGGCCATGTGATGAGAAATGACAACAAGAGAAGAAGGTGGTCATATGTTGGCCATGTGATGAGAAATGACAACAAGAGAAGAAGGTGGTCATATGTTGGCCATGTGATGAGAAATGACAACAAGAGAAGAAGGTGGTCATATGTTGGCCATGTGATGAGAAATGACAACAAGAGAAGAAGGTGGTCATATGTTGGTCATGTGATGAGAAGAGACAACAAGAGAAGAAGGTGGTCATATGTTAGTTATGTGATGAGAAGAGACAACAAGAGAAGTAGGTGGTCATATGTTGGTTATGTGATGAGAAGAGACACCAAGAGAAGAAGGTGGGTATATGTTGTCTATGTGATGAGAAGAGACAACAAGAGAAGTAGGTGGTCATATGTTGGTTATGTGATGAGAGGAGACACCAAGAGAAGAAGGTGGGTATATGTTGTCTATGTGATGAGAAGAGACAACAAGAGAAGAAGGTGGTCATATGTTGGTTATGTGATGAGAGGAGACACCAAGAGAAGAAGGTGGGTATATGTTGTCTATGTGATGAGAAGAGACAACAAGAGAAGAAGGTGGGTATATGTTGTCTATGTGATGAGAGGAGACACCAAGAGAAGAAGGTGGTTAAAGGTTGGTTATGTGATGAGAGGAGACACCAAGAGAAGAAGGTGGGTATATGTTGGTTATGTGATGAGAGGAGACACCAAGAGAAGAAGGTGGTCATTTGTTTATTATGTGATGAGAAGAGACAACAAGAGAAGTAGGTGGTCATATGTTGGTTATGTGATGAGAAGAGACAACAAGAGAAGTAGGTGGTCATATGTTGGTTATGTGATGAGAAGAGACAACATGAGAAGAAGGTGGTCATTTGTTTATTATGTGATGAGAAGAGACAACAAGAGAAGTAGGTGGTCATATGTTGGTTATGTGATGAGAAGAGACAACAAGAGAAGAAGGTGGTCATATGTTGGTTATGTGATGAGAAGAGACAACATGAGAAGAAGGTGGTCATTTGTTTATTATGTGATGAGAAGAGACAACAAGAGAAGTAGGTGGTCATATGTTGGTTATGTGATGAGAAGAGACAACAAGAGAAGAAGGTGGTCATATGTTGTCTATGTGATGAGAAGTGACAACAAGAGAATCTCAAAGCAGGCCCTCACATGCGAACCAGAGGGAAAAAAGGGGGGGGGGGGGTAGAAGAAAAAAAGGCCGATCTAGAGAAACAAGAACATTCAGTGCAGAGGCAACAATAGCAGGCATCAGCTTCCTCTCCGAGATTGAGAAACATTCATCATCTCTTCCTACATTCTAATACTGGGAGTCATTATCACTTCCTACATTCTAATACAGGGAGTCATTATCTCTTCCTACATTCTAATACAGTGAGTCATCATCTCTTCCTACATTCTAATACAGGGAGTCATTATCTCTTTCTACATTCTAATACGGGGAGTTATTATCTCTTCCTACATTCTAATACAGGGAGTCATTATCTCTTCCTACATTCTAATACAGGGATTCATTATCTCTTCCTACATTCTAATACAGAGAGTCGTCATCTCTTTCTACATTCTAATAAGGGAGCCATTATCTCTTCCTACATTCTAATACAGGGAGTCATTATCTCTTCCTACATTCTAATACAGGGAGTCATCATTTCTTCCTATATTCTAAAACAGGTAGTAATAATCTTTTCCCACATTCTACTACTGGGAGTCATCATCTCTTCCTACATTCTACTACAGGGAGTCATCATTACCTCCTATATTCTAAAACAGGTAGTCATAATCTTTTCGAACATTCTACTACAGGGAGTCATCATCTCTTCCTACATTCTACTATAGGGAGTCATCGTCTCTTCCTACATTCTACTACAGTGAGTCATCATCTCTTGCTACATTCTACTACAGGGAGTCATCATCTCTTCCTACATTCTACTACAGAGAGTCATCATCTATTCCTACATTCGACTACAGGGAGTAATCATCTCTTCCTACATTCTACTATAGGGAGTCATCATCTCTTCCTACATTCTACTATAGGGAGTCATCATCTTTTCCTACATTCTACTACAGCGAGTCATCATCTCTTCCTACATTCAACTACAGGGAGTCATCATCTCTTCCTACATTCTACTGTAGGGAGTCATCATCTCTTCCTACATTCTACTACAGGGTGTCTTCATCTCTTCCTACATTCTACTACAGGGAGTCATCATCTCTTCCTACATTCTACTACAGGGAGTCATCATCTCTTCCTACATTCTACTAGAGTGAGTCATCATTTCCTCCTATATTCTAAAACAGGTAGTCATCATCTTTTCCAACATTCTACTACAGGTAGTCATCATCTCTTCCTACATTCTACTACAGGAAGTGATCATTACCTCCTATATTCTAAAACAGGTAGTCATTATCTCTTCCTACATTCTACTACACGGAGTGATCATTACCTCCTATATTCTAAAACAGGTAGTCATAATCTTTTCCAACATTCTACTACAGGTAGTCATCATCTCTTCCTACATTCTACTATAGGGAGTCATCATCTCTTCCTACATTCTACTACAGGGAGTCATCATCTCTTGTTACATTCTACTACAGGGAGTCATCATCCCTTCCTACATTCTACTACAGGGAGTCATCATCTTTTCCAACATTCTACTACAGGTAGCCATCATCTCTTCCTACATTCTACTACAGGGAGTGATCATTACCTCCTATATTCTAAAACAGGTAGCCATTATCTCTTCCTACATTCTACTACAGCGAGTCATCATCTCTTCCTACATTCTACTACAGGGAGTCATCATCTCTTCCTACATTCTACTACAGGGAGTCATAATCTCTTCCTACATTCTACTACAGGGAGTCATCATCTCTTCCCACATTCTACTACAGGGAGTCATCATCTCTTTCTACATTCTACTACAGGGAGTCATCATCTCTTCCTACATTCTACTACAGGGAGTCATCATCTCTTCCTACATTCTACTACAGGGAGTCATCATCTCTTCCTACATTCTACTACAAGGAGTCATCATCTCTTCCTATATTCTACTACAGGGAGTCATCATCTTTTCCTACATTCTACTACAGGGAGTCATCATCTCTTCCTACATTCTACTACAGGGAGTCATCATCTCTTCCTACATTCTACTATAGGGAGTCATCATCTCTTCCTACATTCTACTACAGGGAGTCATCATCTCTTCCTACATTCTACTACAGGTAGTCATCATCTCTTCCTACATTCTACTACAGGGAGTCATCATCTCTTCCTACATTCTACTACAGGGAGTCATCATCTCTTCCTACATTCTACTACAGGGAGTCATCATCTCTTCCTACATTCTACTACAGGGAGTCATCATCTCTTCCTACATTCTACTACAGGGAGTCATCATCTCTTCCTACATTCTACTACAGGGAGTCATCATCTATTCCTACATTCTACTACAGGGAGTAGTCATTGTTTTCTTAGTTCTTCATTCCTATAGTTTGACTCTAAAATTGGCTCCCATCATGCGTCTGACACCTTTCATTTCAATGGTCTATGTTTGATGAGTGTTTCCAAATCTAACAGTTTGATAGTGAAGAAACAACGGTGGCACAGAAATTTTGTTGTCCCGATGTTGTCACTTCATTCATACCCCGTTGTTGTCACTTCATTCATGCCCCGTTATTGTCACGTCAGTAATGCCCCGTTGTCACTTCATTCATACCCCGATGTTGTCACTTCATTCATACCCCGATGTTGTCACTTCATTCACACTCCGATGTTGTCACTTCATTCATACCCCGATGTTGTCACTTCATTCATAACCCGATGTTGTCACTTCATTCACACTCCGATGTTGTCACTTCATTCATACCCCGATGTTATCACTCCATTCATACCCCGATGTTGTCACTTCATTTATACCCCGATGTTGTCACTTCATTCAAACCCCGATGTTGTCACTTCATTCATAACCCGATGTTGTCACTTCATTCATACCCCGATGTTGTTACTTCATTCATACCCCGCTGTTGTCACTTCAGTCATGCCCCGTTAATGTCACTTCATTCAAGCCAAGTTATTGTCACATCATTCATTCCCCGTTGTTGTTACTTCATACAGGCCCAGTTGTTGTCACTTCAGTCATGTCTCGTTGTTGTCACTTCATCCATGTCCTGTTATTGCCACTTTATTCATGCTCCATTGTTGTCACTTCATTCATTTTCCGTTGTTGTCACTTCATCCATGTCCTGTTATTGCCACTTTATTCATGCTCCATTGTTGTCACTTCATTCATTTTCCGTTGATGTCACTTCAATCATGTCCTGTTGTTGTCACTTCATTCAAGCAAGTGATTGTCACATAATTCATGCCCCGTTGTTTTCACTTCATACAGGTCCAGTTATTGTCACTTCATTCATTTCTCGTTGTTGTCACTTCATTCATGCCCCGTTGTGGTCACTTCATTCGTGTCCCGTTGTTGTCACTTATTCATGCTCCTTTGGTGCCACTTCATTAACGTCCTGTGGTTGTCACTTCATTCATGCTCCGTTGTAGTCACTTCATTCATGTCCCGTTGTTGTCACTTATTCATACTCCTTTGGTGTCACTTCATTAACGCCAGTTGTTGTCACTTCATTCACTCCCAGTTGTTGTCACTTCATTCATTTCCCGTTGTTATCACGTCAGTCATGTCCCGTTGTTGTCACTTCATTCAAGCCAAGTTATTGTCGCATCATTCATGCCCCGTTGTTGTCACTACATACAGGTCCAGTTGTTGTCACTACATTCATTTCTCGTTGTTGTCACTTCATTCATGCCCCGTTGTGGTCACTTCATTCATGTCCTGTTGTGGCCACTTCATTCATGCCCCATTGCTGTCACTTATTTCATGCTCCGTTGTTGTCACTTAACTCATGTCTCATTTTTGTGACTTCATTCACACCCAGTTGTTGTCACTACATTCATGTTCCGGTGTTTTCACTTCATTCATGTCCCGTTGTTGTCACTTAATTCATACTCCTTGGTGCCACTTCATTAACGTCCAGTTTTTGTCACTTCATTCTTGCTCCGTTGTAGTCACTTCATCCATGTCCCGTTGTTGTCACTTAAGTCATGTTCCATTGTTGTCACTTCATTCACACCCAGTTGTTGTCACTTCATTCATGCTCAGTTGTTGTCACTTCATTCATACTCCTTTGGTGTCACTTCATTAACGCCCAGTTGTTGTCACTTCATTCACTCCCAGTTGCTGTCACTTCATTCATTACCAATTGTCAACTCATTCACGACCACTTGTCACTTCATTCTCGACCAGTTGTTGTCACTTCATTCATGGTCCGTTATTGTTGCTTCATTCACCCCCAGTTGTTATCATTTCATTAACGCCCAGTTGTTGTCACTTCATTCACGCCCAGTTTTTGTCACTTCATTAACGCCCAGTTGTTGTCACTTCATTCACGCCCAGTTGCTGTCATTTCATTCACGCCCAGTTGCTGTCATTTCATTAACGCCCAGTTGTTGTCATTTCATTCACGCCCAGTTGCTGTCATTTCATTCACGCCCAGTTGCTGTCATTTCATTAACGCCCAGTTGTTGTCACTTCATTCACGCCCAGTTGCTGTCATTTCATTAACGCCCAGTTGTTGTCATTTCATTCACGCCCAGTTGCTGTCATTTCATTCACGCCCAGTTGTTGTTACTTCATTCACGCCCAGTTGCTGTCATTTCATTAACGCCCAGTTGTTGTCACTTCATTAACGCCCAGTTGTTGTCACTTCATTCACGCCCAGTTGCTGTCATTTCATTAACGCCCAGTTGTTGTCACTTCATTAACGCCCAGTTGTTGTCACTTCATTCACGCCCAGTTGCTGTCATTTCATTAACGCCCAGTTGTTGTCATTTCATTCACGCCCAGTTGCTGTCATTTCATTCACTCCCAATTGCTGGCATTTCATTAACGCCCAGTTGTTGTCACTTCATTAACGCCCAGTTGCTGTCATTTCATTAACGCCCAGTTGCTGTCACTTCATTAACGCCCAGTTCTTGTCACTTTATTAACGCCCAGTTGCTGTCACTTCATTAACGCCCAGTTGTTGTCACTTCATTAACGCCCAGTTGTTGTCACTTCATTAACGCCCAGTTGTTGTTACTTCATTAACGCCCAGTTATTGTCACTTCATTAACGCCCAGTTGTTGTCATTTCATTAACGCCCAGTTGTTGCCACTTCATTAACGCCCAGTTGTTGTCACTTCATGAACGCCCAGTTGTTGTCACTTCATTAACGCCCAGTTGTTGTTACTTCATTAACGCTCAGTTATTGTTACTTCATTAACGCCCAGTTGTTGTCACTTCATTAACGCCCAGTTGCTGTCACTTCATTAACGCCCAGTTGTTGTCACTTCATTAACGCCCAGTTGTTGTCACTTCATTAACGCCCAGTTGTTGTAACTTCATTAACGCCCAGTTGCTGTCACTTCATTCACGCCCAGTTATTGTCACTTCATTAACGCCCAGTTGTTGTCACTTCATTCACGCCCGGTTGTTGTCACTTCATTAACGCCCAGTTGTTGTCACTTCATTCACGCCCAGTTGTTGTCACTTCATTAACGCCCATTTGCTGCCACTTCATTAACGCCCAGTTGCTGTCACTTCATTCACGCCCAGTTATTGTCACTTCATTAACGCCCAGTTGTTGTCACTTCATTCACGCCCGGTTGTTGTCACTTCATTAACGCCCAGTTGTTGCCACTTCATTCACGCCCAGTTGTTGTCACTTCATTAACGCCCATTTGCTGCCACTTCATGAACGCCCAGTTGTTGTCACTTCATTAACGCCCAGTTGTTGTTACTTCATTAACGCCCAGTTGTTGCCCCTTCATTAACGCCCAGTTGTTGTCACTTCATTAACGCCCAGTTGTTGTCACTTCATTAACGCCCAGTTGTTGTCACTTCATGAACGCCCAGTTGTTGTCACTTCATTAACGCCCATACAGTTACTTCTTTTCTTCATCTTTCCTTCCTCATTTGTCTTCAGTGTCAAAGGGGAGATGTAAATTGCGGTCTTTTGCTCCACTGCTGTAATGTTTCGTCCTGTTTCTAATAATCTATCTCTTTCGTGGTCGACCCTTAGGTCTGCTGTTCTCGCAACGTTTATTGAAGGCTCGTTGTGTTGTGTTTTAGTCTTTCTGCCTTGTCATGTGGCCAAACCATTTTATCTATTGTTTACTTATATATTCTATGGCGGGGGCTATTCCTAGCTTTTTTCTCAGTTTTTCTTTTCTGATCTTATCTCTCAGACTGTTTCCTCTCATTCGCCTAACACATTTCATCTCTGTAGAGGTTATTTTTTCTTATTGTTCTTGAGTCTAAGGTCCAGGTCTGGCATTGGTAGCACAACTTTGGGAGATTGTATTGTAGAGTGTCTGTTTTGCCTCTAGAGTTAATTCCTTGTTGGACAATAGTGGTGATAACTGTCCAATGATTTGACAAGCTTTGTTGCATCTTGACTCTCTTGACCCCTTCTAAGGCGTGACCCTCAGCTTGTTTCAGTGTACAGGTTAATGGGGCCTGCTACAGTTCCTGCAGTTCCGCTTTACTTACATTTGTGTGTGTGTGTGTGTGTGTGTCTGTGGCTGTGTGTGTGAGACAGACACAAGTGTAAAACGAGCTGAAGACGAGAGCTGCCGAGTGTTATGTTTACTAAACACTTCTCCGTGTTTTAGTGACGTGGACACCGAATAAACAAACTACAGACCCCTTGATCGTGGACAGACGAGTCGGGCAGATTTCACGATAAGGAGAGCAAACAAATAAGACAGTTAAATGTGGTCAAAACAAACAGAATATGTGTTTAAATGTACTTTGCTCGGCTTCACGCGTCAGATAATTTGGGTGGAGACACGGCGCTATAAGGTCGGATCTGAGGGATAGTTGTACCATCCCGCTGCCAACACCAAGGAAACCACTACCTTTCACTCGAAGATAACATGTCTCCATTCCTGCTGGCAACTTATCAGAACTCAATCAACCACCAACCATCTACCACCAACCACTTACCACCAAACACCTACTACCAAACACCTACCACTACCTAACACTACCCACCAACCACTACAAACCACCTACCAACCACGACCAACGATCTACCAACAACCACCTACTACGAAATAACTAGCGACAACTACCAACCATCAACAACCACCAATCACCTACTGACAACTACCTACCAACAACCACCCACCAACAACTACCTACCAACAACCACCCACCAACAACTACCTACCAACAACCACCCACCAACAACTACCTACCAACAACCACCCACCAACAACTACCTACCAACAACCACCCACCAACAACTACCTACCAACAACCACCCACCAACAACTACCTACCAACAACCACCCACCAACAACTACCTACCAACAACCACCCACCAACAACTACCTACCAACAACCACCCACCAACAACTACCTACCAACAACCACCCACCAACAACTACCTACAACAACCACCCACCAACAACTACCTACCAACAACCACCCACCAACAACTACCTACCAACAATCACCCACCAACAAATACCTACCAACAACCACCCACCAACAACTACCTACCAAACAAACACTTAGCAACAATCATCTTCCATTTACCACCAACTACCAACCATCAATCACCTAGCGACAACCATCTATCAAAAATCACATACCGGCAACCACTAACCACCTACCAACAACCACCATACAACAACCACCATACCAAAAACCACCCTATCAACAACCACCTACGAACACAACAACCACCGACCAAAATCCACCTAGTAGCAACCACCCACCAACAACAACCTACCGACAACGACCCACCAACAACCACCAATGACCTACTAACAACCACCCTTCCAACAACCATCTACCAACAACCACCAATCACCTACCAAAACCCACCTAGAAACAACCACCCACCAACAACCACCTACCAACAACCACCCACCAACAACCACCAATCACCTACTAACAACCACTCTACCAACAACCACCAATCACCTACTAACACCCACCCACCAACAACCACCCTACCAATAACCACCCACCAACAAACACAATCACCTACTAACAACCATTCTACCAACAACCAACTACCACCTACCACAACCACCCTATCAACAACTGCCTACTAACAACCACCTACGAACAAAAGTCCTAGCAACAACCACCCTACCAACAACCACCCTACCAACAACCACCCTACCAACAACCACCCTACCAACAACCACCCTACCAACAACTACCTACTAACAACCACCTACGAACAAAAACCCTACCAACAACCACCCTACCAACAACCACCCTACCAACAACCACCCTACCAACAACCACCCTACCAACAACCACCATACCAACAACCGCCTACCAACAACCAACCACCAAAAACCACCAATTACCTAACAACCACCCTACCAACAACCATTCTAACAGCAACCACCCTGATAAAAACCACCTACCAACAACCACCCTACCAACAACCACCCTACCAACAACCATTCTACCAGCAACCACCCTACCAACAACCACCCTACCAGCAACCACCCTACCAACAACCACCCTACCAACAACCACCCTACCAACAACCACCCTACCAACAACCACCCTACCAACAACCATTCTACCAGCAACCACCCTACCAACAACCATTCTACCAGCAACCACCCTTTCAACAACCAACTACCAACAACCACCAATCACCTACTAACAACTACCCTACCAAAAACCACATAGAAACAACCACCCACCAACAACCACCTACCAACAACCACCCACCAACAACCACCAATCACCTACTAACAACCACATTACCAACAACCACAATCACCTACTAACAACCACCCACCAACAACCACCCTACCAATAACCACCCACCAACAACCACAATCACCTACTAACAACCCTACTAACAACCATTCTACCAACAACCAACAACCAACAACCACCTACCAACAACCACCTACCAACAACCACCCTACCAACAACAACTCTTCCAACAACCACCTACAACAACCACCTACCAACAACCACCCTACCAACAACCACCCTACCAACAACCACCTACCAACAACCACCTACCAACAACCACTTACCAACAACCACCCTACCAACAACCACTCTACCAATAACCACCTACCAACAACCACCTACCAACAACCACACTACCAACAACCACCCTACCAACAACCACCCTACCAACAACCACCCTACCAACAACTACCTACTAACAACCACCTACCAACAACCACCTACCAACAACCACCCTACCAACAACCACCTACCAACAACCACCCTACCAACAACCACCCTACCAACAACCACCCTACCAACAACCACCCTACCAACAACCACCCTATCAACAACTACCTACTAACAACCACCCTACCAACAACCACCCTACCAACAACCACCCTACCAACAACCACCCTACCAACAACCACCCTACCAACAACCACCCTACCAACAACCACCCTATCAACAACTACCTACTAACAACCACCTACGAATAAAAACCCTAGCAACAACCACCCTACCAACAACCACCCTACCAACAACCACCCTACCAACAACCACCCTACCAACAACCACCCTACCAACAACTACCTACTAACAACCACCTACGAACAAAAGCCCTACCAACAACCACCCTACCAACAACCACCCTACCAACAACCACCCTACCAACAACCACCCTACCAACAACCGCCTACCAACAACCACCCACCAAAAACCACCAATTACCTACTAACAACCACCCTACCAACAACCATTCTACCAGCAACCACCCTGCCAACAACCACCCACCAACAACCACCCTACCAATAACCACCCACCAACAACCACAATCACCTACTAACAACCCTACTAACAACCATTCTACCAACAACCAACAACCAACAACCACCTACCAACAACCACCTACCAACAACCACCCTACCAACAACAACTCTTCCAACAACCACCTACAACAACCACCTACCAACAACCACCCTACCAACAACCACCCTACCAACAACCACCTACCAACAACCACTACCAACAACCACTTACCAACAACCACCCTACCAACAACCACTCTACCAATAACCACCTACCAACAACCACCTACCAACAACCACACTACCAACAACCACCCTACCAACAACCACCCTACCAACAACCACCCTACCAACAACTACCTACTAACAACCACCTACCAACAACCACCTACCAACAACCACCCTACCAACAACCACCCTACCAACAACCACACTACCAACAACCACCCTACCAACAACCACCCTACCAACAACCACCTACCAACAACCACCCTACCAACAACCACCTATCAACAACTACCTACTAACAACCACCCTACCAACAACCACCCTACCAACAACCACCCTACCAACAACCACCCTACCAACAACCACCCTACCAACAACCACCCTACCAACAACCACCCTATCAACAACTACCTACTAACAACCACCTACGAATAAAAACCCTAGCAACAACCACCCTACCAACAACCACCCTACCAACAACCATCCTACCAACAACCACCCTACCAACAACCACCCTACCAACAACTACCTACTAACAACCACCTACGAACAAAAGCCCTACCAACAACCACCCTACCAACAACCACCCTACCAACAACCATCCTACCAACAACCACCCTACCAACAACCGCCTACCAACAACCACCCACCAAAAAACCACCAATTACCTACTAACAACCACCCTACCAACAACCATTCTACCAGCAACCACCCTGCCAACAACCACCTACCAACAACCACCGTACCAACAACCACCCTACCAACAACCATTCTACCAGCAACCACCCTACCAACAACCATTCTACCAGCAACCACCCTACCAACAACCACCTACCAACAACCACCCACCAACAACCAATTATTAGGAACCACCTAAAAACAAACAACTACCACCTACCGACAGACAACTAACAAAAAACAACCATCACCTACCAACAAACAAACTCCCTACCGACAAACACCTAACAAAAAACAACCATCACCTACCAACAAACAACTACCACCTAACAAAAAAAAAACCACCACCTACCAACAAACAAACACCACCTACCCACAAACAACCACCACCTATCAACAACCACCACCTACCAACAAAAACCACCACCTACCACCAAACAGCAACCAACTACCGACAACCACCTACCAACAAACAACCACCACCTACCAACAACCACCACCTACCAACAGACAACCATCACCTACCAACAACCACCACCTACCAACAAACAACCACCACCTACCAACAAACAACCATCACCTACCAACAACCACCACCTACCAACAAACAACCACCACCTACCAACAACCACCACCTACCAACAAACAACCACCACCTACCGACAACCACCACCTACCAACAAACAACCACCACCTACCAACAAACAACCACCACCTACCAACAACCACCACCTATCATCAAACAACCACTACCTACCGACAACCACCTACCAACAAACAAACACCACCTATCGATAACTACCTACCAATAAACAACTACCACATACCAACAAACAACCACCACCTACCAACAAACAACCATCACCTACCACCAAACAACCACCACATACCAACAAACAACCACCACCTACCAACAAACAACCACCACCTACCGACAACCACCTACCAATAAACAACCACCACATACCAACAAACAACCACCACCTACCAACAACCACCACCTACCAACAACCACCACCTACCAACAACCACCACCTACCGACAACCACCACCTACCAACAAACAACCATCACCTACCAACAATCACCACCTACCAACAAACAACCACTACCTACCGACAACCACCTACCAACAAACAACCACCACCTACCGATAACTACCTACCAATAAACAACCACCACATACCAACAAACAACCACCACCTACCGACAAACACGTACCAAGAAACAACCACCAACTACCGACCAGCACGTACCAACAAACAACTACCACCTACCAACAAACAACCACCACCTACCAACAAACAACCACCACCTACCAACAAACAACCACCACCTACCAACAACCACGTACCAACAAACAACCACCACCTACCAACAAACAACAACCACCTACCGACAACCACGTACCAACAAACAACAACCACCTACCAACAAACAACCACCACCTACCGACAACCACCTACCAACAAACAACCACCACCTACCATCAAAGAACCACCACCTACTAATAAACACCTACCAACTACCACCTACCAACAACCATCTACCAACAACCACCTTTCGACAACTATCTACCAACAACCACTTACTATCAACCTCCTTCAACAATCACCTACCAACAACCACCTAAAAGCAACCACATACCAACAACCACCCACCAACAACAACCTATCAACAACCACCTGCCAACATTCATCTACTACCAACAACCACCAACCAACAACCACCTACCAACAACAACCTACCAACAACCAACAACCACCTACCAACAACCAACAACAACCTATCAACAACCACCTGCCAACATTCATCTACTACCCCCAACCAACAACCAACAACCACCTACCAACAACCAACAACCACCTATCAACAACCACCTTCAGTAACCACCTACCAACAAAAACCTTCCAACAATTACCTACCAACAACCACCTACCAACAACCACCTACCATCAAGCAACTACCAACAACCACCTATCAACAGTCACCTACCAACAACCACCTATCAACAGCCACTTACCAACAACCACCTATCAACAACCACCTACCAAACAACCACCTACCAACAACCAATTACCAATAGCCACCTACCAAAAACCACCAACCAACAACCACCAACCAAAACCACCAACCAACAACCACCTACCAACAACCATCAAGCCCCTACCAACAACCACCTACCAACAACCACTTACCAACAACCACTTACCAACAACCACCTACCAAAAACCACCAACCAACAACCACCAACCAACAACCAACAACCACCTACCAACAACCACTTACCAACAATCACCTACCAACAACCACCTACCAACACCCACCTACCAACAACCAACAACCAACAACCACCTACCAACAACCACTTACCAACAATCACCTACCAGCAACCACCTACCAACAACTACTTACCAACAACCACCAACCAACAACCATCTGCCAAAACCACCTTCCAGCAACCACTTACCAACAACCACTTACCATCAACCACTTACCAACAACCACTTACCATCAACTACTTACCAACAAACCACTTACCAACAACCACTTACCAACAACCACCAACCAACAACCATCTGCCAACAACCACTTACCATCAACTACTTACCAACAACCACTTACCATCTACTTACCAACAACCACTTACCCAACAACCACTTACCAACAACCACCAACCAACAACCATCTGTCAACAACCACTTACCAACAACCACTTACCAACAACCATTTACCATCAACTACTTACCAACAACCACTTACCAATAACCACTTACCATCAACTACCCACCAACAACCACTTACCAACAACTACTTACCAACAACCACTTACCAACAACCACTTACCAACAACCACTTACCAATAACTACTTACCAACAACCACCAACCAACAACCATCTGCCAACAACCACTTACCAACAACCACTTACCAACAACCACTTACCAACAACCACTTACCAACAACCACCAACCAACAACCATCTGCCAACAACCACTTACCAACAACTACTTACCAACAACTACTTTCCAACAACCACTTACCATCAACTACTACCAACAACTACTTTCCAACAACCACTTACCATCAACCACTTACCATCAACTACTTTCCAACAACCACTTACCAACAACCACTTACCATCAACTACTTACCAACAACTACTTTCCAACAACCACTTACCAACAACTACTTTCCAACAACCACTTACCAACAACCACTTACCATCAACTACTTTCCAACAACCACTTACCATCAACTACTTACCAACAACTACTTTCAAACAACCACTTACCAACAACCACTTACCAACAACTACTTTCCAACAACCACTTACCATAAACCACTTACCATCAACTACTTACCATCAACTACTTACCATCAACTACTTACCATCAACTACTTACCATCAACTACTTACCATCAACTACTTACCATCAACTACTTACCATCAACTACTTTCCAACAACCACTTACCAACAACCACTTACCATCAACTACTTTCCAACAACCACTTTCCAACAACCACTTACCATCAACTACTTACCAACAACCACTTACCATCAACTACTTTCCAACAACCACTTTCCAACAACCACTTACCATCAACTACTTACCAACAACCACTTACCATCAACCACTTACCAACAACCACTTACCAACAACCACTTACCATCAACTACTTACCAACAACCACTTACCATCAACTACTTTCCAACAACCACTTTCCAACAACCACTTACCATCAACTACTTACCATCAACCACTTACCATCAACCACTTACCATCAACTACTTTCCAACAACTACTTACCAACAACTACTTACCATCAACTACTTTCCAACAACCACTTACCAACAACCACTTACCATCAACTACTTTCCAACAACTACTTACCAACAACCACTTACCATCAACTACTTACCATCAACCACTTACCATCAACTACTTACCATCAACTACTTACCATCAACCACTTACCATCAACTACTTTCCAAGAACCACTTACCATCAACTACTTTCCAACAACCATTTACCATCAACTACTTACCATCAACCACTTACCATCAACTACTTACCAACAACCACTTACCATCAACTACTTACCATCAACCACTTACCATCAACTACTTACCATCAACCACTTACCATCAACTACTTATCATCAACCACTTACCATCAACTACTTACCAACAACCACTTACCATCAACTACTTACCATCAACCACTTACCATCAACCACTTACCATCAACCACTTACCATCAACTACTTACCATCAACTACTTACCATCAACTACTTACCATCAACCACTTACCATCAACTACTTACCATCAACCACTTACCATCAACCACTTACCATCAACTACTTACCATCAACTACTTACCATCAACTACTTACCATCAACCACTTACCATCAACTACTTACCATCAACTACTTACCATCAACCACTTACAATCAACCACTTACCATCAACCACTTACCATTAACCACTACCATCAACTACTTACCATCAACTACTTACCATCAACCACTTACCAACAACCACTTACCATCAACTACTTACCAACAACTACTTTCCAACAACCACTTACCATCAACCACTTACCATCAACTACTTTCCAACAACCACTTACCAACAACCACTTACCATCAACTACTTACCAACAACTACTTTCCAACAACCACTTACCAACAACTACTTTCCAACAACCACTTACCAACAACCACTTACCATCAACTACTTCCAACAACTACTTACCATCAACTACTTACCATCAACTACTTACCATCAACTACTTACCATCAACTACTTACCATCAACTACTTTCCAACAACCACTTACCAACAACCACTTACCATCAACTACTTTCCAACAACCACTTTCCAACAACCACTTACCATCAACTACTTACCAACAACCACTTACCATCAACTACTTTCCAACAACCACTTTCCAACAACCACTTACCATCAACTACTTACCAACAACCACTTACCATCAACCACTTACCAACAACCACTTACCAACAACCACTTACCATCAACTACTTACCAACAACCACTTACCATCAACTACTTTCCAACAACCACTTTCCAACAACCACTTACCATCAACTACTTACCATCAACCACTTACCATCAACCACTTACCATCAACTACTTTCCAACAACTACTTACCAACAACTACTTACCATCAACTACTTTCCAACAACCACTTACCAACAACCACTTACCATCAACTACTTTCCAACAACTATTTACCAACAACCACTTACCATCAACTACTTACCATCAACCACTTACCATCAACTACTTACCATCAACTACTTACCATCAACCACTTACCATCAACTACTTTCCAACAACCACTTACCATCAACTACTTTCCAACAACCACTTACCATCAACTACTTACCATCAACCACTTACCATCAACTACTTACCAACAACCACTTACCATCAACTACTTACCATCAACCACTTACCATCAACTACTTACCATCAACCACTTACCATCAACTACTTACTATCAACCACTTACCATCAACTACTTATCATCAACCACTTACCATCAACTACTTACCAACAACCACTTACCATCAACTACTTACCATCAACCACTTACCATCAACTACTTACCATCAACCACTTACCATCAACCACTTACCATCAACTACTTACCATCAACTACTTACCATCAACTACTTACCATCAACCACTTACCATCAACTACTTACCATCAACCACTTACCATCAACTACTTACCATCAACCACTTACCATCAACCACTTACCATCAACTACTTACCATCAACTACTTACCATCAACTACTTACCATCAACTACTTACCATCAACTACTTACCATCAACCACTTACCATCAACCACTTACCATCAACCACTTACCATCAACCACTTACCATCAACTACTTACCATCAACTACTTACCATCAACCACTTACCAACAACCACTTACCATCAACTACTTACCATCAACTACTTACCATCAACCACTTACCAACAACCACTTACCATCAACCACTTACCATCAACTACTTACCAACAACCACTTACCAACAACCACTTACCAACAACCACTTACCAACAACCACTTACCATCAACTACTTACCAACAACCACTTACCATCAACTACTTACCAACAACCACTTACCAACAACCACTTACCATCAACTACTTACCAACAACCACTTACCAACAACTACTTACCAACAACCACTTACCAACAACCACCAACCAACAACCATCTGCCACAACCACTTACCATCAACCAGTTACCAACAACCACTTACCATCAACTACTTACCAACAACCACCTACCAACAACCACCTACCAACAACCACCAACCAACAACCACCTACCAACAACTACCTACCACCAGCCACCTACCACTACGTAAAGACACCTGACTCCATTTTGCCGCCAGCTCCAACACTTGACAATAACCTTTACAGATGCATCAATAAATCATTCTGCTTATGACCTGGCTATAGCGCCGGTAGCTAAGACTGATATTTTCTGACTGATGCCAAATGTTGCAATATAACGACAACTGATGCCAGACAGGAGCTACTGACAGATCCGTGTCGTTAGAGCATGTCGAGTGTGCTTCTCTTTATTGATTTCTCATTTCGTCATTGCTGGCGCTCCGTGCTGTGCTGTCAGGCAATCCGTGACGTCAGTGACAAAGATCAATGCTACACAAGTAGGGAGTCGAAGACTTTGTTGATGGAGGTCTGTCGATGAAGGTCTGTCGATGAAGGTCTGTCGATGAAGGTCTGTCAATGGAGGTCTGTCGATGAAGGTCTGTCGATGAAGGTCTGTCGATGAAGGTCTGTCAATGGAGGTCTGTCGATGAAGGTCTGTCGATAAAGGTCTGTCGATGAAGGTCTGTCAATGGAGGTCTGTTGATGAAGGTCTGTCGATAAAGGTCTGTCGATGAAGGTCTGTCGATAAAGGTCTGTCAATGGAGGTCTGTCGATGAAGGTCTGTCGATGAGGGTCTGTCGATGAAGGTCTGTCGATGAAGGTCTGTCGATGAAGGTCTGTCGATGGAGGTCTGTCGATGAAGGTCTGTCAATGGAGGTCTGTCGATGAAGGTCTGTCGATAAAGGTCTGTCGATAAAGGTCTGTCAATGGAGGTCTGTCGATGAAGGTCTGTCAATGGAGGTCTGTCGATGAAGGTCTGTCGATGAAGGTCTGTCGATGAAGGTCTGTCAATGGAGGTCTGTCGATGAAAGTCTATCAATGGAGGTCTGTCAATGGAGGTCTGTCAATGGAGGTCTGTCAATGGAGGTCTGTCGATGAAGGTCTGTCAATGGAGGTCTGTCGATAAAGGTCTGTCAATGGAGGTCTGTCGATGAAGGTCTGTCAATGGAGGTCTGTCGATGAAGGTCTGTCGATGAAAGTCTATCGATGAAGTTCTGTCGATGAAAGTCTATCGATGAAGGTCTGTCGATGAAAGTCTATCAATGAAGTTCTGTCGATGAAAGTCTATCAATGAAGGTCTGTCGATGAAAGTCTATCGATGAAGGTCTGTCGATGAAAGTCTATCGATGAAGGTCTGTCGATGAAAGTCTATCAATGAAGGTCTGTCGATGAAAGTCTATCAATGAAGGTCTGTCGATGAAAGTCTATCGATGAAGGTCTGTCGATGAAAGTCTATCAATGAAGGTCTGTCGATGAAAGTCTATCGATGAAGGTCTGTCGATGAAAGTCTATCAATGAAGGTCTGTCGATGAAAGTCTATCGATGAAGGTCTGTCGATGAAAGTCTATCGATGAAGGTCTGTCGATGAAAGTCTATCGATGAAGGTCTGTCGATGAAAGTCCATCAATGAAAGTCTGTCGGTCTGTCGGTGGAGGTCTGTTGATGAAGGTCTCTCGATGGAGGTCTGTCGATAAAAGTCTGTCGAACTGGAGAAACAACAAGAAGAAAATCGATGAAGTTGTCGATGTTAAGAAACAACAAGAGAGTCGATGAAGGTCAATCGAAGATAATAAATAAGAAACAGAGAATTAGTTGAGATGTGGATAGAATTGCATGACAGTGGAGATTTTGGTCAACTTGTCAGGAATTATAGAGGAATCAATACACAACGACTACAACCACATAACCAACAATTACAGCCATAGAACCAACAACCAACAATTACAGCTATAAAACCAACACCCATCAATTATAGCCATGCAACCAACAATTACAGCTATAGAACCACAACCATCAATTATAGCAATGAACCAACAATTACAGCTATAGAACCACAACCATCAATTATAGCAATGAACCAACAATTATAGCTATAGAACCACAACCATCAATTATAGCAATGAACCAACAATTATAGCTATAGAACCACAACCATCAATTATAGCAATGAACCAACAATTACAGCTATAGAACCACAACCATCAATTACAGCAATAGAACCAACAATTACAGCTATAGAACCACAACCATCAATTATAGCAATGAACCAACAATTACAGCTATAGAACCACAACCATCAATTACAGCAATGAACCAACAATTACAGCTATAGAACCACAGTCATCAATTATAGCAATAGAACCAACAACTACAGCTATAGAACCACAACCATCAATTATAGCAATGAACCAACAATTGCAGCTATAGAACCACAACCATCAATTACAGCAATAGAACCAACAATTACAGCTATAGAACCTTAACCATCAATTATAGCAATAGAACCAACAATTGCAGCTATAGAACCACAGCCTTCAATTATAGCAATGAACCAACAATTACAGCTATAGAACCACAGCCATCAATTATAGCAATAGAACCAACAATTACAGCTATAGAACCACAGCCATCAATTATAGCAATGAACCAACAATTACAGCTATAGAACCACAACCATCAATTATATCAATAGAACCAACAATTACAGCTATAGAACCACAACCATCAATTATAGCAATGAACCAGCAATTACAGCTATAGAACCACAGCCATCAATTATAGCAATAGAACCAACAATTACAGCTATAGAACCAACAACCATCAATTATAGCAATAGAACCATCAATTACAGCTATAGAACAAACGACCATCAACTATAGCAATAGAACCAACAATTATAGCCGTAGAACTAATAACCATAAATTATAGCCATATAACAAACAATTACAGCTATAGAACGAACACCCATCAATTATAGCAATAGAACCAACAATTACAGCTATCCAACCACAACCATCAATTATACCCATATAACAAACAATTGCATCCATAGAACACACACTTACATCCATGCAACAAACAACTACAGCCATAGAACCAACAACCAACAATTACAGCCACAGAACAAATAACCAAGAATTACAGCTATAAAACGAACAACCAACAATTACAACCATAAAACCAACAATTACAGCCATACAACAGACAATTGCAGCCATAAAACACACAATTACAGCCATAGAACAGACAATTGCAGCCATAGAACACACAATTAAAGCCATACAACAGACAATTGCAGCCATAGAACACACAATTACAGCCACACAACAAACAATTGCAGCCATAGAACATACAATTACAGCCATGCAACAAACACTTGCAGCCATATAGCAAACAATTGCAGCCATAGAACAGACAATTGCAGCCACGCAACAAACAATTGCAGCTATAGAATAAACAATTGCAGCCATAGAGAACAAACAATTACAACCAAAGAAAACACAATGACAGTCATAGAACAAACAATTGCAGCCATAGAACAAACAATTACAACCCGAGAACCAACAACGAACAACTACAACCATAGAATCAACAATCGACACTATAACCATTGCAACCAATAACCAACAAATACAGCACAAGAAACAACAACCAACAACTACATCTAGAGCAACCAATGACCAACAACCACAACTATAAAACCGACAGCCAATAAGTACAACAATAGAACCAACAGCTACAGCCATAAAACCACACAACTACAACCAGAGTAATCAACAAATGCAGCCATAGAACCAACAAAAGCAAACAGAGAACTAACAACTACAGCCACAGAACCAACAAACACAGCAATAAAACAACAAAAATACAACCAAAGAACTCACAACTACAATAATATTGCCCACAAGTGCTCCCACAGAACTAATAACTATTGCCATAGAACAAGTAACTACAACCAGAGTTACCAACAATTACAGCAATATAACCACATAACTGCAGCCATAGAACCAACAAATATAACCAAAGTAACCAATTACTACAACTAGAATAACCAACAACTACAACCAGAGTAAAGACAAACCAAAACAGAATAACCAACAATTACAGCCAGAGTAACCATCAACAACTACAGCCAGAGAAACAAACAACTACAGCCAGAGTAACCAACAACTACAGCCATATAACCAACAACTACAGCCAGAGTAACCAACAACTGCAGCCATAGAACCAACAACTACAACCAGAGTAACCAACAACTGCAGCCACAGAACCAACAACTACAGCCAGAGTAACCAACAACTACAGCCAGGGTAACCAACAACTACAATCAGTGTAACCAACAACTACAGCCAGGGTAACGAACAACTACAATCAGAGTAACCAACAACTACAATCAGTGTAACCAACAACTACAGCCAGGGTAACCAACAACTACAGCCAGAGTAACCAACAACTACAGCCAGGGTAACCAACAACTACAGCCAGAGTAGCCAATAACTACAGCCAAAGTAACCAACAACTACAGCCAGAGTAACCAACAACTACAGCCAGGGTAACCAACAACTACAACCAGAGTAACCAACAACTGCAGCCACAGAATCAACAACTACAGCCATAGAACCAACAACAATAACCAGAGTAACCAACAACTACAGCCATAGAACCAAAATTACAACCAGAGTAACCAACAACTACAGGCAGAGTAGCCAACAACTACAGCCAGAATAACCAACAACTACAGCCAGAGAAACCATCAACAACTACAGCCAGAGAAACCAACAACAACTACAGCCAAAGTAACCTCCAACAACTACAGCCAAAGTAACCACCAACAAATACAACCAGAGTAACCAACAACTACAGCCAGAATAACAAACAGCCACAGCCAGAGTAACCAACAAACACAGCCTGTATAACCAACAACTACAGCCAAAGTAACCACAAACATACAATCGGAGGAACCAACAACTACAGCCAGAGTAACCTAGAACAAGAGTAGCCAACAACTACAACCAGAGTAACCATCTACAACCAGAATAATCAACATCTACAGCCAGAGTAACCACCAACAACTACAATCAGAGTAACCAACAACTACAGCAAGGGTAACCAATAACTACAGCCAGGGTAACCAACAACTACAGCCAGAGTAACCAACAACTACAGCCAGGGTAACTAACAACTACAATCAGAGTAACCAACAAATACAGCCAGGGTAACCAACAACTACAATCAGTGAAACCAACAACTAGAGCCAGGGTAACCAACAACTACAATCAGTGTAACCAACAACTACAGCCAGGGTAACCAACAACTACAATCAGAGTAACCAACAACTACAATCAGTGTAACCAACAACTACAGCCAGGTAACCAACAACTACAATCAGTGTAACCAACAACTACAGCCAGGGTAACCAACAACTACAATCAAAGTAACCAACAACTACAATCAGTGTAACCAACAACTACAGCCAGGGTAACCAACAACTACAGCCAGAGTAACCAACAACTACAGCCAGGGTAACCAACAACTACAGCCAGAGTAGCCAATAACTACAGCCAAAGTAACCAACAACTACAGCCAGGGTAACCAACAACTACAGCCAGGGTAACCAACAACTACAACCAGAGTAACCAACAACTACAGCCAGAGTAATCAACAACTACAGCCAGAGTAACCAACAACTACAACCAGAGTAACCAACAACTACAGCCAGAGTAAACAACAACAACAGCCAGGGTAACCAACAACTACAATCAGAGTAACCAACAACTACAATCAGAGTAACTAACAACTACAATCAGAGTAACTAACAACTACAACCAGGGTAACCAACAACTACAGCCAGAGTAACCAACAACTACAATCCGAGTAACTAACAACTACAACCAGGGTAACCAACAACTACAATCAGAGTAACGAACAACTACAACCAGGGTAACCAACAACTACAATCAGAGTAACCAACAACTACAACCAGGGTAACCAACAACTACAGCCAGAGTAACCAACAACTACAGCCAGAGTAACCAACGTTGTCATGTAATAATTCAATAACAAAGAGCTCAATCTCTGACATTAACATCACATTTGTTGACCATAATAACTCTGCCCTCATCAATCTATGATATTAACATCACATGTGTTGAACATGATAACTCTGCCCTCATCGATCTCTCATATTAACATCACATTTGTTGACCATGATAACTCTGCCCTCATCAATCTATGATATTAACATCACATTTGTTGACCATGATAACTCTGCCCTCATCAATCTATGATATTAACATCACATTTGTTGACCATGATAACTCTGCCCTCATCAATCTATGATATTAACATCACATTTGTTGACCATGATAACTCTGCCCTCATCAATCTATGATATTAACATCACATTTGTTGACCACGATGACTCTCCTGTCATCAATCTATGATATTAACATCATATTTGTTGAACATGGTGACTCTTCTCTCATTAATCTATGACATTAACATCACATTTGTTGACCATGGTGACTCTCCTCTCATTAATCTATGACATTAACATCACACTTGCTTCCTGTTTTCTTTGAGTCAACGATAGAGTGAGATGTCTCTCTACCAGCGTCGCCGAGACCGCTACATTAACAGCGTGATCACATATTTCATTGGTTGATGTTGAGATCACAAATGCATATCTCTCTCTCTCTCTCTCTCTCTCTCTCTCTCTCTCTCTCTGTTGGAAGTCCATCATCATGAAGTTACGTTAAGTCTGCAGAACTTTTCAACTATCACAACCCATCTGAAAGAATTGCTCTTTCCAGCCAGGTGTCCCACTTATCTTTGCATCCATCACAACTCATCTGAAAGAATTGCTCTTTCCAGCCAGGTGTCCCACTTATCTTTGCATCCATCACAACCCATCTGAAAGAATTGCTCTTTCCAGCCAGGTGTCCCACTTATCTTTCCATCCATTACAACCCATCTGAAAGAATTGCTCTTTCCAGCCAGGTGTCCCACTTATCTTTGCATCCATCACAACCCATCTGAAAGAATTGCTCTTTCCAGCAGGTGTCCCACTTATATTTGCATCCATCACAACCCATCTGAAAGAATTGCTCTCTCCAGCCAGGTGTCCCACTTATCTTTGCATCCATCACAACACATCTGAAAGAATTGCTCTCCCCAGCCAGTTGTCCCACTTATCTTTGCATCCATCACAACACATCTGAAAGAATTGCTCTCTCCAGCCAGGTGTCCCACTTATCTTTGCATCCATCACAACTCATCTGAAATAATTGCTCTCTCCAGCCAGGTGTCCCAATTATCTTTGCATCCATCACAACTCATCTGAAAGAATTGCTCTGTCCAGCCAGGTGTCTCACTTATCTTTGCATCCATCACAACCCAACTGAAAGAATTGCTATTTCCAGCCAGGTGTCCCACTTATCTTTGCATCCATCACAACCCATCTGAAAGAATTGCTATTTCCAGCCAGGTGTCCCAATTAGCTTTGCATCCATCACAACCCATCTGAAAGAATTGCTCTCTCCAGCCAGGTGTCCCACTTATTTTTGCATCCATCACAACTCATCTGAAAGAATTGCTCTCTCCAGCCAGGTGTCCCACTTATCTTTGCATCCATCACAACTTATCTGAAAGAATTGTTCTCTCCAGCCAGGTGTCTCACTTATCTTTGCAGCCATCACAACCCAACTGAAAGAATTGCTCTCTCCAGCCAGGTGTCCCACTTATCTTTGCATCCATCACAACCCATCTGAAAGAATTGCTCTCTCCAGCCAGGTGTCCCACTTATCTTTGCATCCATCACAACCCATCTGAAAGAATTGTTCTCTCCAGCCAGGTGTCCCACTTATCTTTGCATCCATCACAACCCATCTGAAAGAATTGCTCTCTCCAGCCAGGTGTCCCACTTATCTTTGCATCCATCACAACTCAACTGAAAGAATTGCTCTCCCCAGCCAGTTGTCCCACTTATCTTTGCATCCATCACAACCCAACTGAAAGAATTGCTCTCTCCAGCCAGGTGTCCCACTTATCTTTGCATCCATCACAACTCAACTGAAAGAATTGCTCTCTCCAGCCAGTTGTCCCACTTATCTTTGCATCCATCACAACTCAACTGAAAGAATTGCTCTCTCCAGCCAGTTGTCCCACTTATCTTTGCATCCATCACAACTCAACTGAAAGAATTGCTCTCTCCAGCCAGTTGTCCCACTTATCTTTGCATCCATCACAACCCAACTGAAAGAATTGTTCTCTCCAGCCAGGTGTCCCACTTATCTTTGCAGCCATCACAACCCAACTGAAAGAATTGTTCTCTCCAGCCAGGTGTCCCACTTATCTTTGCAGCCATCACAACCCAACTGAAAGAATTGTTCTCTCCAGCCAGGTGTCCCACTTATCTTTGCATCCATCACAACCCATCTGAAAGAATTGCTCTCTCCAGCCAGGTGTCCCACTTATATTTGCAGCCATCACAACCCATCTGAAAGAATTGCTCTCTCCAGCCAGGTGTCCCACTTATCTTTGCATCCATCACAACCCAACTGAAAGAATTGTTCTCTCCAGCCAGGTGTCCCACTTATCTTTGCATCCATCACAACCCAACTGAAAGAATTGTTCTCTCCAGCCAGGTGTCCCACTTATCTTTGCATCCATCACAACTCATCTGAAAGAATTGCTCTCTCCAGCCAGGTGTCCCACTTATCTTTGCATTCATCACAACTCATCTGAAAGAATTGCTCTCTCCAGCCAGGTGTCCCACTTATCTTTGCATTCATCACAACTCATCTGAAAGAATTGCTCTCTCCAGCCAGGTGTCCCACTTATCTTTGCATTCATCACAACTCATCTGAAAGAATTGCTCTCTCCAGCCAGGTGTCCCACTTATCTTTGCATCCATCACAACCCATCTGAAAGAATTGCTCTCTCCAGCCAGGTGTCCCACTTATCTTTGCATCCATCACAACCCATCTGAAAGAATTGCTCTCTCCAGCCAGGTGTCCCACTTATATTTGCAGCCATCACAACCCATCTGAAAGAATTGCTCTCTCCAGCCAGGTGTCCCACTTATCTTTGCATCCATCACAACCCATCTGAAAGAATTGCTCTCTCCAGCCAGGTGTCCCACTTATATTTGCAGCCATCACAACCCATCTGAAAGAATTGCTCTCTCCAGCCAGGTGTCCCACTTATCTTTGCATCCATCACAACCCAACTGAAAGAATTGTTCTCTCCAGCCAGGTGTCCCACTTATCTTTGCATCCATCACAACCCAACTGAAAGAATTGCTCTCTCCAGCCAGGTGTCCCACTTATCTTTGCATCCATCACAACCCATCTGAAAGAATTGCTCTCTCCAGCCAGGTGTCTCACTTATCTTTGCATCATCACAACCCATCTGAAAGAATTGCTCTCTCCAGCCAGGTGTCCCACTTATCTTTGCATCCATCACAACACATCTGAAAGAATTGCTCTCCCCAGCCAGGTGTCCCACTTATCTTTGCATCCATCACAACACATCTGAAAGAATTGCTCTCCCAGCCAGGTGTCCCACCTATCTTTGCATCCATCACAACCCAACTGAAAGAATTGCTCTCTCCAGCCAGGTGTCCCACTTATCTTTGCATCCATCACAACTCATCTGAAAGAATTGCTCTCTCCAGCCAGGTGTCCCACTTATCTTTGCATCCATCACAACCCAACTGAAAGAATTGCTCTCTCCAGCCAGGTGTCCCACTTATCTTTGCATCCATCACAACCCAACTGAAAGAATTGTTCTCTTCCGGTCTCGCACGATTGTTGAGTCAAGGGACATAGCTCCTGATATTCAACCTCTATGATAGAACGGGCGGTTCTCTCCCTTGAAGACCTGATCGGAATGCATGCCTTCACTTCTCACTTTATGGACTGCTATGTCTACCACTACTATTACTATTACCACTACTACTACTATTACCACTACTACTACTATTACCACTACTACTACTATTACCACTACTACTACTATTACCACCACTACTACTACTATTACCACTATTACAACTACTATTACCACTACTATTACCACTACTATTACCACTACTACTACTATTATTACCACTAATACTACTGCTACTATTAACACATCTACTACCACTATTACCACTACTACTACTACTGCTACCATTACTACTACTATTACCACTACTACTACTACTATTACCACTACTACTATTACTAATACTACTACTACTATTACCACTACAACTATTACTGCTACCACAAATACTACTACAACTATTACCACTACTATTACCACTACTACTTCTATTACCACTACTACAATTACCGCTATTACTACTACTCTTGCTACTACCACTACTACTATTACCACTACTACTAATAATAATATTACCACTGCTACTACTATTACCACTGCTACTAATACTACTATTACCACTACTACTACTATTACCACTACTATTACCACTACCATTACCACTACTACTACTACTAATATCACTACTACTACTACTACTACTACTACTAATACCACTACTACTACTATTACCACTACTATTACCACTACTATTACCACTACTACTATTATTACCACTACTACTACTACTATCACCACTACTACTACTGATTTTACCACTACTACTACTACTATTAGCATTACTGCTACTACTATTATCACTACTACTACTACTATTATTATTACTACTACTACTACTACTATTACTACTACTATTACCACTACTACTACTACAATTACCACTATTACTATTACCACTACTACCACTACTAATACAACCACTACCACTACAACTACTATTACTACTACAACCACTACTACTACTACTACAAGCACTACCACTACTACTACTACAACCACTACAACTACTACTACAACCACTACTACTACTACTACTACTACAACCACTACTACTACTACAACCACTACCACTACTACTACTAATACTACTACGACAAAAACTACCACTACCACTACTACTACAACCACTACCACCATTACTACTACAACCACTGTCACAACCACTACTACTGCTACTAATACAACCACTACCACTACTACTACAAGCACTAACACTACTACTACAACAAAAACTACCACTACTACTACTACAACCACTACCACCACTACTACTTCTACAACCACTACCACTACTTCTGCAACCACTACTACTACAACCACAACTACTACAACCACTACTACTACTACTACTACAACCACTACCACTACTATTACAACTTCTACCACTACTATTACCACTACAACCATTACCACTACAAATACAACCTCTACCACTACTACTAGTACTACTACTAGTACTACTACTACTACCACTACCACTACTAATACAACCTCTACCACTACTACTACTACTACAACCACTACCACTACTAATACAACCTCTACCACTACTACTACTACTACAACCACTACCACTACTAATACAACCTCTACTACTACTACTACTACTACTACTACAACTACCACTACTAATACAACCTACCACTACTACTACTACAACCACTACCACTACTAATACAACCTCTACCACTACTACAACTACTACTACTACAACTACCACTACTAATACAACCTACCACTACTACTACTACAACCACTACCACTACTAATACAACCTCTACCACTACTACTACTACTACAACCACTACCACTACTAATACAGCCTCTACAACTACTACTACTAATACAACTACCACTACTAATACAACCTCTACCACTACTACTACTACAACCACTACCACTACTAATACAACCTCTACCACTACTACTACTACAACCACTACCACTACTACTACTACAACCACCACCACTACTACTACTACAACCACTACCACTACAACCACTACCACAACTAATACAACCTCTACCACTACTACTACTACAACCACCACCACTACTACTACTACAACTACTACAACTACTACCACAACAACCACTACTACTACAACTACTACTACTACAACCACTACCACTACTACTACTACTATTACTACTACAACGACTACCACTACTATTACAACTTCTACCACTACAACTACTACTACTACAACCACTACCACTACTAATACAACCTCTACCACTACTACTAGTACTACTACTAGTACTACTACTACTACCACTACCACTACTAATACAACCTCTACCACTACTACTACTACAACCACTACCACTACTAATACAACCTCTACCACTACTACTACTACTACAACCACTACCACTACTAATACAACATCTACCACTACTACTACTACTACTACTACTACTACAACTACCACTACCACTACTAATACAACCTACCACTACTACTACTACAACCACTACCACTACTAATACAACCTCTACCACTACTACTTCTACTACTACTACTACAACTATCACTACTAATACAACCTACCACTACTACTACTACAACCACTACCACTACTACTACTACTACTACTACTACTACTACTAAAACTATCACTACTAATACAGCCTACCACTACTACTACTACAACCACTACCACTACTAATACAACCTACCACTACCACTACTACTACTACAACCACTACCACTACTAATACAACCTCTACCACTACTACAACTACTACTACTACAACTACCACTACTAATACAACCTACCACTACTACTACTACAACCACTACCACTACTAATACAACCTCTACCACTACTACTACTACAACCACTACCACTACTAATACAACCTCTACCACCACTACTACTACTACTACTACAACTACCACTACTAATACAACCTACCACTACTACTACTACAACCACTATCACTACTAATACAACCTCTACCACCACTACTACTACTACTACTGCAACCACTACTAATACAACCTCTACCACTACTACTACTACTACAACCACTACCACTACTAATACAACCTCTACTACTACTACTACTACTACTACAACTACCACTACTAATACAACCTCTACCACTACTACTACTACAACCACTTCCACTACTAATACAACCTCTACCACTACTACTACTACTACAACTACCACTACTAATACAACCTACCACTACTACTACTACTACTACAACTACCACTACTAATACAACCCCTACCACTACTACTACTACTACAACCACTACCACTACTAATACAACCTCTACCACTACTACTACTACAACCACTACCACTACTACTACTACCACTACTAATACAACCTCTACCACTACTAATACAACCTCTACCACTACTACTACTACAACCACCACCACTACTACTACTACAACCACTACCACTACAACTACTACCACTACAACCACTACTACTACTACAACCACTACCACGACTACTACTACAACCACTATCACTACTACTACAACCACTACTGCTACTACTACTACAACCACTACTACTACTACAACCACTACCACTACTACTATTACTACTGCTACTACTACTACTACAAAAACTACCACTACCACTACTACTACTACAACCACTACCATCATTACTACTACAACCACTGTCACAACTACTACTACAACCACTACCACTGCTACTACTACAACCACTACCACTACTACTACAAGCACTACCACTACCACTACTTCTACAACCACTACTACTACAACTACTACTACTACAACCACTACCACTACTACTACTACTACTACTACAACTACTACCACTACTATTACAACTTCTAACACTACAACTACTACTACTACAACCACTACCACTACTAATACAACCTCTACCACTACTACTAGTACTACTACTAGTCTAGTACTACTACTACTACCACTACCACTACCACTACTAATACAACCTCTACCACTACTACTACTACAACACTACCACTACTAATACAACCTCTACCACTACTACTACTACTAATACTACAACCACTACCACTACTAATACAACATATACCACTACTACTACTACTACTACTACTACTACAACTACCACTACTAATACAACCTACCACTACTACTACTACAACCACTACCACTACTAATACCACCTCTACCACTACTACTACTACTACTACTACTACTACTACAACTATCACTACTAATACAGCCTACCACTACTACTACTACAACCACTACCACTACTAATACAACCTCTACCACTACTACTACTACTACTACAACTACCACTACTAATACAACCTCTACCTACTACTACTACTACAACCACTACCACTACTAATACAACCTCTAGCACTACTACTACTACTACTACTACTACTACAACCACTACCACAACTAATACAACCTCTACCACTACTACTACTACTACAACCACTACCACTACTAATACAACCTCTACCACTACTACTACAACCATTACCACTACTAATACAACCTCTACCACTACTACTAGCACTACTACTACAACCACTACCACTACTAATACAACCTCTACCACCACTACTACTACTACTACAACCACTACCACTACTACTACTACTACAACCACTACCACTACTAATACAACCTCTACTACTACTACAACCACTACCACTACTAATACAACCTCTACCACTACTACTACTACTACTACTACAACCACTACCACTACTAATACAACCTCTACCACTACTACTACTACTACTACTACTACCACTATCACTACTACTACAATCTCTACCACTACTACTACTACTACAACCACTACCACTACTAATACAACCTCTACTACTACTACTACTACTACTACAACTACCACTACTAATACAACCTACCACTACTACTACTACAACCACTACCACTACTAATACAACCTCTACCACTACTACAACTACTACTACTACAACTACCACTACTAATACAACCTACCACTACTACTACTACAACCACTACCACTACTAATACTAGTAAGATTTCATGGGGAAAATCCCAGCAAATCATCAGTTTCCGAGATAATTGATCAACTCTGTGGGCACGAATTACGGAACGAACTATTTCACTATCTTTAGCGGGCAGGCGCAGAGACATTGCTTGTAAATGATAAATAGACAATGTCTGAGACAAAACAGAGGACTGTACATTCTGGTCTGGGGATTGTCAGTTTTAACAAATTTGAGAGAACACGTCCCCTAACCCTCCCCACCCCCTCACCACAATTAACTGTTTCGCTCTCTCGTTGCGACAAGAGCCGTGGACCTCTCTCTTTCTCTGAATCGTTCTCGCTTCATCCTCGTCCGTTGGCCCGTGGGAGCACGCTTATCTCGGCCGCGTGTGAGTCTCGTGACTTCGTCTCGCGGAAGACAGAATGACCATCCAGTACTTTCTGTCAGCGTTCACAGCGGATTGTTTATTTGATGCTAGGACATATGTCAACAACGGATTGTTTATTTGATGCTAGGACATATGTCAACAACGGATTGTTTATTTGATGCTAGGACATATGTCAACAACGGATTGTTTATTTGATGTTAGGACATATGTCAACAACGGATTGTTTATTTGATGCTAGGACATATGTCAACAACGGATTGTTTATTTGATGCTAGGACATATGTCAACAACGGATTGTTTATTTGATGCTAGGACATATGTCAACAACGGATTGTTTATTTGATGCTAGGACATATGTCAACAACGGATTGTTTATTTGATGCTAGGACATATGTCAACAACGGATTGTTTATTTGATGCTAGGACATATGTCAACAACGGATTGTTTATTTGATGCTAGGACATATGTCAACAACGGATTGTTTATTTGATGTTAGGACATATGTCAACAACGGATTGTTTATTTGATGTTAGGCCATATGTTAACAACGGATTGTTTATTTGATGCTAGGACATATGTTAACAACGGATTGTTTATTTAATGCTAGGACATATGTTAACAACGGATTGTTTATTTGATGCTAGGACATATGTTAACAACGGATTGTTTATTTAATGCTAGGACATATGTCAACAACGGATTGTTTATTTGATGTTAGGACATATGTTAACAACGGATTGTTTATTTGATGCTAGGACATATGTCAACAACGGATTGTTTATTTGATGCTAGGACATATGTTAATAACGGATTGTTTATTTAATGCTAGGACATATGTCAACAACGGATTGTTTATTTGATGCTAGGGCATATGTCAACCACGGATTGTTTATTTGATGCTAGGGCATATGTCAACAACGGATTGTTTATTTGATGCTAGGACATATGTCAACCACGGCTAGGACATATGTCAACCACGGATAGGACATATGTCAACAACGGATTGTTTATTTGATGCTAGGACATATGTCAACCACGCTAGGACATATGCCAACCACGGCTAGGACATATGTCAGCAACGACTAGGACATATGTCAACAACGGCTACGACAAATATGTCAACAACGGTGTTCGATATTAGTCAACTCGTTTCTATCTTGTAGTTAATTATGTTACTCCAGTCAAAAACATATGGTGATCTCATTGTGCGCTCTGGAGTGCTGCTGGACATTCTTGATCTGTTTGTGATTTCAAGTTCTCTTTGCTAGCTATATAGTCAATAATAGAGCAAGAAATGCTAACCTGGACAGCAGTACGCCCTTCCAGTAACATGAAGACCCCTGTAACAAAAGCTCATCATTAAGTTTCGTCGATGGTTCCCTTGTTTTACTTCAATCATCGACAAGTACCAGCCGTAAAGTACCTTCGCTGACTTTTATTATCGACAATAATACCAGCCGTGAAGTACTTTTATTGACTTCAATCATCAAGTACCAGCCGTAAAGTACCTTCACTGACTTTTATTATCGACAATACCAACCGTGAAGTACTTTTATTGACTTCAATCATCGACAAGTACAAGCCGTAAAGTACCTTCACTGACTTTTATTATCGACAATAATACCAGCCGTGAAGTACTTTTATTGACTTCAATCATCGACAAGTACCAGCCGAGAAGTATCTTCACTGACTTCTATTATCGACAAAAATACCAGCCGTGAAGTACTTTTATTGACTTAAATAATCGACAAGTACCAGCCGTGAAGTATCTTCACTGACTTCTATTATCGACAAAAATACCAGCAGTGAAGTACTTTTATTGACTTCAATCATCGACAAATACCAGCCGTGATGTACCTTCATTGACTTCAATCATCGACAAGTACCAGCTGTGAAGTACCTTCACTGACTTCAATCATTGACACATACCAGCCGTAAACTACCTTCATTGACTTCAGTCACCGACAAACCCCAGCCGTGAAGTACCTTCATTGATTTCAAACATCTACAAATACCAGCCGTAAAGTACCTTCATTAACTTCATTCATCGACAAATCTCAGCCGTGAAGTACCTTCATTGATTTCAAACATCGACAAATACCAGCTGTAAAGTATCTTCATTAACTTCATTCATCGACAAATCTCAGCCGTGAAGTACCTTCATTGATTTCAAACATCGACAAATACCAGCTGTAAAGTACCTTCATTAACTTCATTCATCGACAAATCTCAGCCGTGAAGTACCTTCATTGATTTCAAACATCGACAAATACCAGCTGTAAAGTGCCTTCATTAACTTCATTCATCGACAAATCCCAGCGGTGAAGTACCTTCACTGACTTCATTCATAGACAAATTCCAGCCGTGAAGTACCTTCACTGACTTCTATTATCGACAAAAATACAAGCCGAGAAATAGCTTCATTGACTTCAATCATCGACTAGTACAAGCCGTGAAATAGCTTCATTGACTTCAATCATCGACTAGTACAAGCCGTGAAATAGCTTCATTGACTTCAATCATCGACTAGTACAAGCCGTGAAGTACCTTCATTGACTTCAATCATCGACTAGTACAAGCCGTGAAATAGCTTCATTGACATCACTCATCGACTAGTACAAGCCAGAAATAGCTTCATTGACTTCAATCATCGACTAGTACAAGCCGTGAAATAGCTTCATTGACTTCAATCATCGACTAGTACAAGCCGTGAAATAGCTTCATTGACTTCAGTCATCGACTAGTACAAGCCGTGAAATAGCTTCATTGACTTCAATCATCGACTAGTACAAGCCGGGAAATAGCTTCATTGACTTCAATCATCGACTAGTACAAGCCGTGAAATAGCTTCATTGACTTCAATCATCGACTAGTACAAGCCGTGAAATAGCTTCATTGACATCACTCATCGACTAGTACAAGCCAGAAATAGCTTCATTGACTTCAATCATCGACTAGTACAAGCCGTGAAATAGCTTCATTGACTTCAATCATCGACTAGTACAAGCCGTGAAATAGCTTCATTGACTTCAGTCATCGACTAGTACAAGCCGTGAAATAGCTTCATTGACTTCAATCATCGACTAGTACAAGCCGGGAAATAGCTTCATTGACTTCAATCATCGACTAGTACAAGCCGTGAAATAGCTTCATTGACTTCAATCATCGACTAGTACAAGCCGTGAAATAGCTTCATTGACTTCAATCATCGACTAGTACAAGCCGTGAAGTACCTTCATTGACATCAGTCATCGACTAGTACAAGCCGTGAAATAGCTCCATTAAGGCTGGAAGACAGCTATATACAAGAACAGCCGTTTGATATAAGGCGAGAAGACAGCTATATACAAGAACAGCCGTTTGATATAAGGCGAGAAGACAGCTATATACAAGAGCAGCCGTTTGATATAAGGCTAGAAGACAGCTACATACAAGAACAGCCGTTTGATATAAGGCTAGAAGACAGCTACATACAAGAACAGCCGTTTGATATAAGGCTAGAAGACAGCTATATACAAGAACAGCCGTTTGATATAAGGCTAGAAGACAGCTACATACAAGAACAGCCGTTTGATATAAGGCTAGAAGACAGCTACATACAAGAACAGCAGTTTGATATAAGGCTAGATGACAGCTATATACAAGAACAGCCGATTGATATAAGGCTTGAAGACAGCTATATACAAGAACAGCCGACTGATATAAGGCTAGAAGACAGCTACATACAAGAACAGCCGTTTGATATAAGGCTAGAAGAGAGCTACATACAAGAACAGCCGATTGATAAAAGGCTAGAAAAGAGCTATATACAAGAACAGCCGTTTGATATAAGGCTAGAAGACAGCTATATACAAGAACAATATTACGTCAAAGACGCCTTCATCAGAGACAGTGCAGTCAGCAATCACGTGATGTAGCCAGACTTGATGGTGTTGGCTCGTTGGAATCTTGTAAGACAAGTCAGGGATACTAGACAGACAGAAAACATCAAATGAACGGTTCAATGAAGCCAAACATGAACAATGCTTGAAACACGTCAGGAGATAGCAGTGCAGTAAAACAGGTATAACTCAGGATATTTAACAAAAATACAAACAACATGGCCCCAACAACAAGATCTAGCACTCGCAGGATGTTCCTCATTTCTGCTTTTTGTTTTCTGTTGAGCGTTTCCAGGTGAGTAGACTTTCAACATTTCTGTTTTATGTTGACTATCGTGTCTAACAGTGCTCCAACCTGTCATCTACTATTAGATCTGTCTAGTCTGACAGTGCTCCAACCTGTCATCTACTATTAGATCTGTCTAGTCTGACAGTGCTCCAACCTGTCATCTACTATTAGATCTGTCTAGTCTGACAGTGCTCCAACCTGTCATCTACTATTAGATCTGTCTAGTCTGACAGTGCTTCAACCTGTCATCTACTATTAGATCTGTCTAGTCTGACAGTGCTCCATCTTGTCATCTACTATTATATCTAATGTCTGGTCTAACAGTGCTCCATCTTGTCATCTACTATTATATCTAATGTCTGGTCTAACAGTGCTCCATTTTGACATCTACTATTAGATCTATTGTCTAGTCTGACAGTGCTTCATCCTGTCATCTACTATTAGATCTATTGTCTAGTCTGACACTCCATCTTGTCATCTACTATTAGATCTATCTAGTCTGACACTCGATCATGTCATCTACTATTAGATCTGTCTAGTCTGACACTCCATTTTGACATCTACTATTAGATCTATTGTCTAGTCTGACAGTGCTTCATCTTGTCATCTACTATTAGATCTATTATCTAATCTGACACTCCATCTTGTCATCTACTATTAGATCTGTCTAGTCTGACACTCCATCTTGTCATCTACTATTAGATCTCTCTAGTCTAACAGTGCTCCATCTTGTCATCTACTATTAGATCTGTCTAGTTTGACACTCCATCTTGTCATCTACTATTAGATCTCTCTAGTCTAACAGTGCTCCATCCTGTCATCTACTATTAGATCTGTCTAGTTTGACACTCCATCTTGTCATCTACTATTAGATCTAATGTCTGGTCTAACAGTGCTCCATTCTGTCATCTACTATTAGATCTGTCTAGTCTGACAGTGCTCCATCCTGTCATCTACTATTAGATATGTCTAGTCTGACAGTGCTCCATCTTGTCATCTACTATTTGATCTAATGTCTGGTCTAACAGTGCTCCATTCTGTCATCTACTATTAGATCTGTCTAGTCTGACACTCCATCCTGTCATCTACTATTAGATCTGTCTAGTCTGACAGTGCTCCATCCTGTCATCTACTATTAGATATGTCTAGTCTGACAGTGCTCCATCTTGTCATCTACTATTAGATCTAATGTCTGGTCTAACAGTGCTCCATCTTGTCATCTACTATTAGATCTATTGTCTAGTGTGACAGTGCTCCATCTTGTCATCCGCTATTAGATCCATTGTCTAGTGTGACAGTGTGCTCCTTCTTGTCATCTACTATTAGACCTATTGTCTAGTGTGACAGTGCTCCATCCTGTCATCTACTATTAGATCTGTCTAGTCTGACAGTGCTCCGTCTTGTCATCTACTATTAGATCTGTCTAGTCTGACAGTGCTCCATCTTGTCATCTACTATTAGATCTAATGTCTGGTCTAACAGTGCTCCATCTTGTCATCTACTATTAAATCTAATGTCTGGTCTAACAGTGCTCCATCTTGTCATCTACTATTAGATCTATTGTCTAGTGTGACAGTGCTCCATCTTGTCATCCGCTATTAGATCTATTGTCTAGTGTGACAGTGTGCTCCTTCTTGTCATCTACTATTAGACCTATTGTCTAGTGTGACAGTGCTCCATCTTGTCATCTACTATTATAGTCCGTTCAGAAATTCATAATCACACCTGAATTAGTTTTGCGTGATAACCGCTTGTTATTTTGGTTTCACATTTTGCATGCAATCTTAGAATATTGATGACGTTATAGAAATATTTTTTGCTCTGAGCAATTTGATCTAGTTTAAAAGTTTTCTTCTTTAGGGTATTTTAAATTCACCCTGTTCGAATTTGACACCATTTTAGGATATATACATTCATTTTTAGTGCGGTCGTTGACGTAAAATAGTTTGGCTATTGCAGAAACACTAACTTCAGGAAAATCCCGTGCACAAAACTGAATTGTTATTGAACGACATGACGCAGCACGGCCTGGGCATTAATTACCGAAGGGATGGCGTATCTTTATTAATTTTGTGAAGACTCAGTAGACAATTTGTTGACTTTAAATACCAACATTTATATCTAAATTGAGCATGTGTTGCGGGTGGAAGATAAGTACTGGAAACGAGATAGATTACTATTTGTCCAGCCAGTAATGATTATCAACCTCTTGGAATCGTCAGATTCGGAATGATTAAAATTAAGATGAATTCAATTCCAGCTGCAGTTAGGACGTCCTGGGGTCTAATGGTGACCGAAGGACAAGACTAATTGTAACCAGTTGAATTCATGTTTGCAAATACACATAACGAACAACACCCATAATTAAGCACTATGTAGATACGCCTCTGACAAGAATTGCGGTAAACTGGAACATTTAACACGATTACTGTAAACTCTAAAATTTGAATCAATTTGTGCGATATCGTCATAAAAGATCAAAGGAATTCGCTGATGTGCAAAATCGGTTGTGTTTGTGGAATACAAAATACCAAAATCTTTGCGTCATCAATATACTAAGATTGCATGCAAAATGTTAAACCAAAATAACAAGCGGTTATCACACAAAGCTAATTCAGGTGTGATTATGAATTTCTGAACGGACTATAGATCTATTGTCTAGTGTGACCGTGCTCCATTTTGTCATCTACTATTAGATCTAATGTCTGGTCTAACAGTGCTCCATCTTGTCATCTACTATTAGATCTACTGTCTGGTCTAACAGTACTCCATTTTGTCATCTACTATTAGATCTGTTGTCTAGTGTGACAGTGCTCCATCTTGTCATCTACTATTAGATCTAATGTCTGGTCTAACAGTGCTCCATCTTGTCATCTACTATTAGATCCATTGTCTTGTCTGACAGTGCGATATCTTGTCATCTACTATTAGATCTATTGTCTAGTCTGACAGTGCTCTATATTGCCATCTACTATTAGATCTTTTGTCTAGTCTGACAGTGCTCTATATTGTCATCTACTATTAGATCTGTCTAGTCTGACAGTGCTCTATATTGTCATCTACTATTAGATCTTTTGTCTAGCCTGACAGTGCTCCATCTTGTCATCTACTATTAGATCTATTATCTAGTCTGACAGTGCTCTTTCTTGTCATTTACTATTAGATCTATTGTCTAGTATGACAGTGCTCCGCCTTGTCATCTACTATAAGATCTAATGTCTGGTCTGACAGTGCTCCATCTTGTCATCCACTATTAGATCCATTGTCTTGTCTGACAGTGCGATATCTTGTCATCTACTATTAGATCTATTGTCTAGTCTGACAGTGCTCTATATTGTCATCTACTATTAGATCTTTCGTCTAGTCTGACAGTGCTCTATATTGTCATCTACTATTAGATCTTTTGTCTAGTCTGACAGTGCTCTATATTGTCATCTACTATTAGATCTGTCTAGTCTGACAGTGCTCTATATTGTCATCTACTATTAGATCTTTTGTCTAGTCTGACAGTGCTCCATCTTGTCATCTACTATTAGATCTATTATCTAGTCTGACAGTGCTCTTTCTTGTCATTTACTATTATATCTATTGTCTAGTATGACAGTGCTCCGCCTTGTCATCTACTATAAGATCTAATGTCTGGTCTGACAGTGCTCCATCTTGTCCTTTACTATTAGATCCATTGTCTAGTCTGACAGTGCTCCATCCTGTCATCTACTATTAGATCTATTGTCTAGTCTGACATTGCTCCATCCTGTCATCCACTATTAGATCCATTGTCTAGTCTGACATTGCTCCATCCTGTCATCCACTATTAGATTTATTGTCTAGTCTGACAGTGCTCCATCCTGTCATCTACTATTAGATTTATTGTCTAGTCTGACAGTGCTCCATCTTGTCCTCTACTATTAGATCCATTGTCTAGTCTGACAGTGCTCCATCTTGTCATCCACTATTAGATCCATTGTCTAGTCTGACAGTGCTCCATCTTGTCATCCACTATTAGATCCATTGTCTAGTCTGACATTGCTCCATCCTGTCATCCACTATTAGATTTATTGTCTAGTCTGACAGTGCTCCATCTTGTCATCCACTATTAGATCCATTGTCTAGTCTGACAGTGCTCCATCTTGTCATCCACTATTAGATCCATTGTCTAGTCTGACAGTGCTCCATCTTGTCATCCACTATTAGATCCATTGTCTAGTCTGACAGTGCTCCATCTTGTCATCCACTATTAGATCCATTGTCTAGTCTGACAGTGCTCCATCTTGTCATCCACTATTAGATCCATTGTCTAGTCTGACAGTGCTCCATCTTGTCATCCACTATTAGATCCATTGTCTAGTCTGACAGTGCTCCATCCTGTCATCTACTATTAGATCTATAGTCTAGTCTGACTCTACTTGGTACTGAAATAATTCCGTTGCCATAGTTACATGTGTTTACACCCTGTTTACATCACGCCATGTTGACCCACCTTCCCAGAAGTCAGCCGGCCGAACAGTTCCGGAACTTGACGGAGACGATCGACAACCTTCTCAGAGGCTACGATATTCGCCTGCGTCCTAGTTTTGGAGGTTAGTGAATTTTTCCTCTCTTTTCTTTCTTATAATTTGATGTTTTCTATCATACATTGATGTATTCTATCATACCTTGATGTTTTCTATCATACATTGATGTATTCTATCATACCTTGATGTATTCTATCATACCTTGATGTATTCTATCATACCTTGATGTTTCTATCATACATTGATGTATTCTATCATACCTTGATGTATTCTATCATTCCTTGATGTTTTCTATCATACCTTGATGTTTTCTATCATACATTGATGTTTTCTATCCTACCTTGATGTTTTCTATCATACATTGATGTATTCTATCATACCTTGATGTTTTCTATCATACATTGATGTATTCTATCATACCTTGATGTATTATATCATACATTGATGTATTCTATCATACCTTGATGTATTCTATCATACGTTGATGTATTCTATCATATATTGATGTATTCTATCATATATTGATGTATTCTATAATATATTGATGTATTCTATCATACATTGATGTATTCTATCATATATTGATGTATTCTATCATATATTGATGTATTATAACATGTCTCGATGTATTCTATCACACCATGATATTTTCTACAATCATCATCATCATCAAGTACGGGCCTGCTGGCGTAGGTGATCATGTCTCTCCACAATCTTTCGATCTCGACAGCTATTTATCATTTCTGTTGTTGATCTTCTGCCAAGCCATTCTCTTAACTGTCTGTTATTTTTTCTCTTTGCTTCCCTCTATCTCTTCGTCCCTCAATTTTCCCAGTTGTTACAATATATTCCAGTTGTTCCCTTCTCATTACATGGCCAAAAAATGATGATTGTTTCTTCCTAATATTGAAAATTCGCTATCTTTTTGCTTTGACATCTTTCAGAACATTTTCATTACTTTTCTCAGCTGTTCATGGTATTCTCAACATTCTTCTGTAAAACCATATTTTTCTACAAACTTCGGCTTTATTTTGCTTACAGTAGCTTGATGACGATCACCTGTAGCACATGATGTCCCGTACTGAACGAGGGTTTTCCATTGGAGCCCCCCTTAACGTTGTTGTCGTTATGTCTAATGTTGTGGCGATTCATGATTATACAAAGAAGTTACGAGGGTGGTTTTCTGTTGCCTTCCGTCGCTTTGTTTACGGTTGGTTCCGCTAGTCTTTGACTAAAATGTCTCACCCACAAGACAGTAGGGTTGTTTTACGGGGTACCCTCCCGTAGCCTTTTACTCTATCATACTTACATGTAATGTATCATATCTTGATATTCTATCTTACCTTGACCTATTTCATCACGCCTTGATGTAATCTATAATATAAAGATGTATTCTATCATATTTTCGTCTATTCTTTCATACCTTAATCTATTCTCGCATACATTAATCTATTCTCTCATACCTTAATCTAAACTATACACTCATACCTTAATCTATTCTCTCATACTTTAATCTATTCTTTCATACCTTAATCTATTCTTTCATACCTTATTCTATTTTCTCATACCTTAATCTACTGTCTCATACCTTAATCTATTCTCTCATACCTTAATCTGATCTATTCTCTCATACCTTAATCTAATCTCTCATACCTTAATCTATTCTCTCATACCTTAATCTATTCTCTCATACCTTAATATATTCTCTCATACCTTAATCTATTCTCTCATACCTTAATATATATGCTCTCATACCTTAATCTATTCTCTCATACCTTAATCTATTCTCTCATACCATAATCTGATCTATTCTCTCATACCTTAATCTGATCTATTCTCGCATACCTTAATATATTCTCTCATACCTTAATCTATTCTCACATACCATAATCTGATCTATTCTCTCATGCCTTAATCTATTCTCTCACACCATAATATGATCTATTTTCTCATACCTTAATATATTCTCTCATACCTTAATCTATTCTCTCATACCATAATATGATCTATTCTCTCATGCCTTAATCTATTCTCTCACACCATAATATGATCTATTCTCTCCTACCCTAATCTATCCTCTCATACCCTAATCTATTCTCTCATACCTTAATCTATTCTCTCACACCATAATATGATCTATTCTCTCCTACCCTAATCTATTCTCTCATACCCTAATCTATTCTCTCCTACCCTAATCTATTCTCTCATACCCTAATCTATTCTCTCCTACCCTAATCTATTCTCTCATACCCTAATCTATTCTCTCATACCTTAATCTATTCTCACACATCATAATCTGATCTATTCTCTCATGCCTTAATCTATTCTCTCACACCATAATCTGATCTATTCTCTCATGCCTTAATGTATTATGGACAGAGCTCAGGCTCATTCTATGAGAACACTTACAAACGTCTTATCATTATTGAGAGAGCACGGGCTCACAGCATGAGATCACCTACAAACGTAGTCTTCTTAATATAGAGAGAGAGCACGTGCTCACAGAACACCTACAAAAGCAGTCTTCTCATTATTGAGAGAGCACGGGCTCACAGCAGGAGAATAACGAGTTGACTGGAGGAAACCATTGGCAAATCAAGGGGAAGTAATGCGTTTGATGTTACCGGCATAAAGACGGTGATTTAACCGAGGCAGTGCCGATGTTCGATCCGGAATGTAAAAGCGAGTGTCTCGTGAAAGTTATTGTGCCTGCGGCTGATTCCGTTAATGATGAAATATTCAGCCTGTGCTACACGGCTTGTCTAGACCTGGGCGGAAGTGCCCCACTATTTCTATCAAACCAGCTCCCAGAAACATCTGTCAGAACATGGTTACGGCCCTTACTGTGTTTAAGTCTGGCAGGATCGATAACTCGCAGTAGCCCAAGTTATTGGGACTGAGTTATGTTTTCGTTCCTACTATCTTGACAATGAAACATGACTGAGATCAATGAAACATGACTGAGATCATGATTAGGATGTTGGGTGTGACTGATTTGTTCTCTGACTTTTGACTCGCGTGAAGAGAGAGGTCGATATTAGGCGGAGCAGGTTTGTGAAATAGAGTGGAGCAATTTTCTGAAATAGAGTGGAACAGTTTTGTGAAATAGAGTGGAGCAGTTTTGTGAAATAGAGTGGGGCAGTTTTGTGAAATAGAGTGGGGCAGTTTTGTGAAATAGAGTGGAGCAGTTTTGTGAAATAGAGTGGGGCAGTTTTGTGAAATAGTGTGGGGCAGTTTTGTGAAATAGAGTGGGGCAGTTTTGTGAAATAGAGTGGAGCAGTTTTGTGAAAAAGAGTGGAGCAGTTTTGTGAAATAGAGTGGGGCAGTTTTGTGAAATAGAGTGGGGCAGTTTTGTGAAATAGAGTGGGGCAGTTTTGTGAAATAGAGTGGGGCAGTTTTGTGAAATAGAGTGGGGCAGTTTCGTGAAATAGAGTGGAGCGGTTCTGTGAAATAGAGTGGAGCAGTTTTGTGACATAGAGTGGAGCAATTTTGTGAAATAGAGTGGAGCAGTTCTGTGAAATAGAGTGGAGCAGTTTTGTGAAATAGAGTGGAGCAATTTTCTAAAATAGAGTGGGGCAGTTTTGTGAAATAGAGTGGAGCAATTTTCTGAAATAGAGTGGGGCAGTTTGTGAAATAGAGTGGAGCAATTTTGTGAAATAGAGTGGGGCAGTTTTGTGAAATAGAGAGAGAGCAGTTCTGTGAAATAGAGTGGAGCAGTTTTGTGAAATAGAGTGGAGCAATTTTCTGAAATAGAGTGGGGCAGTTTTGTGAAATAGAGTGGAGCAATTTTGTGAAATAGAGTGGGGCAGTTTTGTGAAATAGAGTGGAGCAGTTTTGTGAAATAGAGTGGAGCAGTTTTGTGAAATAGAGTGGGGCAGTTTTGTGAAATAGAGTGGAGCAGTTCTGTGAAATAGAGTGGAGCAGTTCTGTGAAATAGAGTGGAGCAGTTTTGTGAAATAGAGTGGAGCAGTTCTGTGAAATAGAGTGGAGCAGTTTTGTGAAATAGAACGGACCAAATTAGATGGACTGTCTACCCTACTCACAAGTCTTTCCACCAAATTGGGTGGACTGTCTACTCTACTCACCAGTCTTTCCACCAAATTGGATGGACTGTCTACCAGACTCACTAGTCTTTCCACCAAATTGGGTGGACTGTCTACCCTACTCACCAGTCTTTCCATCAAATTCGGTGGACTGTCTACCCTACTCACCAGTTTTCCACCAAATTGGGTGGACTGTCTACCCTACTCACCAGTCTTTTGGAACAAATTGAGTGGACTGTCTACCAGACTCACCAGTCTTTCCACCAAATTGGGTGGACTGTCTACCAGACTCACCAGTCTTTCCACCAAATTGGGTGGACTGTCTACCAGATTCACCAGTCTTTCCACCAAATTGGGTGGACTGTCTACCCTACTCACCAGTCTCTCCACCAAATTAGGTGGACTGTCTACCCTACTCACCAGTCTTTCCACCAAATTGGGTGGACTGTCTACCCTACTCACCAGTCTTTCCATCAAATTCGGTGGACTGTCTACCCTACTCACCAGTCTTTCCACCAAATTGGGTGGACTGTCTACCATATTCACCAGTCTTTCCACCAAATTGGGTGGACTGTCTACCAGACTCACTAGTCTTTCCACCAAATTGGGTGGACTGTCTACCAGACTCACCAGTCTTTCCACCACATTAACTGTCTACCCTACTCACCAGTCTTTCCACCAAATTGGGTGGACTGTCTACCAGACTCACCAGTCTTTCCACCAAATTGGGTGGACTGTCTACCCCACTCACCAGTCTTTCCACCAAATTAGGTGGACTGTTTACCAGACTCACCAGTCTTTCCACCAATTGGGTGGACTGTCTACCTGATTCAACAGTTTTTCCACCAAATTGGATGGACTGTCTACCTGATTCAACAGTTTTTCCACCAAATTCGGTGGACTGTCTTACTTATTCACCAGTCTTTCCACCAAATTGGGTGGACTGTCTACCCTACTCACAGGTCTTTCCACCAAATTGGGTGGACTGTTTACCTGATTCACCAGTCTTTCCACCAAATTGGGTGGACTGTCTACCCTACTCACCAGTCTTTCCACCAAATTGGGTGGACTGTCTACCCTACTCACAGGTCTTTCCACCAAATTGGGTGGACTGTTTACCTGATTCACCAGTCTTTCCACCAAATTCTTCCACAAAGAGACATACAAACTTACGATCGCACAAGTGTAAGAAAAGTGGAAAGTTTAGGTCAACATTTTGATGCTGCATATTTTTGTAACCACTAAAATATTCCGCAGACGTGAACACACGATCAGGGAGACTGGTTGCATGCTTGTTCATTGATGGCTTTTGGACGATCGGTGGAGAAATAACGAGATGGCATTTATGAAAGAGTATAGTGGTCCCTGATCTTTAAATACCCAACCGGAGACATGATGATGACACTGTCTTCATGGCTAGACTGAACGCCCGTTCTATAAAATGATTGACATTACAGTGATGGGAAGTCGAGATTTGGCATCGACAGCAAAATGTGGTGGTTGTATCAAGTGTGAGACATCTCCTTAATGTAACATGAACGTAGGTCAGTGCTAAAACATGTCAAAGGATTTCAATACCAGGGAATAATGTTAACTTCACATGGTAGATGTACAACAGAGGTGAGGTGTAGAATAGTTCAGGTGGTAGATGTACAACAGAGGTGAGGTGTAGAATAGTTCATTTGGTAGATGTACAACAGAGGTGAGGTGTAGAATAGTTCGGGTGGTAGATGTACAACAGAGGTGAGGTGTAGAATAGTTCAGGTGGTAGATGTACAACAGAGGTGAGGTGTAGAATAGTTCAGTTGGTAGATGTACAACAGAGGTGGGGTGTAGAATAATTCAGATGGTAGATGTACAACAGAGGTGAGGTGTAGAATAGTTCAGGTGGTAGATGTACAACAGAGGTGAGGTGTAGAATAGTTCAGGTGGTAGATGTACAACAGAGGTGAGGTGTAGAATAGTTCAGGTGGTAGATGTACAACAGAGGTGGGGTGTAGAATAGCTAAGTTGGTAGATGTACAACAGAGGTGGGGTGTAGAATAGTTCAGTTGGTAGATGTACAACAGGGTGAGGTGTAGAATAGCTAAGTTGGTAGATGTACAACAGAGGTGGGGTGTAGAATAGTTCAGGTGGTAGATGTACAACAGAGGTGAGGTGTAGAATAGTTCAGGCGGTAGATGTACAACAGAGGTGGGGTGTAGAATAGTTCAGGTGGTAGATGTACAACAGGGTGGGGTGTAGAATAGTTCAGGTGGTAGATGTACAACAGGGTGTGGTGTAGAATAGCTCAGTTGGTAGATGTACAACAGGGTGGGGTGTAGAATAGTTCAGGTGGTAGATGTACAACAGGGTGGGGTGTAGAATAGTTCAGGTGGTAGATGTACAACAGAGGTGGGGTGTAGAATAGTTCAGGTGGTAGATGTACAACAGGGTGGGGTGTAGAATAGTTCAGGTGGTAGATGTACAACAGAGGTGAGGTGTAGAATAGCTCAGGTGGTAGATGTACAACAGAGGTGAGGTGTAGAATAGCTAAGTTGGTAGATGTACAACAGAGGTGAGGTGTAGAATATCTCAGGTGGTAGATGTACAACAGGGTGAGGTGTTGAATAGTTCAGGTGGTAGATGTACAACAGAGGTGGGGTGTAGAATAGATCTCAATGATCACATCTCTCAAACAACTCAACGATCTCATTATCTCTCACACAACTCGAAGATCCCATCTCTCACACAACTCAACGATCCCAACTCTCACACAACTCAACGATCCCAACTCTCACACAACTCAACGATCCCAACTCTCACACAACTCAGTGACACCATCCTCACTACTAAACGCAGCTCCTATCTTCCCATCCAATCTCCCCTCCAATCTCCCATCCAATCTCCCATCTACTATAGTTCCCTCCCTCCTTTGTCCCCGCCCATATCCCACATCATGACCCACCTCCTTCTTTTGATTAACACCCAAATTGTCCCTCCCCTACCTTCTGTCTATTTGGACAGACAAGCGTGTGACCATCCCCGCAATCATTTTGCCATCTCCACAATCACGTTGACATCTCCACATTCACTTTGACATCTCCACAATCACGTTGACATCTCCACATTCACTTTGCATCTCCACAATCTCGTTGACATCTCCACAATCACGTTGACATCTCCACATTCACTTTGCATCTCCACAATCACGTTGACATCTCCACATTCACTTTGGCATCTCCACAATCACGTTGATATCTCCACAATCATGTTGACATCTCAACAATCACGTTGATATCTCCACAATCACGTTGACATCTCCACATTCACTTTGCATCTCCACAATCACGTTGACATCTCCACAATCATGTTGACATCTCCACAATCACGTTGATATCTCCACAATCATGTTGACATCTCCACAATCACGTTGATATCTCCACAATCATGTTGACATCTCCACAATCACGTTGATATCTCCACAATCATGTTGACATCTCCACAATCACGTTGATATCTCCACAATCACGTTGACATCTCCACATTCACTTTGCATCTCCACAATCACGTTGACATCTCCACAATCATGTTGACATCCCCACAATCACCTTGATATCTCCACAATCATGTTGACATCTCCACAATCACGTTGATATCTCCACAATCATGTTGACATCTCCACAATCACGTTGATATCTCCACAATCATGTTGACATCCCCGCAATCATTTTGCCATCTCCACATTCACTTTGACATCTCCACAATCATGTTGACATCTCCACAATCATGTTGACATCTCCACAATCATGTTGACATCTCCACAATCACTTTGACATCTCCACATTCACTTTGTCATCTCCACAATCCCTTTGACATTTCCACAATCACTTTGACATCTACACAATCATTTTGACATATCCACATTCACTTTGACATCTCCACAATCATGTTGACATCTCCACAATCATGTTGACATCTCCACAATCATGTTGACATCTCCACAATCACTTTGACATCTCCACATTCACTTTGTCATCTCCACAATCCCTTTGACATTTCCACAATCACTTTGACATCTCCACAATCATGTTGACATCTTCACAATCACGTTTAGACCTCCACAATCATGTTGACATCTCAATAATCACGTTGACATCTCCATAATCACGTTGACACCTCCACAATCACGTTGACATCTCCACAATCACCTTGACATCTCCACATTCACTTTGACATTTCCACAATCACGTTGACATCTCCATAATAACTTTGCCATCTCCACAATCACTTTGACATCTACACAATCATGTTGACATCTCCGCAATCATGTTGACATCTCCACAATCACGTTGACATCTCCACAATCACGTTGCCATCTCCACAATCACTTTGACATCTCCACAATCATGTAGTCATCGCCACAATCACGTTGACATCTTCACAATCACGTTGAAACCTCCACAATAACGTTGACATCTCCACAATGACATTGACATCTCCACAATCATGTAAACATCTCCACAATCACTTTGACATCTCCACAATCACGTTGACATCTCCACAATCACTCTGACATCTCCACAATCACGTTGACATCTCCACAATCATGTTGACACCTCCACAATCATGTTGACATCTCCACATGCATGTTGACATCTCCACAATCAATTTGACATCTCCACAATCACGTTGACATCTCCACAATCACGTTGACATTTCCACAATCATGTTGACATCTCCACAATCACGTTGATATCTCCATAATCACGTTGAAACCTCCACAATAACGTTGACATCTCCACAATGACATTGACATCTCCACAATCATGTAAACATCTCCACAATCATTTTGACATCTCCACAATCACGTTGACATCTCCACAAACACGTTGACATTTCCACATGCATGTTGACATCTCCACAATCAATTTGACATCTCCACAATCACGTTGACATCTCCACAATCACGTTGACATTTCCACAATCATGTTGACATCTCCACAATCACGTTGACATCTCCACAATCACGTTGACATCTCCACAATCACGTTGACACCTCGACAATCACGTTGACATCTCCACAATCACGTTGACATGTCCACAATCACGTTGACATGTCCACAATCACGTTGACATCTCCACAATCACGTTGACACCTCCACAATCACGTTGACATCTCCACAATCACGTTGACATCTCCACAATCACGTTGCCTTGTTACGTTCAATAGTGTGCCGTTGTTACATTGCTGGAACCTATGCAACACTAGTTTTATCATAAAATACAAAACACCCGTTGTGTTTAGAGCTGAGTGTTTACACTCTCCTCTTCTTTCTCTCCTTTTCTTCCCAAATCTGCGCTTTTCTCTTATTTGCTGATTTATGTTTCTTCCTTGACATCTTCCAATAATACTTTCCTGCCTTATACCGCCTCTCTCTCTCTCTCTCTCTCTCTCTCTCTCTCATTTTCTCATTCCGATAATTCTTCATAATCTTCTTCTAATTACTTCCTTCGCTCATTCACGTTTTTCTCTGTAAATTAATTTCTCCCAGCTCCTACTTTATATCTCCTGTCTCGTCCGTCCATCATTGTTGGTGGCACCTCACTGGAGCAGCCCTTGAGATACCCAAGGGACACAACTCTACGTCATTAACTCCTCATTTCTCACCAACCAATCTCAACTCAGGGCTTCGTTGAACTTCTCCCCCACTCCAGTCTCTCTTCAGATGCCCATTCAAATCTACCCACGCAAATCTACCCACTTGACTCCTCATTTCTACCACGTTAATTGTTCCTCAATTCTTCCTTACCCGTTCCCGACTGTCTCCGGCCCTCATTGTGGCCGCCATGATGACGTCATAGGGAAGCTGGGAGAGAATAACGTGCCGGCAATCAAAGTGCGGACGAAAGCGTCCTAGCACTACTTGACACAACTGATGAAGATACGACTGTTGGAAGATGAACAAGACAGTTGTGTGAGGGAAGTCAACTAGAGTCGAAATATGTCACATGTAGACAGGTCTGTGACATGTAGACAGGTCTGTGACATGTAGACAGGTCTGTGACATGTAGACAAGTTTGTGACATGTAGACAGGTCTGTGACATGTAGACAGGTCTGTGACATGTAGACAGGTCTGTGACATGTAGACAGGTCTGTGACATGTAGACAAGTCTGTGACATGTAGACAGGTCTGTGACATGTAGACAGGTCTGTGACATGTAGACAGGTCTGTGACATGTAGACAGGTCTGTGACATGTAGACAGGTCTGTGACATGTAGCCAAGTCTGTGACATGTAGCCAATTCTGTGACATGTAGGCAAGTCTGTGACGTGTAGGCAAGTCTGTGACGTGTGGCCAAGTCTGTGACATGTGACCAAGTCTGTGACATGTAGACAGGTCTGTGACATGTAGGCAAGTCTGTGACATGTAGACAAGTCTGTGACATGTAGACAAGTCTGTGACATGTAGCCAAGTCTGTGACATGTAGGCAAGTCTGTGACGTGTAGACAAGTCTGTGACGTGTGGCCAAGTCTGTGACATGTGGCCAAGTCTATGACAGGTAGGCAAGTCTGTGACATGTAGGCAAGTCTGTGACATGTAGGCAAGTCTGTGACATGTGGCCAAGTCTGTGACATGTAGACAAGTCTGTGACATGTAGACAAGTCTGTGACATGTAGCCAAGTATGTGACATGTAGACAAGTCTGTGACATGTAGCCAAGTCCTAAGATATGCTGACGATACTGTACCACCAGCAGAAAATCCTAACGATCTACAACAATTACTTGAAATAAACATGACAAGCAAAAAATATGGATTAGATATGAATATCAAAAAGACTAAAACTATCATCATAAACAAAGAAAATACTCAAAACCCACAAATGGATATCAAAGTTGAAGGAATAGACCTGGAGACAGTTCAGAGCTACAACTACCTTGGACATACTATAACCAGTGATGGAAAATGTAAAATTGAAATAAACAAAAGAATAGGAATGGCAAAAAGTAATTTTTATGTCATGAAGAACATACTAACATCAAAACAAATAACACCAGGGCTTAAACTAGGAATAGCAAAATGTTATGTCTACTCAATATCCCTATATGGTGCAGAAACATGGACATTAGACAAGAGAACAGAACAGAGAATTGAAGCCTTTGAAATGTGGATATATAGAAGAATAGGTAGAATTGGATGGAAGGAAAAGAAAACAAACAATGAAGTCTTAAAACAACTAAAAATGAAAAGAGAACTACTAAACACAATTCAAACAAGACAAATGAGATTTTAGGGCCATGTTAAAAAACAACAGCCTACTAAAAGTAATCCTGGGGAGGGGGAGGGGTTAATACAAGGTGAAAGAGGCAGAGGCAGACCAAGACTAACATGGACGAGTAACATGAAAAGATGGACAAGTCAGCCTATGGCAACTTGCACCATCAAAGCAAGAGACAGAGCAGAATGGCGCTCCATGGTAGCCAACCTTCGTTGCGGAGATGGCACTCGATGATGATATGACAAGTCTGTGACATGTAGACCAGTCTGTGACATGTAGACCAGTCTGTGAAATGTGGACTAGCCTGTGTACTTGAGACAGAGAGTTTATAACGTCATTTGTGACATGTAGACTAGCCTGTTTGACATGTAGACTAGCCTGTTTACCATATGTGACATGTAGACTAGTCATTGTACCGTCTGTGACATGTAGACGAGTCTGTGTACCTTATGTCACATGTAGACTAATCTGTGTACCATATGTGACATGTAGCCTAGTCTTTGTACTGTCTGTGACATGTAGACTAGCCTGTGTACCATATGTGACATGTAGACTAGTCTTTGTACTGTCTGTGACATGTAGACTAGCCTGTGTACCATATGTGACATGTAGACTAGTCTTTGTACTGTCTGTGACATGTAGACTAGCCTGTGTACCATCTGTGACATGTAGACTAGCCTTTGCACCATCTGTGACATGTGGACTAGCATGTGTACCATCTGTGACATGTGGACTAGCCTGTGTACCCTCTGTGACATGTAGACTAGTCTTTGTACTGTCTGTGACATGTAGACTAGCCTGTGTACGATCTGTAACATGTAGACTAGCCTATGTACCATCTGTGACATGTAGACTACCCTTTGTACCATCACTGACATGTAGACTAGCCTGTATACCATCAGTGACATGTAGACTAGCCTGTGTACCATCGGTGACATGTAGACTAGCCTGTGTACCATCAGTGACATATAGACTAGCTTGTGTACCATCAGTGACATGTAGACTAGCCTGTGTACGTGTGACAGGAAGTTTGTAACGTCATCTGTGACATGTGGACTAGCCTGTGTACCATCAATGACATATAGACTAGCCTGTGTACCATCGGTGACATGTAGACTAGCCTGTGTACCATCAGTGACATGTAGACTAGCCTGTGTACGTGTAACAGGAAGTTTGTAACGTCATCTGTGACATGTGGACTAGCCTGTGTACGTGTGACAGGAAGATTGTAACGTCATCTGTGACATGCGGACTAGCCTGTGTACGTGTAACAGGAAGTTTGTAACGTCATCTGTGACATGCGGACTAGCCTGTGTACGTGTGACAGGAAGTTTGTAACGTCATCTGTGACATGCGGACTAGCCTGTGTACGTGTGACAGGAAGTTTGTAACGTCATCTGTGACATGCGGACTAGCCTGTTTATGTGTGACAGGAAGTTTGTAACGTCATCTGTGACATGCGGACTAGCCTGTGTATCATCAGTGACATATAGACTAGCCTGTGAACCATCAGTGATATGTGGACTAGCCTGTGTACCATCAGAGACATGTGGACTAGCCTGTGTACCATCAGTGACATGCGTTATGGCCTGTGTACGTGTGACAGGAAGTTTGTAACGTCATCTGTGGCATTTTAACATGGAGATTACAACATTGTGTCACTATAATTGATGGCAGGCCGGGACGGTTTAGTTGTAGTGTGGCGGTGCGAATTTGATTTGAATAGGCCCTCTAGCCCGGCTGCCTGGTCTAGTCAGTTCATTATCTCAAGTGAGTGAGCTCCGAGCTGCCTGGTCTAGTCAGTTCATTATCTCAAGTGAGTGAGCTCCGAGCTGCCTGGTCTAGTCAGTTCATTATCTCTAGTTATTGAGCTCAGAGCTGCCTGGCTATGAGTTGATGAGTTTGGTGTCTCAGGCGAGAGTGAGCGACCCAAAGTTGACCGTGAAAGATTGCGAGCTCATGAAGTCTAGATTCAAAAAGGTCTGAGTTAGGATTTTTGAAGTAGACAGAATCAGGATGTGAACGCAAACATTTGCCAGCGGGTGTAGTTTGCAAATATTGTAATTACTTTATTAGCTTGTTCTAGTTATTGTTTGAGTAAGAGAATAGAAGATTATTTAAGAGAGAATTATAATAAGAGAACTTACGTGATTGTGAGATTAAATAAGTGATAAAGCGAAGGAAATCATTGATTGAATCAATCCTGAGAGAAGGGAGACATTTTCATCTATCACTGGGTTCACAGTTAGAAAAAACCTCTCAGTGATGTGTTGAACCAATATTGTTTTAATTCCGCTAATTGTGGACAATTGGCAAATGTCACAAAATGTTTTATTTTAGCTGTAGCGAGGATGTTTCCTGTAGTGTACAGACCATGGGCACTCTGGGTTAATAATCGAAGTTGTGTGACGTAGTAATGACAAGAAAACACAGGAATTGGACAACCACGAGACCCGTCCTGCGGATGAAAGAGATGGAAGTAAAGATGGACACAGCCAGAAACAAGAAGCTTTGTGAACACACTTGTCAACCAAAACACAGAGTCGTCAGTCATAGTGAGTCGTCAGTCACGGTGAGTCGTCAGTCACGGTGAGTCGTCAGTTACGGTGAGTCGTCAGTCACGGTGAGTCGCCAGTCACTGCTGGACTTGCTAAGGAGGAGACTTCAGCACCTGTGGACATGTTCGCAGTGCAATAATGATAACCCAGGAACTAGACAAAGATAACAAAATATCGCAATACGAGCTTTAACATAACAATGTACAGGTCAGACTTTCATACACAAGACAGCCCACCACGACACAGACAGCCCCAACTGTCAGCTGCCCTCAGAGAGCAACCAATCAAATAGACTCGGCAAACAGAAGCCACGGCATCTCGTCCAATCAATGAACGTGAGACCAAGTCTTGGCACCGCCTTTAGTTTTTTGTCCCCGAAGTAAATATCTTCTGTCACAGATCTCACCAGTCATCGAACGGTCTGTCCTTAGACTTGGTTCCATTCTGTCACAGATCTCACCAATCATCGAACGGTCAGTCTCTAGACTTGGCTCCATTCTGTCACAGATCTCACCAGTCATCGAACAGTCTAACCTTAGACTTGGCCCCATTCTGTCAAAGATCTAACCAGTCATCGAACGGTCAATCTCTAGACTTGGCTCCATTCTGTCACAGATCTCACCAGTCATCGAACGGTCTGTCCTTAGACTTGCTTCCATTCTGTCACAGATCTCACCAATCATCGAACGGTCTGTCCTTAGACTTGGTTCCATTCTGTCACAGATCTCACCAGTCATCGAACGGTCTGTTCCTAGACTTGGCTCCATTCTGTCACAGATCTCACCAGTCATCGAACGGTCTGTTCCTAGACTTGCCTCCATTCTGTCACAGATCTCACCAGTCATCGAACGGTCTGTCCTTAGACTTGGTTCCATTCTGTCACAGATCTCACCAGTCATCGAACGGTCTGTCCTTAGACTTGGTTCCATTCTGTCACAGATCTCACCAGTCATCGAACGGTCTGTCCTTAGACTTGGTTCCATTCTGTCACAGATCTCACCAGTCATCGAACGGTCTGTCCTTAGACTTGGTTCCATTCTGTCACAGATCTCACCAGTCATCGAACGGTCTGTCCTTAGACTTGGCTCCATTCTGTCACAGATCTCACCAGTCATCGAACAGTCTAACCTTAGACTTGGCCCCATTCTGTCAAAGATCTAACCAGTCATCGAACGGTCAATCTCTAGACTTGGCTCCATTCTGTCACAGATCTCACCAGTCATCGAATGGTCTGTCCTTAGACTTGGCTCCATTCTGTCACAGATCTCACCAGTCATCGAACGGTCTGTCACAGATCTCACCAATCATCGAACGGTCTGTCCCTAGACTTGGCTCTATTTTGCCACAGATCTCACCAATCATCGAACGGTCTGTCACAGATCTCACCAATCATCCAACGGTCTGTCACAGATCTCACCAATCATCGAACGGTCTGTCCCTAGACTTGGCTCTATTTTGCCACAGATCTCACCAATCATCCAACGGTCTGTCACAGATCTCACCAATCATCCAACGGTCTGTCACAGATCTCACCAATCATCGAACGGTCTGTCCCTAGACTTGGCCCCATTCTGTCACAGATCTCACCAATCATCGAACGGTCTGTCCCTAGACTTGGCTCTATTTTGCCACAGATCTCACCAATCATCCAACGGTCTGTCACAGATCTCACCAATCATCCAACGGTCTGTCACAGATCTCACCAATCACCGAACGGTCTGTCCCTAGACTTGGCTCCATTCTGTCACAGATCTCACCAATCATCCAACGGTCTGTCACAGATCTCACCAATCACCGAACGGTCTGTCCCTAGACTTGGCTCCATTCTGTCACAGATCTCACCTATCATCGAACGGTCTGTCACAGATCTCACCTATCAACGAACGGTCTGTCACAGATCTCACCAATCAACGAACGGTCTGTCACAGATCTCACCAATCAACGAACGGTCTGTCACAGATCTCACCTATCAACGAACGGTCTGTCCTGGACTTAGTTCCAGAACAAGGAAACATGTGTTTGTGGTGTGTAAATGTGAGTGTTGGGGAGTGAGAGAGAGAGAAGACAGAAGTCAATTAAGAAACCTACTAGATAAAATGATGTTGAGAAAATGAGTAAAACAGAGAGAGAGAGAGAGTGAGAGAGGGTGAGAGAGAGAGAGAGAGTGAGAGAGTGAGAAGACAGAAGTCAATTAAGAAACCTACTAGATAAAATGATGTTGAGAAAATGAGTAAAACAGAGAGAGAGAGAGAGAGTGAGAGAGGGTGAGAGAGAGAGAGTGAGAGAGGGTGAGAGAGAGAGAGAGGGTGAGAGAGAGTGTGTGTAGAAGTGAAAGAAGAATAGAATGATTTAAGTGAAAAACTGGAAGGAAAGAGAAAAGTGAGTGAGAGGGAGAGAGAAAGAGAGTGGGGGAGATCGCGAGAGAGAGAGATCGCAAGAGAGAGAGTATGAGAGAGTGATCGCGATAGAGAGAGAGAGTGCAAAAGTGAAAGAAGAATAAAATGATTTGAGGGAAAAACTGGAAGGAAGGAGAAAAGTGAGAGAGAGAGAGAGAGAGAGAGAGAGAGAGAGAGAGAGAGAGAGTGAGTGAGAGAGAGTGAGATAGAGAAAGAGAATTGTCATAGAAAATGTCATTTGTCAAGGGAGACAATTCGAATAAAACGTGATATCTCATTGACATCGCCAACTTGAGACGGCAGTACTTTCCCTTGATGGCCCGGTGTACGTCACTTCCGTTGACTTTTTTCTACCTCGCCCCATCTCTGCCACTCTGCTGTTCCTTTATTTTATTTTTTAAACAGAGTTCTTTAATTTTCACTTTCCTTCTCTTCTTTCTGAATTTTTTATTTTTTCTAGTTTCATTGTCTCCTTTCTTATTTACCTAAATTTCCTTCTGATTTCTTTTACTTTCCTTCTCTCTAATCTTTCCTTCAATTCTGTATTTTCTTATTTCAGAATTTTGCCATTTCCTATTCTCTGATTCTGCAATGTCATGCTGCTATTATTCTCCAATTTCCTAGACAATAGGTTACCATCCTACAGATGACCGTCACTCTACTACCACTTACCTACACACCACTGACCTACACACCGCTGACGTACACACCGCTGACCTACACACCGCTGACCTACACACCGCTGACCTACAAACCTCTGACCTACACATCGCTGACCTACACATCGCTGACCTACACATCGCTGACCTACACACATCTGACCTACACACCACTGACCTACACACCACTGACCTACACACCGCTGACCTACACACCTCTGACCTACACACCGCTGACCTACACACCGCTGACCTACACACCGCTGACCTACACATCGCTGACCTACACACCGCTGACCTACACACCGCTGACCTACACACCGCTGACCTACACACCGCTGACCTACACACCTCTGTTTTTTTACCAACCAAACTATATAAACTCTTATCGCCCCAATACCATCTTCCCCCCCCCCCATACTCTGCCCCATTTTCCCCAACCCCTGTGAGGCCACAGAGACCAGGTCGATGACGCCCTCTTGTGCTAGATTTCTCTCCTCGACTAACCCCCTCGCTACCACCCACAATCAAGACCCTCAACACTCGCCCTTCTTCTGAAGGACATCTCTCTCTCCATTACACACACACACAATGTTGCAGCTCTTCGGGTCCTTCAAATCCTCTACTCGGATCCCATTCACCAATTCTCTACTCGGATCTCACTCACCAATCCTCTACTCGGATCCCATCCACCAATCCTCTACTCGGATCCCATCCACCAATCCTCTACTCGGATCTCACTCACCAATCCTCTACTCGGATCCCATCCACCAATCCTCTACTCGGATCCCATCCACCAATCCTCTACTCGGATCTCACTCACCAATCCTCTACTCGGATCCCATCCACCAATCCTCTACTCGGATCCCATCCACCAATCCTCTACTCGGATCTCACTCACCAATCCTCTACTCGGATCCCACCCACTAATCCTCTACTCGGATCTCACTCACCAATCCTCTACACGGATCCCATCCACCAATCCTCTACTCAGATCTCACTCACCAATCCTCTACTCGGATCTCACTCACCAATCCTCTACTCGGATCCCATCCACCGTTCCTCTACTCGGATCTCACCCACCAATCCTCTATTCGGATCTCACCACCAATCCTCTAATCGGATTCCACTCGCCAATCCCCTACTCGGATCCCACTCGCCAATCCTCTACTCGGATTCCCCTCGCCAATCCTCTACTCGGATTCCACTCGCCAATCCTCTACTCGGATCCCACTCACCAATCCTCTACTCGGATCCCACTCATCAATCCTCTACTCGGATCTCACTCGCCAATCCTCTACTCGGATTCCACTCATCAATCCTCTACTCGGATCCCACTCGCCAATCCTCTACTCGGATCCCACTCACCAATCCCCTACTCGGATCCCACTCATCAATCCCCTACTGGGATCTCACCCACCAATCCTCTACTCGGATCCCACCAACCAATCCTCTACTCGGATCCCACCAACCAATCCTCTACTCGGATCCCACCAACCAATCCTCTACTCGGATCCCACCAACCAATCCTCTACTCGGATCCCACCAACCAATCCTCTTTATGAGTTTCATCTTCTCAAATCAAATCCCAATTAGAGACTGTCTTTCACATATCCATTGATATGTTTTCTCCCAATTTGAGACTGTCTTTCACATATCTATGGATGTTTTCTCTCAATTAGAGACTGTCTTTCACATATCCATGGATATGTTTTCTCCCAATTTGAGACTGTCTTTCACCTATCCATGGATGTGTTTTCTCTCAATTAGAGACTGTCTTTCACATATCCATGGATATGTTTTCTCCCAATTTGAGACTGTCTTTCACATATCCGTGGATATGTTTTCTCCCAATTTGAGACTGTCTTTCACATATCCATTGATATGTTTTCTCTCAATTAGAGACTGTCTTTCACATATCCATGGATATGTTTTCTCTCAATTAGAGGCTGTCTTTCACATATCCATGGATATGTTTTCTCCCAATTTGAGACTGTCTTTCACATATCCATGGATATGTTTTCTCTCAATTAGAGACTGCCTTTCACATATCCATGGATATGTTTTCTCCCAATTTGAGACTGTCTTTCACATATCCATGGATATGTTTTCTCTCAATTAGAGACTGCCTTTCACATATCCATGGATATGTTTTCTCCCAATTAGAGACTGTCTTTCACATATCCATGGATGCGTTTTCTCTCAATTAGAGACTGTCTTTCTCACATATCCATGAGGTCTGTTATGCTCGCGTGTTTTTTTTTGGAGACTGCCAGAGATCTGCCTATGTCACTCCCTCCACCCTCATCTCGCGCCTTGCACCGTGTAGCGCCCCCTCCCGCCGCCGCCCCTCTCTAAATTATTGATCGGTTGAAAGCTTCCTCTCAATGCTGGACTCGCGATCTCACATTTCTGCCCTCACCACTCCCTCGAGATGTGTCGTCTCCGCACGTGAACTATGACCTCGCTCCGTTTGTCGCGTTCGAGTTGGACAATTCTAGCGACTGTGGAGGCCAGAGCGAGGTCTGAACGAGGGGCCTTGAGATAGTGGGTGTGGCTATATGTGCGTGTCAGTGAATGTGGTGACGGAGATAAATGTATGTGTGGATTGATGGATGCTTCATGTATGGGAGGATTAGGGCAGCAGATAAATGAAAGTAAAAAATGGATGGATGAACGTGTGAAAGAATAAATGATGGAAGAATGTAATGGTGGATGGACATATGTAGAATAGATGTAGAGATGGATAGATGAATAAATAAATGGATGGAGAGTTGTACAGATGAATAGATACATGGATGTAACGATGACACTAACCACTTGTAACAACAGACACATGTTGGCACTAACCACTTTGTAACAACAGACACATGTTGGCACTAACCACTTTGTAACAACAGACACATGTTGGCACTAACCACTTTGTAACAACAGACACATGTTGGCACTAACCACTTTGTAACAACAGACACATGTTGGCACTAACCACTTTGTAACAACAGACACATGTTGGCACTAACCACTTTGTAACAACAGACACATGTTGGCACTAACCACTTTGTAACAACAGACACATGGTGGAACTAACCACTTGTAACAACAGACATGTTGGCAATAACCACTTTGTAACAACAGACACATGTTGGCACTAACCACTTTCTAACAACAGACACATGTTGGCACTAACTACTTGTAACAACAGACACATGTTGGCACTAACCACTTTGTAACAACAGACACATGTTGGCACTAACCACTTTGTAACAACAGACACATGGTGGCACTAACCACTTGTAACAACAGACACATGTTGGCACTAACCACTTGTAACAACAGACACATGTTGACACTAACCACTTGTAACAACAGACACATGTTCGCACTAACCACTTGTAACAACAGACACATGTTGGCACTAACCACTTTGTAACAACAGACACATGTTGGCAATAACCACTTTGTAACAACAGATGCATGTTGGCACTAACCACTTTGTAACAACAGTCACATGTTGGCACTAACCACTTTGTAACAACAGTCACATGTTGGCGCTAAGCACTTTGTAACAACAGACACATGTTGGCAATAACCACTTTGTAACAACAGACACATGTTGGCACTAACCACTTTGTAACAACAGTCACATGTTGGCACTAACCACTTTGTAACAACAGTCACATGTTGACACTAAGCACTTGTAACAAGAGACACATGTTGACAATAACCAGGGACATCTTAGTCACGTGGTAGAATAGACCAATTTCAAGACATTCGCGTAGAAGAAAAAAAAACGACAGCCCAGTCACGTGATAGAATAGACCAATGACAAACCATTCACGTGATAAAGTATATCAATAACAACCCAGTCATGTGGTAAAACAGACCATTGACAGCCCAGTCACGCTGTAGAATAGACTAATGACAACCTAGTCACGTGATAGAATAGACCAATGACAACCCAATCACGTGGTAAAATAGACTTATGACAACAAATGCACGCGGTAGATTAGACCAATGACAAACCAGTCACGTGATAGAATTGACCAATCACAAAACAGTCACGTGGTATTATTGATAAATGACAACGCATTTTAGAATAGATCAATGACAATCCGGTCACGTGGTATATTTCTTGTTTCACCTTGCAGGAGCTCCTTTAGAGATTGGAATCGAAGTCATTCTAGCAAGTTTTGACAGCATCTCAGAGGTTGACATGGTAAGTGTTGACAGCATCTCAGAGCTTGACATGGTAAGTGTTGACAGCATCTCAGAGCTTGACATGGTAAGTGTTGACAGCATCTCAGAGCTTGACATGGTAAGTGTTGACAGCATCTCAGAGCTTGACATGGCAAGTTTTGACAGCATCTCATAGGTTGACATGGCAAGTGTTGACAGCATCTCAGAGGTTGACATGGTAAGTGTTGACAGCATCTCAGAGCTTGACATGGTAAGTGTTGACAGCATCTCAGAGCTTGACATGGTAAGTGTTGACAGCATCTCAGAGCTTGACATGGTAAGTGTTGACAGCATCTCAGAGGTTGACATGGTAAGTGTTGACAGCATCTCAGAGGTTGACATTGCAAGTTTTGACAGCATCTCAGAGGTTGACATGGCAAGTGTTGACAGCATCTCAGAGCTTGACATGGTAAGTGTTGACAGCATCTCAGAGCTTGACATGGTAAGTGTTGACAGCATCTCAGAGCTTGACATGGTAAGTGTTGACAGCATCTCAGAGGTTGACATGGCAAGTGCTGACAGCATCTCAGAGGTTGACATGGTAAGTGTTGACAGCATCTCAGAGGTTGACATGGTAAGTGTTGACAGCATCTCAAAGGTTGACATGGTAAGTGTTGACAGCATCTCAGAGGTTGACATGGCAGGTTTTGACAGCATCTCAGAGGTTGACATGGCAAGTGTTGACAGCATCTCAGAGTTGACATGGCATGTGTTGACAGCATCTCAGAGGTTGACATGGCAAGTGCTGACAGCATCTCAGAGGTTGACATGGTAAGTGTTGACAGCATCTCAGAGGTTGACATGGCAAGTGCTGACAGCATCTCAGAGGTTGACATGGCAAGTTTTGACAGCATCTCAGAGGTTGACATGGTAAGTGTTGACAGCATCTCAGAGGTTGACATGGTAAGTGTTGACAGCATCTCAGAGGTTGACAAGGTAAATGTTGACAGAATCTCAGAGGTTGACATGGTAAGTGTTGACAGCATCTCAGAGGTTGACAGCATCTCAGAGGTTGACATGGTAAGTGTTGACAGCATCTCAGAGGTTGACATGGTAAGTGTTGACAGCATCTCAGAGGTTGACATGGTAAGTGTTGACAGCATCTCAGAGGTTGACATGGTAATTGTTCACATAGTCTAGGTAGTTGACATGGTAAGTGTTCACATAGTCTCGGTAGCTGACATGGTAAGTGTTCACATAGTCTAGGTAGTTGACATGGTAAATGTTCACATCATTTAGCTGTTGTAAATGCAACCGTCTATTGCTGATTGTATTGTTGTAGTTGTTGGCTATCTATTGCTGATTGTATTGTTGTAGTTGTTGACTATCTATTGTTGATTGTATTGTTGTAGTTGTTGACTATCTATTGCTGATTGTATTGTTGTAGTTGTTGGCTATCTATTGCTGATTGTATTGTTGTAGTTGTTGACTATCTATTGCTGATTGTATTGTTGTAGTTGTTGACTATCTATTGCTGATTGTATTTGTTGTAGTTGTTGACTATCTATTGCTGATTGTATTGTTGTAGTTGTTGACTATCTATTGCTGATTGTATTGTTGTACATTAATTACAAAACAAACGTAGTGCTATATTTTCTTTAAATCATTGATTGCTGTCACTTCTAATGTGCTGTTCGCCGCGGCTCTACAAGATGTTGCCGAAATCCTGCAAATAATCCTGGAACGAATCATGCAGCTAATCCTGCAACTAATCATCTTATGTCCCGGTATTTCCCGGAGCCTAGTGTATCGGCCGGATTACTGACGTCAGCAGTACGGTGGACATAGAAGGCAATGGGCGGCTGTCTGGAGAACAGCCGAGCAGTCAACAAGGGAGAGCACGTAGCTGGACGGCCGCTATGTGGACACTGGACGGCCGCTATGTGGACACTGGACGGCCGCAATGTGGTCACTGGACGGCCGCTATGTGGACACTGGACGGCCACTATGTGGACACTGGACGGCCACTATGTGGACACTGGACGGCCGCTATGCTGGACGGCCACTATTTGGACACTGGACGGCCGCTATGTGGACACTGGACGGCCGTTATGTGGACACTGGACGGCCGCTATGTGGACACTGGACGGCCGCTATGTGGACACTGGACGGCCACTATGTGGACACTGGACGGCCACTATGTGGACACTGGACGGCCGTTATGTGGACACTGGACGGCCACTATGTGGACACTGGACGGCCGTTATGTGGACACTGGACGGCCGCTATGTGGACACTGGACGGCCGCTATGTGGACACTGGACGGCCGCTATGTGGACACTGGACGGCCGCAATGTGGTCACTGGACGGCCGCTATGTGGACACTGGACGGCCACTATGTGGACACTGGACGGCCACTATGTGGACACTGGACGGCCGCTATGCTGGACGGCCACTATTTGGACACTGGACGGCCGCTATGTGGACACTGGACGGCCGTTATGTGGACACAGCTCGGCAGAGTTTGCCGGAACTAATGACCAGCTCAGCCAATAAGACATCGTCAGACCTGGACATTGACTGTGACGTCATGCCAATGTTGACGCTCCGCCCACTCTATCTGGACCGTGATCCACTCACGGAAATAGTACTGCCCTCCAGTATTACTAATCTGCTTTATGGCAGCACAGCATGGACAATTCGATCAGGCAGTCCATCTCTTGTAAAGTAAAGTACGAGACTTGAACCGGCGTCTTAGCACGCGAGTGTCCACCCATATGTGCTCGGCCGCCTATCCAGAAATGTTCGGAATTTTCTGTATAGTGTCGCCTCAAGCATCGAAACTCAGATGCGAGGCAACATTCCTCACCTTCCCAGGGTAATACCCTGGTACCCATTTCTGCCAACGGCTGGGTCGACCGTGGGGTTATTTTTTTATTCCAACCACGAGTACAATTCACACTGCTCCCAGCGGGAATCGAACACGGGTTGTCCGAACGTCGGTAGTCCAGTCGGGTGGTTTTCCCAACTAGGCTACCGAGGCCCCCATCTCATGTCAATTCAGTTGGACTTCTGATTTAGGAGTGTTCCCTGCTACCTGGAAACTAAATGTTGTTGAAATGAGAGGGAGAGAGAGACATAGAGAGAGGAAAGTGAGAAGAGAGTAAAGTGAGAGGAGAGAGGAAAGTGAGAGGAGAGAGGAGAAAGGAAAGAGAAAGGAGGAAGGAAAGTGAGAGGAGAAAGGAGAAAGGAAAGTGAGAGGAGAGAGGAGAAAGGAAAGTGAGAGGAGAGAGGAGAAAGGAAAGTGAGAGGAGAGGAAAGTGAGAGGAGAAAGAAAAGTGAGAGGAGAGAGAAAAGTGAGAGGAGAGAGAAAAGTGAGAGGAGAGAGAAAAGTCAGAGGAGACAAGAAAGATGTGGTGGCACAGAGAAAAACTTATGAGGAGAGAAAAAAAAATAATGAAGAAAAAAGAAGAAAATGAGAAGGAGCGAAAACACATTATGGTCACTAAAAACACAGAATACAAGCTTTAAAAAGAATAGAGACATAACAAACACAGAGAAGACACTAAAAACACAGAATACAAGCTTTAAATATAATAGAGACATAACAAACACAGAGAAGACACTAAAAACACAGAATACAAGCTTTAAATATAATAGAGACATAACAAACACAGAGAAGACACTAAAAACACAGAATACAAGCTTTAAATAGAATACAGACATAACAAATACAGAGAAGACACTAAAAACACAGAATACAAGCTTTAAATAGAATACAGACATAACAAACACAGAGAAGACACTAAAAACACAGAATACAAGCTTTAAATAGAATACAGACATAACAAACACAGAGAAGACACTAAAAACACAGAATACAAGCTTTAAATAGAATAGAGACATAACAAACACAGAGCAGGCACTAAAATCACAAAAAATAAACTTCAAATAGAATGTACATGATGGAGAACAGATATGAGAAAACTTATAAAATACAAAAAGATCTGCCTCCAACGTAAACCATTTTGTACAAACGGGAAACATTGCATAGTGCGAACAACTACAGACTTTGGACAGACCACATAAGTACAAGGCAGACATAAGAAACTCGTAAAAAAAACATCCCCTGGACAGCGCTACGTCAAATCGTTGTGGTGATGATGACGTTTCTCCAAAAATGGAGCATAAACAAACAAGATTAGACAGCACACACATGGCTGGTCCGGCTAATCCTAGAGCACACACATGGCTGGTCCGGCTAATCCTAGAGCACACACATGGCTGGTCCGGCTAATCCTAGAGCACACACATGGCTGGTCCGGCTAATCCTAGAGCACACACATGGCTGGTCCGGCTAATCCTAGAGCACACAGGGCTGTGTTTATCTCATGAGAGGTGACCGTCGACGTCAGAATCAGGACAGACATCTCAACCATCAAACTAATGCTGGTTAGGTCTGGTTGGCCAGCCAACCTTCGTCGGTGTCTGTGGGAGACATATCTCCCCTCTTGTTGCAGCAGAGAGCTCCATTTTATTGGGGGATTACAGGGATCAGCATATGGCTAGAAGATTACTAGTTGCTGTTGCAACAATCTTCTAGGGGATTGGTTACTTGCAACTCGATTAGTTCCTTCTGTAGCAATCTTCTATGGTTTAGTTACTTGCAACTTGATTAGTTTGTGTTGTAGCAATGTTTGAAGGAGGTTTTGGAACGTTTAGAGACTTTAGCAACTATTACCTCTTCTATGACCATTCACCTCCTTCCTCCTCTAGGACAACACCTTTCACCTCCCCGTCGTCAAGGACTACACCATTCACCTCCCCCTCCTCTAGGACTACACCATTCACCTCCCCCTCCTCTAGGACTACACCATTCACCTAATCCCTCCTCTTGGACTACACCATTCACCTCCCCCTCCTCTAGGACTACACCATTCACCTAATCCCTCCTCTTGGACTACACCATTCACCTAATCCCTCCTCTTGGACTACACCATTCACCTAATCCCTCCTCTTGGACTACACCATTCACCTAATCCCTCCTCTATTACTACCTCATTCACTTCCCCCTCATCTAGGACTACACCATCACCTCCTCCCTCCACTAGGACTACAACATTCACCTCATCCATCCTCTTGGACTACACCTTTCACCTCATCCCTCCCGTATGACTACACCATTCACGTCCTCCCTCATAAAGGACTACACAATTCACCTCCTCACATATCTAGGACTACACCATTCACCACCTCTCTCCTCTAGATCTACACAATTCACCTCCTCCCTTCTCTAGGACTACACCATTCGCCACCTCCCTCCTCTAGATCTACATAATTCACCTCCTTCCTTCTCTAGGACTACACCATTCACCACCTCCCTCCTCTAGATCTACACAATTCACCTCCTTCCTTCTCTAGGACCACACTATTCACCACCTCTCTCCTCTAGATCTACATAATTCACCTCCTTCCTTCTCTAGGACTACACTATTCACCACCTCCCTCCGCTAGATCTACATAATTCACCTACTTCCTTCTCTAGAACTACACCACTCACCACCTCTCTCCTCTAGATCTACATAATTCACCTCCTTCCTTCTCTAGGACTACACTATTCACCACCTCCCTCCTCTAGATCTACATAATTCACCTCCTTCCTTCTCTAGGACTACACCATTCACCACCTCTCTCCTCTAGATCTACATAATTCACCTCCTTCCTTCTCTAGGATTACACCATTCACCACCTCCCTCCGCTAGATCTACATAATTCACCTACTTCCTTCTCTAGGACTACACCATTCACCACCTCCCTCCTCTAGATCTACACCATTCACCACCTCCCTCCTCTAGATCTACACAATTCACCTCCTACCTAATCTATGACTACACCATTCACCTCCTACCTAATCTATGACTACACCATTCACCTCCTACCTAATCTATGACTACACCATTCACCTCATACCTAATCTATGACTACACCATTCACCTCCTACCTAATCTAGGACTACACCATTCACCTCCTACCTAATCTAGGACTACACCATTCACCTCCTACCTAATCTATGACTACACCATTCACCTCCTACCTAATCTATGACTACACCATTCACCTCCTACCTAATCTATGACTACACCATTCACCTCCTACCTAATCTATGACTACACCATTCACCTCCTACCTAATCTATGACTACACCATTCATCTCCTACCTAATCTATGACTACACCATTCACCCCCTACTAATCAATGACTACACCATTCACCTCCTACCTAATCTATGACTACACCATTCACCTCCTACCTAATCTAGGACTACACCATTCACCTCCTACCTAATCTATGACTACACCATTCACCTCCTACCTAATCTATGACTACACCATTCACCTCCTACCTAATCTATGACTACACTATTCACCTAATCCCTCATCTAGGACTACACCATTCACCTCCTACCTAATCTATGACTACACCATTCACCTCCTACCTAATCTATGACTACACTATTCACCTAATCCCTCATCTAGGACTACACCATTCACCTCCTACCTAATCTATGACTACACCATTCACCTCCTACCTAATCTAGGACTACACCATTCACCTCCCATTCCTCTAGGACTACACCATTCACCTAATTCCTCCTCTAGGACTATAACATTCACCAAATCCCTCCTCTAGGACTACACCATTCACCTAATTCCTCCTCTAGGACTACACCATTCACCAAATTCCTCCTCTAGGACTACACCATTCACCAAATTCCTCCTCTAGGACTACAACATTCACCTAATCCCTCCTCCAGAACTACACCATTCACCTCCCCTCCTCTAGGATTACACCATTCACCTCCTCCCTCCTCCAGGACTACCCCATTCACCTCCCCTCCTCTAGGACTACACCATTCACCTCCTCCCTCCTCTAGGACTACACCATTCACCTCCCCCTCTCCTCTAGGACTACAACATTCACCTCCTACTTCTCTAGCACTACACCCTTCACCTCCCCCTCCTCTAGGACTACACCATTCACCTAATCCCACCTCTAGGACTACAACATTCACCTAATCCCTCCTCTAAAACTACACCATTCACCTAATCCCTCCTCTAGGACTACCCCATTCACCTCCCCCTCCTCTAGAACTACACCATTCACCTAATCCCTCCTCTAGGACTACCCCATTCACTCTACGACTACACCATTCACCTAATCCCTCCTCTAGAACTACACAATTCACCTCATCCCTTATCTAGGACTACACCATTCACCTCCCCCTCCTCTAAGACTACACCATTCACCTCCTACCTTCTCTAGGACTACAAAATACACCTCCTCCCTCCTCCAGGACTACATCATTCACTTCCTCCCTTCTATAGGACTACACCATTCACCTAATCCCTCATCTAGGACTACACCATTCACTTCCCACTCCTCTAGGACTACACCATTCACCTAATCCCTCCTTTAGGACTGCACCATTCACCTCCCCCTCCTCAAAGACTACACCATTCACCTCCCCCTCCTCTAGGACTACACCATTCACCTAATCCCTCCTCTTGGACTACACCATTCACCTCCCCCTCCTCTAGGACTACACCATTCACCTAATCCCTCCTCTTGGACTACACCATTCACCTAATCCCTCCTCTTGGACTACACCATTCACCTAATCCCTCCTCTTGGACTACACCATTCACCTAATCCCTCCTCTATTACTACCTCATTCACTTCCCCCTCATCTAGGACTACACCATCACCTCCTCCCTCCACTAGGACTACAACATTCACCTCATCCATCCTCTTGGACTACACCTTTCACCTCATCCCTCCCGTATGACTACACCATTCACGTCCTCCCTCATAAAGGACTACACAATTCACCTCCTCACATATCTAGGACTACACCATTCACCACCTCTCTCCTCTAGATCTACACAATTCACCTCCTCCCTTCTCTAGGACTACACCATTCACCACCTCCCTCCTCTAGATCTACATAATTCACCTCCTTCCTTCTCTAGGACTACACCATTCACCACCTCCCTCCTCTAGATCTACACAATTCACCTCCTTCCTTCTCTAGGACCACACTATTCACCACCTCTCTCCTCTAGATCTACATAATTCACCTCCTTCCTTCTCTAGGACTACACTATTCACCACCTCCCTCCGCTAGATCTACATAATTCACCTACTTCCTTCTCTAGAACTACACCACTCACCACCTCTCTCCTCTAGATCTACATAATTCACCTCCTTCCTTCTCTAGGACTACACTATTCACCAACTCCCTCCTCTAGATCTACATAATTCACCTCCTTCCTTCTCTAGGACTACACCATTCACCACCTCTCTCCTCTAGATCTACATAATTCACCTCCTTCCTTCTCTAGGATTACACCATTCACCACCTCCCTCCGCTAGATCTACATAATTCACCTACTTCCTTCTCTAGGACTACACCATTCACCACCTCCCTCCTCTAGATCTACACCATTCACCACCTCCCTCCTCTAGATCTACACAATTCACCTCCTACCTAATCTATGACTACACCATTCACCTCCTACCTAATCTATGACTACACCATTCACCTCCTACCTAATCTATGACTACACCATTCACCTCATACCTAATCTATGACTACACCATTCACCTCCTACCTAATCTAGGACTACACCATTCACCTCCTACCTAATCTAGGACTACACCATTCACCTCCTACCTAATCTATGACTACACCATTCACCTCCTACCTAATCTATGACTACACCATTCACCTCCTACCTAATCTATGACTACACCATTCACCTCCTACCTAATCTATGACTACACCATTCACCTCCTACCTAATCTATGACTACACCATTCACCTCCTACCTAATCTATGACTACACCATTCACCCCCTACTAATCAATGACTACACCATTCACCTCCTACCTAATCTATGACTACACCATTCACCTCCTACCTAATCTATGACTACACTATTCACCTAATCCCTCATCTAGGACTACACCATTCACCTCCTACCTAATCTATGACTACACCATTCACCTCCTACCTAATCTATGACTACACTATTCACCTAATCCCTCATCTAGGACTGCACCATTCACCTCCTACCTAATCTATGACTACACCATTCACCTCCTACCTAATCTAGGACTACACCATTCACCTCCCATTCCTCTAGGACTACACCATTCACCTAATTCCTCCTCTAGGACTATAACATTCACCAAATCCCTCCTCTAGGACTACACCATTCACCTAATTCCTCCTCTAGGACTACACCATTCACCAAATTCCTCCTCTAGGACTACACCATTCACCAAATTCCTCCTCTAGGACTACAACATTCACCTAATCCCTCCTCCAGAACTACACCATTCACCTCCCCTCCTCTAGGACTACACCATTCACCTCCTCCCTCCTCCAGGACTACCCCATTCACCTCCCCTCCTCTAGAACTACACCATTCACCTCCTCCCTCCTCTAGGACTACACCATTCACCTCCCCCTCTCCTCTAGGACTACAACATTCACCTCCTACTTCTCTAGCACTACACCCTTCACCTCCCCCTCCTCTAGGACTACACCATTCACCTAATCCCACCTCTAGGACTACAACATTCACCTAATCCCTCCTCTAAAACTACACCATTCACCTAATCCCTCCTCTAGGACTACCCCATTCACCTCCCCCTCCTCTAGAACTACACCATTCACCTAATCCCTCCTCTAGGACTACCCCATTCACTCTACGACTACACCATTCACCTAATCCCTCCTCTAGAACTACACAATTCACCTCATCCCTTATCTAGGACTACACCATTCACCTCCCCCTCCTCTAAGACTACACCATTCACCTCCTACCTTCTCTAGGACTACAAAATACACCTCCTCCCTCCTCCAGGACTACATCATTCACTTCCTCCCTTCTATAGGACTACACCATTCACCTAATCCCTCATCTAGGACTACACCATTCACTTCCCACTCCTCTAGGACTACACCATTCACCTAATCCCTCCTTTAGGACTGCACCATTCACCTCCCCCTCCTCAAGGACTACACCATTCACCTCCCTCTCCTCTAGGACTACACCATTCACCTAACCCCTCATCTTGGACTACACCATTCACCTCCCCCTTCTCTAGGACTGCACCATTCACCTCCCCCTCCTCTAGGACTGCACCATTCACCTCCCCCTCCTCTAGGACTACACCATTCACCTCCCTCTTCTCTAGGACTACACCATTCACCTATTCCCTCCTCTATGACTACACCATTCACCTCCCTCTTCTCTAGGACTACACCATTCACCTATTCCCTCCTCTATGACTACACCATTCACCTCCTTCCACCTCTAGGTTTACACCATCACCATGTACCTCCTCCCTCCTTTAGGACTACACTATATACCTCCTCCCTCCTCTAGGACTACACCATGTACCACCTTCCTCCTCTAGGACTACACCATGTACCTCCTCCCTCTTCTAGAACTACGCCATCACCGTGTACCTCCTACCTCCTCTAGGACTTCACCATTCACCTTCTCCCGCCTCTAGGACTACACCATCACAATGTACCTCCTCCCTCCACTAGGACTACAATATTCACCTCATCCCTCCTCTAGGACTGCACCATCACCATGTACCTCCTCTGTGTCTACAACATTCACCTCCTCCCTCCTATAGGACTACACCATTCGCTTCCTCCCTCCTCTAGGACTACACCATCACCTCCTCCCTCCTCTAGGACTACAACATCACCATGTACCTCCTCCCTCCACTAGGACTACACCATGTACCTCCTCTAGGATTACACCATCCCATCATCCCTCGTATAGGACTACACCATTCACCTCCACCCTCCACTAGGACTACACTATTCACCCCCTCCTTCCTCTAGGACTACACCATCATCATGTACCTCCTCTAGGACTACACCATCACCATGTACGTCGTCTAGGACTACACCATCACCATGTACCTCCTCTAGGACTACACCATCACCATGTATCTCCTCTAGGACTACACCATCACCATGTACCTCCTGTAGGACTACACCATTCACCTCCTCCCTCCTCTAGGAATACACCATTCACCTCCTCCCTCCTCTAGGACTCCACCATTCACATCCTTCCTCCTCTATGACTACACCATGTACCTCCTCCATCCTCTAGGACTGCAAATTCACCTCATCCCTCCACTAGAACTACACCATTCACCTCCTCCCTTTTCTAGGACTACACCATTCACCTCCTCCTTCCTCTGGGACTACACCATCACCATGTACCTCCTCCCTCCTTTAGTACAACACCATTCACCTCCTCCCTCCTCTAGGACAACACCATTCACCTCATCCCTCCTCTAGAACTACACCATTCACCACCTCCCTCATCTAGGACTACACCATTCACCACCTCCCTCCTCTAGGACTACACCATTCACCTCCTCCCTCCTCTAGGACTACAACATTCACCCCTCCCTCCTCTAGGACTACACCATTCACCTCCTCCCTCCTCTAGGACTACAACATTCACCCCCTCCCTCCTCTAGGACTACACCATCACCTCCTCCCTCCTCTAGGACTACACCATCACCTCCTCCCTCCTCTAGGACTACATCATCACCTCCTCCCTCCTCTAGGACTACACCATCACCTCCTCCCTCTTCTAGGACTACACCATTTACCTCCTCCCTCCTCTAGGACTACACCATCACCCCCTCCCTCCTCTAGGACTACACCATTTACCTCCTCCCTCCTCTAGGACTACACCATCACCTCCTCCCTCCTCTAGGACTACACCATCACCTCCTCCCTCTTCTAGGACTACACCATCACCTCCTCCTTCCTCTAGGACTACACCATCACCTCCTCCCTCCTCTTGGACAACAACCTTCACCTCCTCCCTCCTCTAGGACTACATCATCACCTCCTCCCTCCACTAGGAGTACACAATTCACCTCCCTTATCCTCTAGGACTACACCATGCACCTCCTCCCTCCTCTAGGACTACACCATCACCTCCTCCCTCCTCTAGGACTACACCATTCACCTCCTCCCTCCTCTAGGACTACACCATTCACCTCCTCCCTCCTCTAGGACTACACCATCACCTCCTCCCTCCTAAAGGACTACACCATCACCTCCTCCCTCCTCTAGGACTACACCATTCACCTCCTCCCTCCTCTAGGACTACACCATCACCTCCTCCCTCTTCTTGGACAACACCATTCACCTCCTCCCTCCTCTAGCACTACACAATTCACCTCCTCCCTCCTCTAGGACTACACCATTCACCTCCTCCCTCCTCTAGGACAACACCATTCACCTCCTCCCTCCTCTAGGACAACACCATTCACCTCCTCCCTCCTCTAGGACTACACCATTCACCTCCTCCCTCCTCTAGGACTACACCATCACCTCCTCCTTCCTCTAGGACTACACCATCACCTCCTCCCTCCTCTAGGACTACACCATCACCTCCTCCTTCCTCTAGGACTACACCATCACCTCCTCCCTCCTCTAGGACTACACCATCACCTCCTCCCTCTTCTTGGACAACACCATTCACCTCCTCCCTCCTCTAGGACTACACCATTCACCTCCTCCATCCTCTAGGACAACACCATTCACCTCCTCCCTCCTCTAGAACTACACCATTCACCTCCTCCCTCCTTTAGGACTACACCATTCACCTCCTCCCTCCTCTAGGACTACACCATTCACCTCCTCCCTCCTCTAGGACTACACCATTCACCTCCTCCCTCCTCTAGGACTACACCATTCACCTCCTCCCTCCTCTAGGACAACACCATTCACCTCCTCCCTCCTCTAGGACTACACCATTCACCTCCTCCCTCCTCTAGGACTACACCATTCACCTCCTCCCTCCTCTAGGACTACACCATTCACCTCCTCCCTCCTCTAGGACTACACCATTCACCTCCTCCCTCCTCTAGGACTACACCATTCACCTCCTCCCTCCTCTAGGACTACACCATCACCATGTACCTCAACCAGTACTGGCGAGATGAGAGATTGCAGTTTTTGCACAACGAATCACGTGACAGTGGCCAAGGCGATGAGGACGCCATCAAAACCATGACCTTGACCGGAGCATTTGCCGAGAAGATCTGGGTTCCTGACACGTTCCTGGCCAACGACAAGAACTCCTTCCTTCATGACGTCACCGAGAAGAACAAGATGGTGCGTCTCTATGGCAACGGTTCGCTAGTCTATGGCATGAGGTAAGTGAAAAGGGGCAGACTTTGGTAGTTGTCGCTTTGTCGGTTGTTAATAGAATGTAAGACTTTGGTAGCTGTCGCTTTGTCTGTTGTTAATAGAATGTAAGACTTTGGTAGTTGTCGCTTTGTCGGTTGTTAATAGAATGTAAGACTTTGGTAGCTGTCGCTTTGTCTGTTGTTAATAGAATGTAAGACTTTGGTAGCTGTCGCTTTGTCGGTTGTTAATAGAATGTAAGACTTTGGTAGTTGTCGCTTTGTCGGTTGTTAATAGAATGTAAGACTTTGGTAGCTGTCGCTTTGTTAATAGAATGTAAGACTTTGGTAGTTGTCACTTTGTCTGTTGTTAATAGAATGTAAGACTTTGGTAGTTGTCACTTTGTTTGTTCTTAACAGAATGTAAGACTTTGATAGTTATCTCCTTTGTCTGTGTATTTGATTGAAAATCTATGGTTATGTCTTCTCTATTTGATGGGAAGTCTATGGTTCTGTCTTCTCAATTTGATTAAAAGTTTATGGTTCTGTCTTCTCTATTTGATGGGAATTCCATGGTTCTGTCTTCTCTATTTGATGGGAAGTCTATGGTTCTGTCTTCTCTATTTGACTGAAAGTCTATGGTTCTCTCTTCTCTATTTGATGGGAAGTCTATGGTTCTCTCTTCTCTATTTGATGGGAAGTCTATGGTTCTGTCTTCTCTATTTGACTGAAAGTCTATGGTTCTCTCTTCTCTATTTGATTGAAAGTCTATGGTTCTCTCTTCTCTATTTGATGGGAAGTCTATGGTTCTCTCTTCTCTATTTGATGGGAAGTCTATGGTTCTGTCTTCTCTATTTGACTGAAAGTCTATGGTTCTCTCTTCTCTATTTGATTGAAAGTCTATGGTTCTCTCTTCTCTATTTGATGGGAAGTCTATGGTTCTCTCTTCTCTATTTGATGGGAAGTCTATGGTTCTCTCTTCTCTATTTGATGGGAAGTCTATGGTTCTCTCTTCTCTATTTGATTGAAAGTCTATGGTTCTCTCTTCTCTATTTGATGGGAAGTCTATGGTTCTCTCTTCTCTATTTGATGGGAAGTCTATGGTTCTCTCTTCTCTATTTGATTGAAAGTCTATGGTTCTCTCTTCTCTATTTGACTGAAAGTCTATGGTTCTCTCTTCTCTATTTGACTGAAAGTCTATGGTTCTCTCTTCTCTATTTGACTGAAAGTCTATGGTTCTCTCTTCTCTATTTGACTGAAAGTCTATGGTTCTCTCTTCTCTATTTGATTGAAAGTCTATGGTTCTCTCTTCTCTATTTGATGGGAAGTCTATGGTTCTCTCTTCTCTATTTGACTGAAAGTCTATGGTTCTCTCTTCTCTATTTGATTGAAAGTCTATGGTTCTCTCTTCTCTATTTGACTGAAAGTCTATGGTTCTCTCTTCTCTATTTGATTGAAAGTCTATGGTTCTCTCTTCTCTATTTGATGGGAAGTCTATGGTTCTCTCTTCTCTATTTGACTGAAAGTCTATGGTTCTCTCTTCTCTATTTGATTGAAAGTCTATGGTTCTCTCTTCTCTATTTGATGGGAATTCCATGGTTCTGTCTTCTTTATTTGATGGGAATTCCATGGTTCTGTCTTCTCTATTTGATGGGAATTCAATGGTTCTGTCTTCTCTATTTGATGGAAAGTCTATGGTTCTGTCTTCTCTATTTTATTTGAAGTCTATGGTTCTGTTTTCTCTATATGATGGAAAGTCTATGGTTCTGTCTTCTCTATTTTATTTGAAGTCTATGGTTCTGTCTTCACTATTTTATTGGAAGTCTATGGTTCTGTCTTCTCTATTTTATTGACGTCTATGGTTCTGTCTTCTCTGCCTGTTGTGCTACATAAAGTGGCTTTTTGACACTCAGGCACAGCTGATATCCCGGTTTGCTGTTGACGACTACGGTTTGCTATTTACCGACCACTCTATTGTTATTACTTCGAATGTCGCTTAGTCTCACCTTTATTACAAATACTTTCATTACTTCTAATGTCGCTTAGTTTAAATCTAATTGTCGCTTAGTCTCACCTTTATTACAAATACTTTCATTACTTATAATGTCGCTTAGTTTAAATCTAATTGTCGCTTAGTCTCACCTTTATTACAAATACTGTCATTACTTCTAATGTCGCTTAGTTTACACCTAATTGTCGCTTAGTCTCACCTTTATTACAAATACTGTCATTACTTCTAATGTCGCTTAGTTTAAATCTAATTGTCGCTTAGTCTCACCTTTATTACAAATACTTTCATTACTTCTAACAACGCTACAAATACTGCCTCTATTGCTACGGTCGTTATTGTTATTTTTACTTCTGTCTCTACTATAATTACTGCTACATTTACTATTATCTCTACTGTAATTACTGCTACATTTACTATTATCTCTACTATAATTACTGCTACATTTACTATTATCTCTACTGTAATTACTGCTACATTTACTATTATCTCTACTGTAATTACTGCTACATTTACTACTATCTCTACTATAATTACTGCTACATTTACTATTATCTCTACTGTAATTACTGCTACATTTACTATTATCTCTACTGTAATTACTGCTACATTTACTATTATTTCTACTGTAATTACTGCTACATTTACTATTATTTCTACTGTAATTACTGCTACATTTACTACTATCTCTACGGTGATTACTGCTACATTTACTATTATCTCTACTGTAATTACTGCTACATTTATTACTATCTCTATGGTAATTACTGTTACATTTACTACTATCTCAACGGTAATTACTGCTACATTTACTATTATCTCTACTGTAATTACTGCTACATTTACTATTATCTCTACTGTAATTACTGCTACATTTACCATTATCTCTACTGTAATTACTGCTACATTTACTATTATCTCTACTGTAATTACTGCTACATTTACTACTATCTCTACGGTAATTACTGCTACAATTACTACTATCTCTACTATAATTACTGCTACATTTACTACTATCTCTACGGTAATTACTGCTACATTTACTACTATCTCTACTATAATTACTGCTGCATATACTACTATCTCTACTATAATTACTGCTACATTTACTACTATCTCTACTGTAATTACTGCTACATTTACTACTATCTCTACGGTAATTACTGCTACATTTACTACTATCTCTACTATAATTACTGCTACATTTACTATCATCTCTACTGTAATTACTGCTACATTTACTATTATCTCTAATGTAATTACTGCTACATTTACTATTAATTCTACTGTAATTACTGCTACATTTACTACTATCTCTACGGTGATTACTGCTACATTTACTATTATCTCTACTGTAATTACTGCTACATTTACTACTATCTCTACGGTAATTACTGCTACATTTACTACTATCTCAACGGTAATTACTGCTACATTTACTATTATCTCTACTGTAATTACTGCTACATTTACTATTGTCTCTACTGTAATTACTGCTACATTTACTATTATCTCTACTGTAATTACTGCTACATTTACTATTATCTCTACTGTAATTACTGCTACATTTACCATTATCTCTACTGTAATTACTGCTACATTTACTATTATCTCTACTGTAATTACTGCTACATTTACTACTATCTTTACGGTAATTACTGCTACAAATACTACTATTTCTACTATAATTACTGCTACATTTACTATTATCTCTACGGTAATTACTGCTACATTTACTACTATCTCTACTATAATTACTGCTACATATACTACTATCTCTACTATAATTACTGCTACATTTACTACTATCTCTACTGTAATTACTGCTATATTTACTACTATCTCTACGGTAATTACTGCTACATTTACTACTATCTCTACTATAATTACTGCTACATTTACTACTATCTCTACTGTAATTACTGATACATTTACTATTATCTCTACTATAATTACTGCTACATTTACTACTATATCTACTGTAATTACTGCTACATTTACTATTATCTCTACAGTAATTACTGCTACATTTACTACTATCTCTACGGTAATTACTGTTACATTTACTACTATCTCAACGGTAATTACTGCTACATTTACTATTATCTCTACTGTAATTACTGCTACATTTACTATTATCTCTACTATAATTACTGCTACATTTACTATTATCTCTACAGTAATTACTGCTACATTTACTACTATCTCTACTGTAATTACTGCTACATTTACTACTATCTATACGGTAATTACTGCTACATTAACTGCTATCTCTACTATAATCACTACTACTTTTACTACTACTATCTCTACTGTAATCACTAATACTTTTACTACTACTATCTCTACTATAATCACAACTACTTTTACTACTACTATATCTACTATAATCACAACTACTTTTACTACTACTATCTCTATAGTAATCAGAACTACTTTTACTACTATCTCTACTATACTTACTGCTACTAATACACTGTACTAAAATATTACCACCGCACATGGCATCGCTAACAATAACACTACTACGATTACTGAAACTGATCATACTACTATTATAACATCTACTACTATTACTACATCTACTACTATTACTATATCTGCTACTATTACTACATCTACTACTATTACTACATCTACTACTATTACTACATCTACTACTATTACTATATCTGCTACTATTACTACATCTACTACTATTACTACATCTACTACTATTACTACATCTACTACTATTACTATATCTACTACTATTACTACATCTACTACTATTACTACAATTACTACTATTACTACATCTACTACTATTGCTACATCTGCTACTATTACTACATCTGCTACTATTGCTACATCTACTACTATTACTACATCTACTACTATTACTGCATCTACTACTATTACTACATCTACTACTATTACTACAATTACTACTATTACTACATCTGCTACTATTACTACATCTGCTACTATTGCTACATCTACTACTATTACTACATCTACTACTATTACTACATCTACTACTATTACTACATCTACTACTATTACTATATCTGCTACTGATGCTATATCTTCTACTATTGCTACATCTACTATTATTGCTACATCTACAACTATTACTACATTTACTACTATTACTACATCTACTACAATTACTGCATCTACTACTATTACTACATCTGCTACTATTGCTACATCTGCTACTATTACTATATCTACTACTATTACTACATCTACTACTATTACTACATCTACCACTATTACTACATCTACTACTATTACTACATCTACTACTATTACTATATCTACTACTATTACTACATCTACCACTATTACTACATCTACTACTATTACTACATCTACTACTATTACTGCATCTACTACTATTACTGCATCTACTACTATTACTGCATCTACTACTATTACTGCATCTACTACTATTGCTACATCTACTACTATTACTGCATCTACTACTGTTGCTACATCTACTACTATTACTACATCTACTACTATTACTACATCTACTACTATTGCTACATCTACTACTATTGCTACATCTACTACTATTGCTACATCTACTACTATTGCTACATCTACTACTATTGCTACATCTACTACTATTACTACATCTACTACTATTACTACATCTACTACTATTACTACATCTACTACTATTACTGCATCTACTACTATTACTACATCTACTACTATTACTACATCTACTACTATTACTACATCTACTACTATTACTATATCTACTACTATTACTACATCTACCACTATTACTACATCTACTACTATTACTACATCTACTACTATTACTGCATCTACTACTATTACTGCATCTACTACTATTACTGCATCTACTACTATTACTGCATCTACTACTATTACTACATCTACTACTATTACTGCATCTACTACTATTGCTATATCTACTACTATTACTACATCTACTACTATTACTACATCTACTACTATTGCTACATCTACTACTATTGCTACATCTACTACTATTGCTACATCTACTACTATTACTACATCTACTACTATTACTACATCTACTACTATTACTGCATCTACTACTATTACTACATCTACTACTATTACTACATCTACTACTATTACTACATCTACTACTATTACTACATCTACTACTATTGCTACATCTACGACTATTGCTACATCTACTACTATTACTACATCTACTACTATTACTACATCTACTACTATTACTACATCTACTACTATTACTGCATCTACTACTATTACTACATCTACTATTATTGCTACAACTACTACTATTGCTGCAATTACTACTATTACTACATCTACTACTATTACTACATCTACTACTATTACTACATCTACTACTATTACTATATCTACTACTATTACTACATCTACCACTATTACTACATCTACTACTATTACTACATCTACTACTATTACTGCATCTACTACTATTACTGCATCTACTACTATTACTGCATCTACTACTATTACTGCATCTACTACTATTGCTACATCTACTACTATTACTGCATCTACTACTATTGCTACATCTACTACTATTACTACATCTACTACTATTACTACATCTACTACTATTGCTACATCTACTACTATTGCTACATCTACTACTATTGCTACATCTACTACTATTACTACATCTACTACTATTACTACATCTACTACTATTACTACATCTACTACTATTACTGCATCTACTACTATTACTACATCTACTACTATTACTACATCTACTACTATTACTACATCTACTACTATTACTATATCTACTACTATTACTACATCTACCACTATTACTACATCTACTACTATTACTACATCTACTACTATTACTGCATCTACTACTATTACTGCATCTACTACTATTACTGCATCTACTACTATTACTGCATCTACTACTATTACTACATCTACTACTATTACTGCATCTACTACTATTGCTACATCTACTACTATTACTACATCTACTACTATTACTACATCTACTACTATTGCTACATCTACTACTATTGCTACATCTACTACTATTGCTACATCTACTACTATTACTACATCTACTACTATTACTACATCTACTACTATTACTGCATCTACTACTATTACTACATCTACTACTATTACTACATCTACTACTATTACTACATCTACTACTATTGCTACATCTACGACTATTGCTACATCTACCACTATTACTACATCTACTACTATTACTACATCTACTACTATTACTACATCTACTACTATTACTGCATCTACTACTATTACTACATCTACTATTATTGCTACAACTACTACTATTGCTGCAATTACTACTATTACTACATCTACTACTATTACTACATCTACTACTATTACTACATCTACTTCTATTGCTACATCTACTACTATTGCTACATCTACTACTATTGCTACATCTACTACTATTACTACATCTACTACTATTACTACATCTACTACTATTACTGCATCTACTACTATTACTACATCTACTACTATTACTACATCTACTACTATTACTACATCTACTACTATTACTGCATCTACTACTATTACTGCATCTACTACTATTACTACATCTACTACTATTACTGCATCTACTACTATTGCTACATCTACTACTATTACTACATCTACTACTATTACTACATCTACTACTATTGCTACATCTACTACTATTACTACATCTACTACTATTGCTACATCTACTACTATTACTACATCTACTACTATTACTACATCTACTACTATTACTGCATCTACTACTATTACTGCATCTACTACTATTACTACATCTACTACTATTACTACATCTACTACTATTACTACATCTACTACTATTACTACATCTACTACTATTGCTACATCTACGACTATTGCTACATCTACCACTATTACTACATCTACTACTATTACTACATCTACTACTATTACTGCATCTACTACTATTACTACATCTACTACTATCACTACATCTACTACTATCACTACATCTACTACTATTACTACATCTACTACTATTACTGCATCTACTACTATTACTGCATCTACTACTATTGCTACATCTACTACTATTGCTACATCTACTACTATTACTACATCTACTACTATTACTACATCTACTACTATTGCTACATCTACTACTATTGCTACATCTACTACTATTACTACATCTACTACTATTACTACATCTACTACTATTACTACATCTACTACTATTACTACATCTACTACTATTGCTACATCTACTACTATTGCTACATCTACTACTATTGCTACATCTACTACTATTGCTACATCTGCTACTGTTGCTACATCTACTACTATTGCTACATCTACTACTATTACTACATCTACTACTATTACTACATCTACTACTATTGCTACATCTACTACTATTACTACATCTACTACTATTACTACATCTACTACTATTACTGCATTTACTACTATTACTGCATCTACTACTATTACTGCATCTACTACTTCTACTACTACTACTACTACTACTGTCACTACTGTAGATGTTACTACCACCACTACTTTTTCTACTACTGCAGTTGCAATTACTATTATAACTACCACCACTTTAATTGCAACTATAAGCATTACTACTATAACTACTACTTCCACTGAAACAAGAACTAATACATTTGCAAATAGTACTACGACTACTACAACTGCAAATAGTACTACGACTACTACAACTACAACTGCAAGTAGTACTACGACTACTACAACTGCAAATAGTACTACGACTACTACAACTGCAAATAGTACTACGACTACTACAACTGCAAATAGTACTACGACTACTACAACTGCAAATAGTACTACGACTACTACAACTGCAAATAGTACTACGACTACTACAACTACAACTGCAAATAGTACTACGACTACTACAACTACAACTGCAAATAGTACTACGACTACTACAACTGCAAATAGTACTACGACTACTACAACTGCAAATAGTACTACGACTACTTCAACTGCAAATAGTACTACGACTACTACAACTGCAAATAGTACTACGACTACTACAACTGCAAATAGTACTACGACTACTACAACTGCAAATAGTACTACGACTACTACAACTGCAAATAGTACTACGACTACTACAACTGCAAATAGTACTACGACTACTACAACTGCAAATAGTACTACGACTACTACAACTGCAAATAGTACTACGACTACTACAACTGCAAATAGTACTACGACTACTACAACTGCAAATAGTACTACGACTACTACAACTGCAAATAGTACTACGACTACTACAACTACAACTGCAAATAGTACTACGACTATTACAACTGCATAGTTACTTCGACTACTATTACTGCCACTCTAACTGCTACTACTACCGCTACAATTACTAAAACCGCTAAACAACTACTATTATCATTACAATAACTAACAAAACAATTACTACCACTACAGCTACTACTACCACTATAACTACTACAACAATAATTTCTTCTATGTGTACTACTACAACTGCAACAACTACTACTACTACAGTTTCTACTACAACATAAACTGCCACAAATAACACAACAACTGCTGCTACCAATACAACTGCTACAATTATAAATACTGCTACTACTACAACTGCAGCTACAATTACAACTAATACTACCAATATAACCACTACAACTAATACTATCGCTAATACCACTACTACTACCACAAGTAATGCTACCAATACAACAACTGGAACTATAATTACTACTACAACTACAACTAACACTATCACAACTACTACTACCACTACAACTACAACCACTACTACTACTACTACTACAACTACAACCACTGCTACCACTGCAATTACAACTACTACTACCAATACACCAACAACTAATACTACTAATCTACTACCACTACAACTACAGCCACTACTACCACTACAATTACAACTACTATTACCACTACAACTACAACTACCACTACTACTACAATTACAACTACTATTACCACTACAACTACTACTACAACTACAACTACTGCTACCACTACAACTACTACTATCACTACAATTACAACTACTACTACCACTACAACTACAACCACTACTACCACTACCACTACAATTACAACTACTATTACCACTACAATTACAACTACTACTACAACTACAATTACTACTACCACTACAATTACAACCACTACTATCACTACAATTACAACTACCACTACAACTACAACCACTACTACCACTACAATTACAACTACTACTACCACTACAATTACAACTACTACTCCCACTACAACTACAACTACTACTACCACAGCAACTACAAACTACTATCACCACTACAATTACAACTACTACTCCCACTACAACTACAACCACTACTACCACTAAAACTACAACCACTACTACCACTACAACTACAACCTCTACTACCGCTGCCACTACAATTACAACTACTACTACCACTACAATTACAACTACTACTACTACTCCAACTACAACTACTACTACCACTACAATTACAACTACTACTACCACTACAACTATTACCACTACTACCACTACAACTACACCAACTACTACCACTACAATTACAACCACTACTAGCACTACCCACAACCATCTGTACCACTTTCAGGTTCACAACCACCCTGGCCTGCATGATGGACCTACACAACTACCCTCTTGACCACCAAGAATGCACGGTGGAGATAGAGAGTTGTGAGTATTGGGGAGATAGAGAGTTGTGAGTAGAGAGTTGTGAGTGCTGGGAATAGAGAGTTGTGAGTACTAGGGAGATAGGAGTTGTGAGTACTGGGGAGATTGAGAGTTGTGAGTATTGGGGAGATAGAGAGTTGTGAGTGCTGGGGAAATAGAGAGTTGTGAGTACTAGGGAGATAGGGAGTTGTGAGTACTGGGGAGATAGAGAGTTGTGAGTACTAGGGAGATAGAGAGTTGTGAGTACTGGGGAGATTGAGATTTGTGAGTACTGTGAAGATAGAGAGTTGTGAGTACTGGGGAAATAGAGAGTTGTAAGTACTGGGAGATAGAGAGTTGTGAGTACTGGGGAGATAGAGAGTTGAGAGTACTGGGGAGATAGAGAGTTGTGAGCACTGGGGAGATAGGGAGCTGTGAGTACTGGGGAGATAGGGAGTTGTGAGTACTGCTATACACTGTGTTGATCTACTACCTGTTGTACACTGTGCTGATCTACTACCTGTTGTACACTGTGTTGATCTACTACCTGTTGTACACTGTATTGGTTTACTACCTGTTGTACACTGTGTTGATCTACTACCTGTTGTACACTGTGTTGATCTACTATCTGCTGTACACTGTGTTGATCTACTACCTGTTGTACACTGTGTTGATCTACTACCTGTTGTACACTGTATTGATTTACTACCGCTTGTACACTGTGTTGATCTACTACCTGTTGTACACTGTGTTGATCTACTACCTGTTGTACACTGTGTTGATCTACTACCTGTTGTACACTGTGTTGATCTACTACCTGCTGTGCACTGTGTTGATCTACTACCTGTTGTACACTATGTTGATCTACTACCTGTTGTACACTGTGTTGATCTACTACCTGTTGTACACTGTGTTGATCTACTACCTGTTGTACACTGTGTTGATCTACTACCTGTTGTACACTGTGCTGATCTACTACCTGTTGTACACTGTGTTGATCTACTACCTGTTGTACACTGTGTTGATCTACTACCTGTTGTACACTGTGTTGATCTACTACCTGTTGTACACTGTGTTGATCTACTACCTGTTGTACACTGTGCTGATCTACTACCTGTTGTACACTGTGTTGATCTACTACCTGCTGTACACTGTGTTGGTCTACTACCTGTTGTACACTGTGTTGATCTACTACCTGTTGTACACTGTGTTGATCTACTACCTGTTGTACACTGTGTTGATCTACTACCTGCTGTGCACTGTGTTGATCTACTACCTGTTGTACACTGTGTTGATCTACTACCTGTTGTACACTGTGCTGATCTACTACCTGCTGTACACTGTGTTGATCTACTACCTGTTGTACACTGTGTTGATCTACTACCTGTTGTACACTGTGTTGATCTACTACCTGTTGTACACTGTGTTGATCTACTACCTGTTGTACACTGTGCTGATCTACTACCTGTTATACACTGTGTTGATCTACTACCTGCTGTACACTGTGTTGGTCTACTACCTGTTGTACACTGTGTTGATCTACTACCTGTTGTACACTGTGTTGATCTACTACCTGTTGTACACTGTGTTGATCTACTACCTGTTGTGCACTGTGTTGATCTACTACCTGTTGTACACTGTGTTGATCTACTACCTGCTGTGCACTGTGTTGATCTACTACCTGTTGTACACTGTGTTGATCTACTACCTGTTGTACACTGTGTTGATCTACTACCTCTTGTACACTGTGCTGATCTACTACCTGTTGTACACTGTGTTGATCTACTCCCTGTTGTACACTGTGTTGATCTACTCCTTGTTGTACACTGTGTTGATCTACTCCCTGTTGTACACTGTGCTGATCTACTCCCTTTGTACACTGTGCTGATCTACTCCATTTGTACACTGTGTTTATCTACTACCTGCTGTACACTGTGTTGATCTACTACCTGTTGTACAATGTGTTTATCTACTACCTGCTGTACACTGTGTTTATCTACTTATCAACAGACGGCTACACCATGGACGACATCGTGCTGTACTGGCTCAACGACAGGGGCGCTGTCACAGGGGTCGAGGACGTCACTCTGCCACAGTTTGCCATCTCAAACTACGACACTATCAACAAGATAGAGGAGCTGCTGACAGGTAGGGCTTTACAGATGTGTGTAAGGGGGGGGGGGGGGGGGGAAGGGGGCTGACATGTGAAGGGCTGACATGTGAGAGGCTGACATGTGAGGGCTGACATGTGAGGGGCTGACATGTTAGGGGCTGACATGTGAGGGGTTTACATGTGAGGGGCTGACATGTGAGGGGTTTACATGTGAGGGGCTGACATGTGGGGGGCTGACATGTGAGGGGCTTACATGTCAGGGGCTGACATGTGAGAGACTAACATGTCAGGGGCTGACATGTGAGGGGCTGACATATGAAGGGCTGACATGTGAGGGGCTGACATGTGACGGGCTGACATGTGACGGGCTGACATGTGAGGGGCTGATATGTGAGTGGTTGACATGTGAGGGGCTGACATGTGAGGGGTTTACATGTGAGGGGTTGACATGTGAGGGGCTGACATGTGGGGAGCTGACATGTGAGGGTTGACATGTGAGGGGTTGACATGTGAAGGGCTGACATTTGAGGGGCTGACATGTGAGGGGCTGACATGTGAAGGGCTGACGTGTGAGGGGCTAACACCAAAAGTGGAGGGCAGGTGTGGTCTAACAGACATAACAAAAAGGGTATATGTATATGTTACTGTATCTGCTAATACATGCGACATGTAATCAGTATACTGTGGTAACCACTGCATGTGACATCAAATCGTGTGCTGTAAAACTATGGTAACAACTAAATGTGACATGTAATCAATGTGTTGTATACTATGGTAACCATTACATGTGACATGTAATCAGTGGGCTTTATGCTATGGTAACCACTACATGTCACATATGACACATGTAATCAGTGTGCTTTATGCAATGGTAACCACTGCATGTGACAAATGTAATCAGTGTGATGTATACCATGGTAACCACTACATGTGACACGTGTAATCAGTGTGCTTTATGTTATGGTAACCACTACATGTGACACATGTAATCGGTGTGCTTTATGCAATGGTAACCACTACATGTGACATATGTAATTAGTGTGCTGTATACTATGGTAACCACTACATGTGACACGTGTAATCAGTGTGCTTTATGTTATGGTAACCACTAAATGTTACATGTAACACATGTAATCAGTGTGCTTTATGCTATGGTAACCACTACATGTGACACATGTAATCAGTGTGCTTTATGCTATGGTAACCACTACATGTGACACGTGTAATCAGTGTGCTTTATGCTATGGTAACCACTACATGTGACACATGTAATCAGTGTGCTTTATGCTATGGTAACCACTACATGTGACACGTGTAATCAGTGTGCTTTATGCTATGGTAACCACTACATGTGACATGTGCAATCAGTGTGCTTTATGCTATGGTAACCACTACATGTGACACGTGTAATCAGTGTGCTGTATGCTATGGTAACCACTACATGTGACACGTGTAATCAGTGTGCTGTATGCTATGGTAACCACTACATGTGACACATGTAATGAGTGTTCTGTAACTGCAGGTGACTACCAGAGACTGTCCCTCATCTTCCAACTTCAGAGAAGCATCGGCTACTTCATCTTCCAGACCTACCTGCCCTCGATCTTGATTGTCATGCTCTCCTGGGTCTCGTTCTGGATCAACCACGAGGCGTCCTCGGCCCGGGTAGCCCTAGGTAGCTCATGTTTGTATAGGATGGTAGAGAGCAGCTAATCTAGCAGAAACACACGTCAGACAAGACAACACACATCTGGCGGACTTTTATTTATGCCTTTAATTTATATATTTTGTTATACCTGATGAAGGCTTTTGCGGAAATGCCGTAGTTTGTCTCGTCTTTCTATTAGTTTAGCTGCTCCATACAGTTGTTTATGTGTTTTTCTGTGTTCTCTGCATCTCTACTCGCAACACCGCACAGTGTTCAATATTTTGTTTATTTGTGTTGATCTCTCTCATGTTTGTTCATTATCATAATTATTTATGTGTGTAGTTGGGCTGTCTCCATATTTGTTGAGCTTGTTTTTCTTCTGCTTACTAGAGGTTTCTCTTGTCTGTTGTGACAGCCTTGATGTCTGTTGTGACAGATTTGATGTCTGTTGTGACAGATTTGATGTCTGTTGTGACAGTTTTCATGTCTGTTGTGACAGTCTTGATGTCTGTTGTGACAGATTTGATGTCGTTGTGACAGTCTTGATGTCTGTTGTGACAGTCTTGATGTCTGTTGAGACAGTTTTGATGTATGTTGTGATAGTTTTGATGTCTGTTGTGACAGTTTTGATGTCTGTTGTGACAGTCTTGATGTCTGTTGAGACAGCCTTGATGTCTGTTGTGACAGTTTTGATGTCTGTTGTGACAGTCTTGATGTCTGTTGAGACAGCCTTGATGTCTGTTGTGACAGATTTGATGTCGTTGTGACAGTCTTGATGTCTGTTGAGACAGCCTTGATGTCTGTTGTGACAGATTTGATGTCGTTGTGACAGTCTTGATGTCTGTAGAGACAGCCTTGATGTCTGTTGTGACAGATTTGATGTCTGTTGTGACAGTTTTGATCTCTGTTGTGACAGTCTTCATGTATGTTGTGACAGTCTTGATGTCTGTTGTGACAGATTTGATGTCGTTGTGACAGTCTTGATGTCTGTAGAGACAGCCTTGATGTCTGTTGTGACAGATTTGATGTCTGTTGTGACAGTTTTGATGTCTGTTGTGACAGTCTTGATGTCTGTTGAGACAGTTTTGATGTGTGTTGTGACAGTTTTGATGTATGTTGTGACAGTCTTGATGTATATTGTGACAGTCTTGATATCCGTTGTGACAGTTTTGATGTCTGTTGTGACAGCCTTGATGTATGTTGTGACAGTTTTGGTGTCTGTTGTGACAGCCTTGATGTCTATTGTGATAGTCTTGATGTCTGTTGTGATAGTCTTGATGTCTGTTGTGACAGTTTTGATGTCTGTTGTGATCATCTTGATGTCTGTTGTGACAGTTTTTATGTCTGTTGTGACAGCCTTGATGTATGTTGTGACAGTCTTGATGTCGTGACAGTTTTAAAGTCTCTTGTGCCAGTCATGATGTATGTTGTGACAGTCTTGAGGTCTGTAGTGACAGTCTTGGTGTCATGACAGTTTTGATGTCTGTTGTGGCAGTCATGATGCATGTTGTGGCAGTCTTGGTGTCGTGACTGTTTTGATGTCTGTTGTGGCAGTTGCGGTGTATGTTGTGACAGTCTTGGTGTATGTTGTGACAGTCTTGATGTCGGTTGTGACAGTCTTGGTTTCGTGACAGTTTTAATGTCTGTTGTGTCAGTCGCGGTGTATGTTGTGACAGTCTTGAGGTCTGCTATGACAGTCTTGGTGTCATGACAGTTTTGACGTCTGTTGTGGCGGTCATGATGTATGTTGTGACAGTCTTGGTGTCGTGACTGTTGTGATGTATGTTGTGACAGTTTTGATGTATGTTGTGGCAGTCATGATTAATGTTGTGACAGCCTTGGTGTCGTGACAGTTTTGATGTATGTTGTGGCAATCATGATGTATGTTGTGGCAGTCTTGATGTCTGTTGTGGCAGTCTTCATGTCTACTGTGACAGTCTTCATGTATGTTGTGGAAGTCTTCATGTCTGTTGTGACAGTCTTCATGTCTGTTGTGACAGTCTTCATGTATGTTGTGGAAGTCTTCATGTCTGTTGTGACAGTCTTCATGTCTGTTGTGACAGTCTTCATGTCTGTTGTGACAGTCTTCATGTCTGTTGTGACAGTCTTCATGTATGTTGTGACAGTCTTCATGTCTGTTGTGACAGTCTTTTGCATGTCGTGGAAGTCTTCATGTATGTTGTGACAGTCTCCCAATAACATTTCCCTATAATTGCAGACGTCACGACCTCTAACACTCCTCCCCCCCCCATATTTCAGACTTCATGACTCCCTCTCCTCATAATTTTAGATGTCACGACCTCCTCTCCTCATAATTTTAGACGTCACGACCTCCTCTCCCCATAATTGCAGACGTCACGACCTCTATAACCCCTCCCCCTCCAATTGCAGACTTCACGACCCTCTCTCCCCCCAATTGCAGACGTCACGACCTCCTCTCCCAATAATTGTAGACGTCACGACCTCCTCTCCCAATAATTGTAGACGTCATGACCAACTCTCCCAATAATTGTAGACGTCACGACCTCCTCTCCCCATAATTGTAGACGTCACGACCTCCTCTCCCAATAATTGTAGACGTCACGACCTCCTCTCCCCATAATTGTAGACGTCACGACCTCCTCTCCCAATAATTGTAGACGTCACGACCTCCTCTCCCAATAATTGTAGACGTCACGACCTCCTCTCCCAATAATTGTAGACGTCATGACCTCCTCTCCCCATAATTGTAGACGTCACGACCTCCTCTCCCCATAATTGTAGACGTCCTGACCTCCTCTCCCAATAATTGTAGACGTCATGACCTTCTCTCCCCATAATTGTAGACGTCACGACCTCCTCTCCCATAATTGTAGACGTCATGACCCCCTCTCCCCATAATTGTAGACGTCATGACCTCCTCTCCCCATAATTGTAGACGTCATGACCTCCTCTCCCCATAATTGTAGACGTCACGACCTCCTCTCCCCATAATTGTAGACGTCATGACCTCCTCTCCCCATAATTGTAGACGTCATGACCTCCTCTCACCATAATTGCAGACGTCACGACCTCCTCTCCCCATAATTGCAGACGTCACGACCTCCTCTCCCCATAATTGCAGAGGTCACGACCTCCTCTCCCCATAACTCCAGACGTCACGACCTCATCCCCCCATATTGCAGACGTCACGACCTCCTCTCACAATAATTGTAGACGTCACGACCTCCTCTCACAATAATTGCAGACGTCACGACCTCCTCTCGCAATAATTGTAGACGTCACGACCTCATCCCCCCATAATTGCAGACGTCACGACCTCCTCTCCCCATAATTGCAGACGTCACGACCTCCTCTCCCCATAATTGTAGACGTCACGACCTCATCCCCCCATAATTGCAGACGTCACGACCTCATCCCCCCATAATTGCAGACCTCACGACCTCCTTTCCCATAATTGCAGACGTCATGACCTCCTCTCCCCATAATTGTAGACGTCACGACCTCCTCTCCCCATAACTGTAGACGTCACGACCTCCTCTCCCCATAAGTGTAGACGTCACGACCTCTTCTCCCCATAATTGTAGACGTCACGACCTCTTCTCCCATAATTGTAGACGTCACGACCTCTTTCCCCATAATTGTAGATGTCACGACCTCTTCTCCCCATAATTGTAGACGTCACGACCTCTTCTCCCCATAATTGTAGACGTCACGACCTCTTCTCCCCATAATTGTAGACGTCACGACCTCTTCTCCCCATAATTGTAGACGTCACGACCTCTTCTCCCATAAGTGTAGACGTCACGACCTCCTCTCCCCATAATTGTAGACGTCACGACCTCTTCTCCCCATAATTGTAGACGTCACGACCTCTTCTCCCCATAATTGTAGACGTCACGACCTCTTCTCCCCATAATTGTAGACGTCACGACCTCTTCTCCCCATAATTGTAGACGTCACGACCTCTTCTCCCCATAATTGTAGACGTCACGACCTCCTCTCTCCATAATTGTAGACGTCACGACCTCTTCTCCCCATAATTGTAGACGTCACGACCTCTTCTCCCCATAATTGTAGACGTCACGACCTCTTCTCCCCATAATTGTAGACGTCACGACCTCTTCTCCCCATAATTGTAGACGTCACGACCTCTTCTCCCCATAATTGTAGACGTCACGACCTCCTCTCTCCATAATTGTAGACGTCTAGACCTCCCCTTACCCCTGTAATTGCATGCGATGACCTCCCCTTACCCCTGTAATTGCATGCGATGACCTCCCCTTACCCCTGTAATTGCATGCGATGACCTCCCCTTACCCCTGTAATTGCATGCGATGACCTCCCCTTACCCCTGTAATTGCATGCGATGACCTCCCCTTACCCCTGTAATTGCATGCGATGACCTCCCCTTACCCCTGTAATTGCATGCGATGACCTCCCCTTACCCCTGTAATTGCATGCGATGACCTCCCCTTACCCCTGTAATTGCATGCGATGACCTCCCCTTACCCCTGTAATTGCATGCGATGACCTCCCCTTACCCCTGTAATTGCATGCGATGACCTCTAACCCCCCATCCTTGCAGGCATCACGACAGTTCTAACCATGACCACCATCAGTAACGGAGTCAGGTCGTCGCTGCCACGTATCTCCTATGTCAAGGCCATCGACATCTACCTGGTCATGTGCTTTGTCTTCGTCTTTGCGGCCCTGCTGGAGTACGCGGCCGTCAACTACACCTACTGGGGCGCTCGGGCCAAGCGGAAAGCCCGGAGACTCCGAGAACGAGCGAGTGTCAGGAACCGAGCTGACGACGGAGGGCAATTGGTGAGTTCTGTGTGCGCGACCTTGACTTGTATGGCATTGTTAACATCAATCACAATAACTGAGGATAAGTTGGTTTCTCGAACTGCGGACTGGCTAGACGGTGTACATGAGCGGTATGTGTACAGCCGCCATAATGACCAATTCAACCGCGATAGGTATATGTACAGTCGCCATAATGACCAATTCAACCACGAAAGGTATATGTACAATCGCCATGATGGATAATTCAACCATGAGAGGTATGTGTACAGTCGCCATAATGAACAATTTAACCATGAGATGTATGTGTACAGTCGCCATGATGGGCAATTTAACCATGAGAGGTATATGTACAGTCACCATGATGGAAAATTTAACCATGAGAGGTATGTGTACAATCGCCATAATGAACAATTCAACCATGAGAGGTATATGTACAGTCACCATGATGGAAAATTTAACCATGAGAGGTATGTGTACAGTCGTCATAATGGACAATTTAACCATGAGATGTATATGTAGTCGCCATAATGGACAATTTAACCATGAGATGTATATGTACAGCTACCATGATGTGCTGCCCTACCTTGTTCTTCCCCCCCCACTCCTTGTTTCTCACACTAATTTCTGCCCCTTCCTTGTCACTCCCCCCCCCCCCCATATTTCTGACCCTAATTTAAGTCTCTACTTTTTATCCCCCAATTCCTCCCCCCCCCCCCATATTTCAGACCCTAAGTTATGTCTCTACTTTTTTTCACTAACCACCGAGGTTGAGAAACGATGCCCTCCATTCTTCCACCCCCCCCACCTCACCCCAACCTCCTCGAGGTCAAGGTTAATCCTCTTTAATCATTTCGTCGGAAACAATTTGCGCCTCTCCGATGTCAGATAGCACTGAGAACAACACAATTACCCGTGGCGCGGACAAGTATACACGTAGGCAGGCCGCCGACACGTGATTGTTCTCATGAGCTGGGGGAGGGGGGGAGTCTGACAAGTTGGGGCTTTTTAGTGCGGATGAAGATTAATGGGTCAAGATGTGACGTCACGGAAGGGCTGCCAGACTTATATGATGAGATCGATGAATAAGATATGCAAATGATGTCTCTTGTGTGGTAGATTGTAGCAGTCGCCCACAGGCTGGCGTTGTGTAGAATGTAGCAGTCGCTCACAGGCTGGCGTAGTGTAGAATGTAGCAGTCGCTCACAGACTGGCGTAGTGTAGAATGTAGCAGTCGCTCACAGGCTGGCGTAGTGTAGAATGTAGCAGTCGCTCACAGGCTGGCGTAGTAGAATGTAGCAGTCGCTCACAGGCTGGCGTAGTGTAGAATGTAGCAGTCGCTCACAGGCTGGCGTAGTGTAGAATGTAGCAGTCGCTCACAGGCTGGCGTAGTGTAGAATGTAGCAGTCGCTCACAGACTGGCGTAGTGTAGAATGTAGCAGTCGCTCACAGACTGGCGTAGTGTAGAATGTAGCAGTCGCTCACAGGCTGGCGTTGTGTAGAATGTAGCAGTCGCTCACAGGCTGGCGTAGTGTAGAATGTAGCAGTCGCTCACAGACTGGCGTAGTGTAGAATGTAGCAGTCGCTCACAGACTGGCGTAGTGTAGAATGTAGCAGTCGCTCACAGGCTGGTGTAGTGTAGAATGTAGCAGTCGCTCACAGACTGGCGTAGTGTAGAATGTAGCGGTCGCTCACAGACTGGCGTAGTGTAGAATGTAGCAGTCGCTCACAGGCTGGCGTAGTGTAGAATGTAGCAGTCGCTCACAGGCTGGCGTAGTGTAGAATGTAGCAGTCGCTCACAGACTGGCGTAGTGTAGAATGTAGCAGTCGCTCACAGGCTGGCGTAGTGTAGAATGTAGCAGTCGCTCACAGACTGGCGTAGTGTAGAATGTAGCAGTCGCTCACAGGCTGGCGTAGTGTAGAATGTAGCAGTCGCTCACAGGCTGGCGTAGTGTAGAATGTAGCAGTCGCTCACAGGCTGGCGTAGTGTAGAATGTAGCAGTCGCTCACAGACTGGCGTAGTGTAGAATGTAGCAGTCGCTCACAGGCTGGCGTAGTGTAGAATGTAGCAGTCGCTCACAGACTGGCGTAGTGTAGAATGTAGCAGTCGCTCACAGACTGGCGTAGTGTAGAATGTAGCAGTCGCTCACAGGCTGGCGTAGTGTAGAATGTAGCAGTCGCTCACAGGCTGGTGTAGTGTAGAATGTAGCAGTCGCTCACAGACTGGCGTAGTGTAGAATGTAGCAGTCGCTCATAAGCTGGTGTAGTGTAGATTGTAGCAGTCGCTCACAGGCTGGCGTAGTGTAGATTGTAGCAGTCGCTCACAGGCTGGCGTAGTGTAGAATGTAGCAGTCGCTCACAGACTGGCGTAGTGTAGAATGTAGCACTCGCTCACAGGCTGACGTAGTGTAGATTGTAACAGTCGCACACAGGCTGACGTAGTGTTGATTGTAACAGTCGCTCACAGGCTGGTGTAGTGTAGATTGTAACAGTCGCTCACATGCTGGTGTAGTGTAGATTGTAACAGTCGCTCACAGGCTGGTGTAGTGTAGATTGTAACAGTCGCTCACAGGCTGACGTAGTGTGTGGTACAGCATGTATGAGAGATGTTGTGTGTGGTGAATGGTTCAAGAAATGGGGAACAACTCATCATCATCAAGTACCGGGCCTACTGGCGTAGGTGATAATTTATGTCCACAACTTTCGATCTCGACAGTTCTTTATCATTTCTGTTGTTGACCTTCTGCCAAGCCATTCTCTTAAGCTGTCTGGTATTTTTTTCTCTTTGCTCCTTCAATCTCTTCGTCCCTCAATTTTTCCAGTTGTTACAATATATTCCAGTTGTTCTCTTCTCATTACATGGCAAAAAAATAATGATTGTCTCTTCCTAATATTGGAAATTAGCTCTCTTTTTGCTTTGACTTCTTTCAGAACGTTTTCATTACTCTTCTTAGCTGTCCATAGTATTCTCAACACTCTTCTGTAAAACCACATTTCTACAGACTCCAGTGATTTTCTTGTCTGTTGTCCTATTGTCCATGATTCACATCCATATGTTAAGACTGGCTCTACATAACATTTAAGAACTCTTTTTCTTGTTTCTATTGTCAAAAATGGATTGCATAGTATCTTCCTCATTTTTTGGAAAGCTGCTTTTGCCTGAGCCATTCTGCATCTCACCTCTTTTGTACATCTTCCGTCTGAGGTTAACAAAGTTCCTAAATATTTAAATTCATTTACCTGTTTTAATATTGTTCCACTTGTCTTTATATTGCACTGAGGTGATGTCTTTTTCTTTGTTGTTACCATTACTTCTGTCTTTTTGCTATTAAGGATGAGTCCCTTATTTTTGCTTTCTTTCACTACAATGTCCAACAGTTTCTGTAACTCATTTTCACTCTTAGCGATGAATAACAACTACAAAGGGGAACAACTACCAGGACAGAAACAGTTGTGGGAGCTGAACAAAGATTCAACTATGGGAAATAGGAAGAGATGACGTGTACTATAGCTTGAGCAACAGTATTTAACTAAATGACTTGCCCAGATGCTCCTGAAGAAGGAGAACGTGGGAGCCGCCTCTGAAATGTCACCTCCGCCAGCACCCCCTCCCCTGGGATCAATACTCCATTATCTACTCTAGCTCACAAAATGGCGGCTTGCTGCTTGAAAGTACCGGAAGTGTTTACCGAATCGTCGGGCCTGCATTTATCTGGCCACAAAGGATGGACTGTAAGCTTCAAGATTTTACCAGATTGGCGTGTGAAATATGAGAGAAATGGATACAGCGACGGGTGCAGAGAGAGAAATGGGTACAGTGACGGGTGTAGAGAGAGAAATGGGTACAGCGACGGGTGCAGAGAGAGAAATGGGTACAGCGACGGGTGTAGAGAGAGAAATGGGTACAGCGACGGGTGTAGAGAGAGAAATGAGTACAGTGACGGGTGCAGAGAGAGAAATGAGTACAGCGACGGGTGTAGAGAGAGAAATGGGTACAGTGACGGGTGTAGAGAGAGAAATGGGTACAGTGACGGGTGTAGAGAGAGAAATGGGTACAGCGACGGGTGTAGAGAGAGAAGTGGGTACAGCGACGGCTGTAGAAAGAGAAATGGGTACAGTGACGGGTGTAGAGAGAGAAATGGGTACAGTGACGGGTGTAGAGAGAGAAATGGGTACAGTGACGGGTGCAGAGAGAGAAATGGAGACAGCGATGGGTGTAGGGAGAGATCTCCATATTTTGTAACTACGCCCAACTAGGCGGTCTACCCTCTTCAACAGGGGCATCTCTGTCCTTCCATTTGACCAATCTCTTTCCTGTTAACTATCCTACATTCACCATCTTACATTCATAATCTTACATTCACCATCTTACATTCACCATCTTACATTTGCCATCTTACATTTGCCATTTTACATTCAACATTTTACATTTGCCATCTTACATTCAACTTTTTACATTTGCCATCTTACATTCGCTATCTTACATTCAACATTTTACATTTGCCATCTTACATTCGCTATCTTACATTCAACATTTTATATTTGCCATCTTACATTCATCATCTTACATTCACCATCTTACATTCACTATCTTACATTCATCATCTTACATTCACTATCTTACATCATCATCCTACATTCACCATCTTACATTCATCATCTTACATTCACTATCTTACATTCATCATCTTACATTCACCATCTTACATTCACCATCTTACATTCACTATCTTACATTCATCATCTTACATTCACCATCTTACATTCACTATCTTACATTCATCATCTTACATTCACCATCTTACATTCACTATCTTACATTCATCATCTTACATTCAACATTTAATTTTACATTTATCATCTTACATTCAACATTTTACATCTGCCATCTTACATTCAACATTTTACATTTGCCATCTTACATTCGCTATCTTACATTCAACATTTACATTTGCCATCTTACATTCAACATTTTACGTTTGCCATCTTACATTCAACATTTTACATTTGCCATCTTACATTCGCTATCTTACATTCAACATTTTACATTTGCCATCTTACATTCGCTATCTTACATTCAACATTTACATTTGCCATCTTACATTCAACATTTTACATTTGCATCTTACATTCATCATCTTACATTCACTATCTTACATTCATCATCTTACATTCAACATTTAATTTTACATTTATCATCTCCCATTCACCATCTTATATTCACCATCTTACATTCACCATCTTACATTCATCATCTTACATTCACTATCTTACATTCACTATCTTACATTCACCATTTAATTTTACATTCACCATCTTACATTCACCATTTAATTTTACATTCACCATCTTACATTCATCATCTTACATTCACCATCTTACATTCGCCATCAAACATTAAATAATTGTTTCTCCATCATGTTTCCTCTCCTCCGCTCTCTCTCTCCCTACCTCCTTAGTACTGTCTCTCCATCCTGCAACATTTCCTTACCATCACCCAACCCTCTTTTTCCCCCCTCAAAAATGTTTATAGAAAAAGCGAGGTCAGGGGTCACACAAAAGCGAAAGAAGAGAAGGTCATTTCCTAACCGAAAGTCCGATCAATTTTCTCTCCAGAACAACACAGAAACCATGGAGATGGCGGAAGTGCGCATGTCTGAGGCCATGTGCGTGTCTAACAACCAGAGTTTTAGCTTAGAGCTGGACGATGAGCTAGGGGACGCTCCCGTCTACCGCATGGCGTCCCATCACAACAGGTAAACCATTTCTCATCATGGTTGTTGTTACGGGTGCAAGGACCTATGAGCTGAAACAGAACGTCAAGACTACACATCCTAGGTTGGAGACAAGTAATAATCAATGAATATTATTATAGAGGGGAACTTCCGAGGCGATAATCAGCGAATCAATTCAGTGGAAGAGGTATGTTTACAGCACTCGGAAAAAATGACAAATAATCAACAACAGAAAAAAAAAAAAACTGCTTGCGTGCCTTGAGCAATTAGAAGAGATTATATAGCATTGGAACAAAGAGCAAGTACCCACACGCTGATGGTTCAATGACAAACTCTAGCACCACACTTTTCACTTCTCTTTCCTGAGCAAAGAGCCAACACAACCTCATCACTTCTCTTTCATAGAGCCATGGCTCTCTGAGCCAAACATAGCATAAGATCATAGCTGAACCAAACATAGCATAAGATCATAGCTGAACCAAACATAGCATAAGGTCATAGCTGAACCAAACATAGCATAAGGTCATAGCTGAACCAAACATAGCATAAGATCATAGCTGAACCAAACATAGCATAAGATCATAGCTGAACCAAACATAGCATAAGGTCATAGCTGAACCAAACATAGCATAAGATCATAGCTGAACCAAACATAGCATAAGATCATAGCTGAGACAAACATAGCATAAGATCATAGCTGAACCAAACATAGCATAAGGTCATAGCTGAACCAAACATAGCATAAGATCATAGCTGAACCAAACATAGCATAAGGTCATAGCTGAACCAAACATAGCATAAGATCATTGCTGAACCAAACAGCATAAGATCATTACTGAACCAAACATAGCATAAGATCCTTACTGAACCAAACATAGCATAAGATCATAGCTGAACCAAACATAGCATAAGATCATAGCTGAACCAAACATAGCATAAAATCATCACTGAACCAAACATAGCATAAGATCATAGCTGAACCAAACATAGCACAAGATCATAGCTGAACCAAACATAGCATAAGATCATAGCTGAACCAAACATATCATAAGAGCATAGCTGAACCAAACATAGCATAAGATAATCCATGGACCAAACATAGCATAAGATCATTACTGAACCAAACATTGCATATGATCATTACTGAACCAAACATAGCACCAGATCATAGCTGAACCAAACATAGCATAAGATCATTACTGAACCAAACATAGCACAAGATCATCACTGAACCAAACATAGCACAAGATCATCACTGTGTGTTTCCAACAACTAATGATTATGTTGACAAAACTGCTAAATAGTCACTTGTGTTTCACTGATTTAATGGTCACTTGTGTTTCACTGACTTAATGGTCACTTGTGTTTCACTGATTTAATGGTCACTTGTGTTTCACTGACTTAATGGTCACTTGTGTTTCACTGACTTAATGGTCACTTGTGTTTCACTGACTTAATGGTCACTTGTGTATCATTGGTTTGATGATCACTTGTGTATCATTGGTTTGATGATCACTTGTGTATCAATGGTTTGATAATCACTTGTGCATCATTGGTTTATCACTTGTGCATCATTGGTTTGATGATCATGTGTGTATCATTGGTTTGATGATCACTTGTGTATCATTGGTTTGATGATCACCTGTGTATCATTGGTTTGATGATCATTTGTGTATCATTGGTTTGATGATCCCTTGTGTATCATTGGTTTGACGATCGCTTGTGTATCATTGACTTGATGATCACTTGTGTATCATTGGTTTGATGATCAAATGTGTATCATTGGTTTGATGATCACTTGTATATCATTGGTTTGATGATCACTTGTGTATCATAGACTTGATGATCACTTGTGTATCATTGGTTTTATGATCACTTGTGTATCATTGGTTTGATAATCACTGGTGTATCATTGATTTGATGATCACTTGTGTATCACTGACTTGATGGTCACTTATGTATCATTGACTTGATGATCACTTATGTATCATTGACTTGATGATCACTTATGTATCATTGACTTGATGATCACTTGTGTATCATTGACTTGATGATCACTTGTGTATCATTGACTTGATGGTCACTTATGTATCATTGACTTGATGGTCACTTATGTATCATTGACTTGATGATCACTTGTGTATCATTGACTTGATGATCATTTGTGTATCATTGACTTGATGGTCACTTGTGTATCATTGACTTGATGGTCACTTATGTATCATTGACTTGATGATCACTTGTGTATCATTGATTTGATGATCACTTATGTATCATTGATTTGATGATCACTTATGTATCATTGATTTGATGATCACTTATGTATCATTGATTTGATGATCACTTATGTATCATTGATTTGATGATCACTTATGTATCATTGATTTGATGATCACTTATGTATCATTGATTTGATGATCAGTTATGTATCATTGATTTGATGATCCCTTATGTATCATTGATTTGATGATCACTTATGTATCATTGACTTGATGGTCACTCGTGTATCATTGGGTTGATTGTCACATGTGTATCAATTGCTTGAATGTCACTTGTATAACAATGGCTTTGACAAAAACTCTCTCATGACAACACCATCAAAACTCTCTCAGTTTGGTGGATGTGACACTGAGCTTGCTGTTTGTGTGTTTGTGTGTGTGTGTGGGGGGGAGGGGGGGTTGGTGGATGTGACACTGAGCTTGCTGTTTGTGTGTGTGTGGGGGGGGGGGTTGGTGGATAGGACACTGAGCTTGCTGTTTGTGTGTGTGTGTGGGGAGCAGGGTTGGTGGATGTGACACTGAGCTTGCTGTTTGTGTGTGTGTGTGTGTGGGGAGCAGGGTTGGTGGATGTGACACTGAGCTTGCTGTTTGTGTGTGTGTGTGTGTGTGTGGGGAGCAGGGATGGTGAATGTGGCACTGAGCTTGCTGTTTGTGTGTGTGGGGGGTGGGGTGGATGTGACACTGAGCTTGCTGTTTCTACATCACTGACCATAGTTTCATCTGAATCTCTATTTCTACACCACTGACCATAGTTTCATCTGAATCTCTATTTCTACACCACTGACCATAGTTTCACCTGAATCTCTATTTCTACATCACTGACCATAGTTTCACCTGAATCTCTATTTCTACACCATTGACCATAGTTTCATCTGAATCTCTATTTCTACACCACTGACCATAGTTTCATCTGAATCTCTATTTCTACATCACTGACCATAGTTTCATCTGAATCTCTATTTCTACACCATTGACCATAGTTTCATCTGAATCTCTATTTCTACACCATTGACCATAGTTTCATCTGAATCTCTATTTCTACACCACTGACCATAGTTTCACCTGAATCTCTATTTCTACATCACTGACCATAGTTTCATCTGAATCTCTATTTCTACACCATTGACCATAGTTTCATCTGAATCTCTATTTCTACACCATTGACCATAGTTTCATCTGAATCTCTATTTCTACATCACTGACCATAGTTTCATCTGAATCTCTATTTCTACACCACTGACCATAGTTTCATCTGAATCTCTATTTCTACACCACTGACCATAGTTTCACCTGAATCTCTATTTCTACATCACTGACCATAGTTTCATCTGAATCTCTATTTCTACACCATTGACCATAGTTTCATCTGAATCTCTATTTCTACACCACTGACCATAGTTTCACCTGAATCTCTATTTCTACATCACTGACCATAGTTTCACCTGAATCTCTATTTCTACATCACTGACCATAGTTTCACCTGAATCTCTATTTCTACATCACTGACCATAGTTTCACCTGAATCTCTATTTCTACATCACTGACCATAGTTTCACCTGAATCTCTATTTCTACATCACTGACCATAGTTTCACCTGAATCTCTATTTCTACACCACTGACCATAGTTTCACCTGAATCTCTATTTCTACATCACTGACCATAGTTTCATCTGAATCTCTATTTCTACACCATTGACCATAGTTTCACCTGAATCTCTATTTCTACACCATTGACCATAGTTTCATCTGAATCTCTATTTCTACACCATTGACCATAGTTTCATCTGAATCTCTATTTCTACACCACTGACCATAGTTTCACCTGAATCTCTATTTCTACATCACTGACCATAGTTTCACCTGAATCTCTATTTCTACATCACTGACCATAGTTTCACCTGAATCTCTATTTCTACATCACTGACCATAGTTTCACCTGAATCTCTATTTCTACATCACTGACCATAGTTTCACCTGAATCTCTATTTCTACACCACTGACCATAGTTTCACCTGAATCTCTATTTCTACATCACTGACCATAGTTTCACCTGAATCTCTATTTCTACACCACTGACCATAGTTTCACCTGAATCTCTATTTCTACATCACTGACCATAGTTTCACCTGAATCTCTATTTCTACACCACTGACCATAGTTTCACCTGAATCTCTATTTCTACATCACTGACCATAGTTTCATCTGAATCTCTATTTCTACACCACTGACCATAGTTTCACCTGAATCTCTATTTCTACATCACTGACCATAGTTTCACCTGAATCTCTATTTCTACATCACTGACCATGGTTTCACCTGAATCTCTATTTCCACACCACTGACCATGGTTTCACCTGAATCTCTATTTCTACATCACTGACCATAGTTTCACCTGAATCTCTATTTCTACATCACTGACCATGGTTTCACCTGAATCTCTATTTCTACACCATTGACCATGGTTTCACCTGAATCTCTATTTCCACACCACTGACCATGGTTTCACCTGAATCTCTATTTCTACACCACTGACCATGGTTTCACCTGAATCTCTATTTCTACACCATTGACCATGGTTTCACCTGAATCTCTATTTCTACACCACTGACCATGGTTTCACCTGAATCTCTATTTCCACACCACTGACCATAGTTTCACCTGAATCTCTATTTCCACACCACTGACCATGGTTTCACCTGAATCTCTATTTCCACACCATTGACCATAGTTTCACCTGAATCTCTATTTCTACACCACTGACCATAGTTTCACCTGAATCTCTATTTCCACACCACTGACCATGGTTTCACCTGAATCTCTATTTCCACACCACTGACCATGGTTTCACCTGAATCTCTATTTCCACACCACTGACCATGGTTTCACCTGAATCTCTATTTCCACACCACTGACCATGGTTTCACCTGAATCTCTACAGGCCCCTTCGCTCTCATGGCTACACTCCAACAGTTCCACGAAGAAGCAGCCTGCACGTGCCGGTTCGACGACGGCGACTTCTGTCTCAGTTCCGGCAGAAGGCCAAGTCCATTAAGGTCAAGATACCACGGGTCAAGGACGTCAATACTATTGACAAATATTCCCGCCTGCTGTTTCCCTTGCTGTTTGTTGTGTTCAACAGCAGTTATTGGGCTGTCTACCTGCTGAGCTAAACCAAATGCTACAGCAGAGCTAAACACCCTTACTTCATTCGGCTGTTGCTGTTTGTGTGTGTGTGCAGACAAACGAATGTTGATCTACTTGCTAACTACATCGACACACATTTACCACGTGCCGGGGAAACCAATGTTCATTCCTGGGAGAAGATGAAACAATTCAACTCTTATTTCACACCGATCTGTACATTCAGTTATTGATAATGAAATATTTCATGAGAAAACACAGTGACTGTGTAAACAAAGCTATGAAAACACCATAACCGTGTACACAAACCTACGAGAACACAATGACTGTGTACACAAAGCTATGAGAACACCATGGCTGTGTACACAAAGATATGAGAACACAATGACTGTGTACACAAAGCTATGAGAACACAATGACTATGTACACAAAGCTATGAGAACACCATAACCGTGTACACAAAACTATGAGAACACAATGACTGTGTACACAAATCAATGAGAACACCATAACCGTGTACACAAAACTATGAGAACACAATGACTGTGTACACAAAACTATGAGAACACCATGACTGTGTACACAAAGCTATGAGAACACCATGACTGTGTACACAAAGCTATGAGAACACCATGACTGTGTACACAAAGCTATGAGAACACCATGGCTGTGTACACAAAGCTATGAGAACACCATGACTGTGTACACGCAGCTATGAGAACACCATGACTGTGTACACGCAGCTATGAGAACACCATGACTGTGTACACAAAGCTATGAGAACACCATGACTGTGTACACAAAGCTATGAGAACACCATAACCGTGTACACAAAACTATGAGAACACAATGACTGTGTACACAAAACTATGAGAACACCATGACTGTGTACACAAAGCTATGAGAACACCATGACTGTGTACACAAAGCTATGAGAACACCATGACTGTGTACACAAAGCTATGAGAACACCATGACTGTGTACACAAAGCTATGAGAACACCATGACTGTGTACACGCAGCTATGAGAACACCATGACTGTGTACACGCAGCTATGAGAACACCATGACTGTGTACACAAAGCTATGAGAACACCATGACTGTGTACACAAAGCTATGAGAACACCATAACCGTGTACACAAAACTATGAGAACACAATGACTGTGTACACAAAACTATGAGAACACCATGACTGTGTACACAAAGCTATGAGAACACCATGACTGTGTACACGCAGCTATGAGAACACCATGACTGTGTACACGCAGCTATGAGAACACCATGACTGTGTACACGCAGCTATGAGAACACCATGACTGTGTACACAAAGCTATGAGAACACCATGACTGTGTACACAAAGCTATGAGAACACCATGACTGTGTACACGCAGCTATGAGAACACCATGACTGTGTACACGCAGCTATGAGAACACCATGACTGTGTACACGCAGCTATGAGAACACCATGACTGTGTACACAAAGCTATGAGAATTCATGGGTGTGATTGCAGGGGTGGGTGGTCTTGCAATCCCCAGACAAGAAGGTCTCAGCTTCGCATCGCAACACTGGCAGTGCATATTTTTCTCCTCAATTCCGTGCTTTCAGCGTGGCTTATACCTCCCCCCTCCCCCTCTCTCGTCTGTGGGAAATGAGCCCCGACGTCTGGCCCTCTCAGACGACAGAAAGCAGGACATCTGGTTTGAACTATGTGCACGTTAAATAATTATTGGCAGTTGGAAATCGACAAGACTAGGCCAAAAGGGCAACAGGCCCAACAAAATTGATATGAAAAGCTACCACAACAAAATTGATATGAAAAAGCTACCCCAACAAAATTGATATGAAAAAGCTACCACAACAAAATTGATATGAAAAAGCTACCCCAACAAAATTGATATGAAAAAGCTACCACAACAAAATTGATATGAAAAAGCTACCACAACAAAATTGATATGAAAAAGCTACCCCAACAAAATTGATATGAAAAAGCTACCACAACAAAATTGATATGAAAAAGCTACCTCAACAAAATTGATATTAAAAAGCTACCACAACAAAATTGATATGAAAAAGCTACCCCAACAAAATTAATATTAAAAAGCTACCCCAACAAAATTGATATGAAAAAGCTACCACAACAAAATTGATATGAAAAAGCTACCACAACAAAATTGATATGAAAAAGCTACCACAACAAAATTGATATGAAAAAGCTACCCCAACAAAATTAATATTAAAAAGCTACCCCAACAAAACCACAACTCTCAAAAATAACAAATTAGAGTTTGAGAATATCTGTCTGTGTGGTGAAGGAAGCTGAGCTGCCGATGTTCAAATAGAAACAGATGATATTCATTCAGAGCTTGTACATAAATGAGAAGGGGCGAGGGCAGAAGAGCTAGAGGCAGACCCAGAGTAAGATGGGCAGACATCAAAGTAGCGCTACAACAACATCAATTGGCAAATGTTCAAGCCATCAAAAGGGCAAGAACCAGAACTTTGTATCTCCATCCACACCCAACAGGGTACAAAGGGGGGGGGGGGGGTGGAGACAGAATGAGCTTTGCAAAAAATACAAAGCTGATAACTGTAGCTCATTAGAGAACACACCTTGAGAGGATACATTGATGTATGAGAGTTGCTAGTGTATCTCATTAGAGAACACACCTTGAGAGGATACATTGATGTATGAGAGTTGCTTGTGTATCTGATTAGAGAACACACCTTGAGAGGATACATTGATGTATGAGAGTTGCTAGTGTATCTCATTAGAGATCACATCTTGAGAGGATACATTGATGTATGAGAGTTGCTTGTGTATCTGATTAGAGAAGATAGTTTGAGGGGATACATTGATGTATGAGAGTTGCTAGTGTATCTCATTAAAGAACACATCTTGAGAGGATACATTGATGTATGAGAGTTGCTAGTGTATCTCATTAGAGAACACACCTTGAGAGGATACATTGATGTATGAAAGTTGCTTGTGTATCTGATTAGAGAAGACAGTTTGAGGGGATACATTGATGTATGAGAGTTGCTAGTGTATCTGATTAGAGAACACACCTTGAGAGGATACATTGATGTATGAGAGTTGCTTGTGTATCTCATTAGAGAACACACCTTGAGAGGATACATTGATGTATAAGAGTTGCTAGTGTATCTCATTAGAGAACACATCTTGAGGGGATACATTGATGTATGAGAGTTGCTTGTGTATCTCATTAGAGAACACATCTTGAGGGGATACATTGATGTATGAGAGTTGCTTGTGTATCTCATTAGAGAACACTCCTTGAGGGGATACATTGATGTATGAGAGTTGCTTGTGTATCTTATTAGAGAACACATCTTGAGGGGATACATTGATGTATGAGAGTTGCTAGTGTATCTCATTAGAGAACACTCCTTGAGGGGATACATTGATGTATGAGAGTTGCTAGTGTATCTCATTAGAGAACACACCTTGAGGGGATACATTGATGTATGAGAGTTGCTAGTGTATCTGATTAGAGAACACTCCTTGAGGGGATACATTGATGTATGAGAGTTGCTAGTGTATCTCATTAGAGAACACTCCTTGAGGGGATACATTGATGTATGAGAGTTGCTAGTGTATCTCATTAGAGAACACATCTTGAGGGGATACATTGATGTATGAGAGTTGCTAGTGTATCTCATAAGAGAACACACCTTGAGGGGATACATTGATGTATGAGAGTTGCTAGTGTATCTCATCAGAGAACACTCCTTGAGGGGATACATTGATGTATGAGAGTTGCTAGTGTATCTCATTAGAGAACACATCTTGAGGGGATACATGGATGTATGAGAGTTGCTAGTGTATCTGATTAGAGAACACACCTTGAGAGGATACATTGATGTATGAGAGTTGCTAGTGTATCTGATTAGAGAACACATCTTGAGGGGATACATTGATGTATGAGAGTTGCTTGTGTATCTCATTAGAGATCACATCTTGAGAGGATACATTGATGTATGAGAGTTGCTAGTGTATCTCATAAGAGATCACATCTTGAGAGGATACATTGATGAATGAGAGTTGCTAGTGTATCTGATTAGAGAACACACCTTGAGGGGATGCATTGATGTATGAGATTTGCTAGTGTATCTCATTAGAGAACACACCTTGAGGGGATACATTGATGTATGAGAGTTGCTAGTGTATCTGATTAGAGAAGACATCTTGAGGGGATACATTGATGTATGAGAGTTGCTTGTGTATCTGATTAGAGAACACACCTTGAGGGGATACATTGATGTATGAGAGTTGCTAGTGTATCTCATTAGAGAACACACCTTGAGGGGATACATTGATGTATGAGAGTTGCTTGTGTATCTGATTAGAGAACACACCTTGAGAGGATACATTGATGTATGAGAGTTGCTAGTGTATCTGATTAGAGAACACTCCTTGAGGGGATACATTGATGTATGAGAGTTGCTTGTGTATCTCATTAGAGAACAAACCTTGAGAGGATACATTGATGTATGAGAGTTGCTTGTGTATCTGATTAGAGAACACACCTTGAGAGGATACATTGATGTATGAGATTTGCTAGTGTATCTCATTAGAGAACACACCTTGAGAGGATACATTGCTGTATAAGAGTTGCTAGTGTATCTCATTAGAGAACACACCTTGAGGGGATACATTGATGTATGAGAGTTGCTAGTGTATCTGATTAGAGAAGACATCTTGAGGGGATACATTGATGTATGAGAGTTGCTTGTGTATCTGATTAGAGAACACTCCTTGAGGGGATACATTGATGTATGAGAGTTGCTTGTGTATCTTATTAGAGAAGACAGCTTGAGGGGATACATTGATGTATGAGAGTTGCTAGTGTATCTGATTAGAGAACACTCCTTGATAATGTATATGAACTGTATGAGAATTAATTGCATTATTTTAGAAAACACATTGAATATGTAAACATAATAATGAGAATTAACTGTCTTTGGTAGTGTTGTCTTGAGAGAGAGCTTTGGTAGTGTTGTCTTGAGAGAGAGCTTTGGTAGTGTTGTCTTGAGAGAGAGCTTTGGTAGTGTTGTCTTAAGAGAGAGCTTTGGTAGTGTTGTCTTGAGAGAGAGTTTTGGTAGTGTTGTCTTGAGAGAGAGCTTGGTGGTGTTATCATGAGAGAGAGTTTTGGTAGTGTTTTCTTGGGAGAGAGTTTTGGTGGTGTTGTCTTGAGAGAGAGCTTTGGTGTTGTTATCTTGAGAGAGAGCTTTGTAGTGTTGTCATGAGAGAGAGCTTTGGTAGTGTTGTCTTGAGAGAGCGTTTTTGTGGTGTTGTCTTGGGAGAGAGTTTTGGTAGTGTTGTCTTGAGAGAGAGTTTTGGTGGTGTTATCATGAGAGAGAGTTTTTGTAGTGTTGTCATGAGAGAGAGTTTTTGTAGTGTTGTCATGAGAAAGAGTTTTAGTGGTGTTGTCATGAGAGAGAGAGTTTTGATAGTGTTATCATGAGAGTGTTTTGGTGGTCCTGTCATGAGAGAGAGTTTTGGTAGTGTTGTCATGAGAAAGAGTTTTAGTGGTGTTGTCATGAGAGAGAGTTTTGGTAGTGTTATCATGAGAGTGTTTTGGTGGTCCTGTCATGAGAGAGAGTTTTGGTAGTGTTGTCATGAGAAAGAGTTTTAGTGGTGTTGTCATGAGAGAGAGTTTTGGTAGTGTTATGAGAGTGTTTTGGTGGTCCTGTCATGAGAGAGAGTTTTGGTGGTGTTATCATGAGAGTGTTTTGGTAGTGTTATGACATTGTTATCATGGTAGCCGCGATAGCTCAGTGGTTAGTGAACTGGACTACAAAGGACTAAAGGACGGGTTTGACCCTGATTGATGACTACAGGGTTCACCCAGCCTTAAATGGATACCAGATTTTTTTCTGGTAAAGTAAAGCGGCACGGGCATAACACCAACCACATTACCCCAAAAATCATGTGCTGATGGTCTGTAAAATTGATGGTCACTATCATCATATTCCCTGTACGCCACTTGGCGTGACGGGACTCTTGACTTTACTGACACTGTTATCATGTTTCTCTAACCCTGAGTTGTCTACTCATCCACTCACTGTTTCCTTCTCCTGAAGTCTATCCACTGACTTTGTGCTTCACAAGCTGGCAATGAGGAATACATGTTGACAGGGCACAGCTCAATGTGTGAACCGTGCACTGTCCAACTTGACCAAAGACAAAAAGAAACAACTCATATGATGGAAGGAATGTTTCAAACTTTATTCAAATGTTGGCATATTTTAAGTACACTAGAGAAGACATATGTCAACCCATGTACACAATACCATTCTTTGTATCAACCCACATGTACAATTTAATTAAACTGAGGAAATAATCAACATATGCAAATGTATAAAGCTAAAGGCACAGACATAGCATATATGCAATTCTATAATGCTAAACTATTAAATGAACTACATGTACACCGATATACAAATGACAATAATACAAATCTTGTGCTCTGTCTAGAACCAGATATAAAACATACAAATGTACAAGATTTCAACAAATGCAAAAAAATATTGTAAGAAATAACTCATCACACATGTACAAATAGGAGCCGCGATAGCTCAGTGGTTAGTGAACTGGACTACTACGGACAAGGGGTAGGGTTCGATCCCAACCGACGGCTCCGGGTTCACCCAGCCTTAAATGGGTACCGGATTTTTTCTGGGAAAGTAAAAGCAGCACGGGCGTAATACCGACCACATTACCCCAAAAATCATGTGCTGAAGGTCTGTAAAATATAGGGTCACTAACACCATATCTCCCTATACGCCACTTGGCGTGACGGGGGGTACTTTACTTACTTTTTACATGTACAAATGTCCTGTCTGTACTCACAAGAACAAATCTAGATTCATTTTTAAAATGACAAAAAGTCACACAAACAATCTAAACTCTCACTAAACTGTCAAACTAAACATTTTTTGGTTAAAACAAAGAGTACAATTTAGTAAAAAGACAAAGAGAAGGTGAAATTTCAGTTGCATAATTGGAGCAAGAAAAGTGAAGGTAGACTTCTCTCCCCTCATGTTATCCCTTTTGCTGCTGGGGGAAAAGGTGGCGAGAGAAGGAGGGAGTGAGAGAGAGAAGAGATAACCACACTTGATGCCGTTTGAACACAACGTACCAACTTTAGTGTGCAATTAAAAAATAATGGTTGAAGTCAATACAAATTTTTTTTTTTTAAAACACGCAAATACAAAAAGAATGTGCAAAAAAAAAAAAAAAAAAAAAAAAAGGGCTGGCAGGTATATAAATGGAAAAATATAAATCTGGTACTGGTCCAATAATTGTGAAATACTTCAAGAGCAAACACTAAATCCATGAGACACAATTGAACAGAATCTATATCGAATTCACTTTCCACAATCATTCAGGAAAATAATTAAAATCTGATGACCTAATTTCATAATAGAAGCTAAAAATAGAAGTATTAGCATGATCGGATTTCGATATAGATTTTTAAAAACAAATTTGAAAATGTTAGAATCAGGCATTTTCCACGAACAAAGGTGTAAATGATGGCAAATTTAGTGTACCTTTACAATGAAAAGTTCCTGGTAACTAGTGTCATAACAAGACAAAAATAGTGGAAATCTGTGCACTAGCAGCGAAAGGGTTAAACACTGACATTTTTAGCTAACCAATTTTGTTAAACTTTGCCAGAAAAACACTAGATACGTCAACGTTTATTGTCACAGATTTGTCAGCGGTATAAATGCCAACGGCAGCTCCTGTAAACACCTCCGTTAAGTTGTATGTCCCAGTTTCCTTGACGCCGAGGCTAGCCAGGGAGAAAGTCACTGGCGTAGTGTTACCACCACTATTCAGATTCAGAACTGCCACAGCATAGCTCCCAGGAGGGGTGACAGGTCGTAGCCAGGTCTCAATATTGTTGACCTGCGCAAAAAGAAAATGTTTTGTAGTTCATGTGTGTGATTAGGACATTTTGTAGTTCATGTGTGTGACTAGAAAAACATTTTGTAGTTGATGTGTGTGACTAGGACAACATTTTGTAGTTCATGTGTGTGACTAGGACAACACTTTGTAGTTGTGAGTGACTAGAAAAACATTTTGTAGTTGATGTGTGTGACTAGGACAACATTTTGTAGTTGATGTGTGTGACTAGGACAACATTTTGTATTTGATGTGTGTGACTAGGACATTTTGTAGTTGATGTGTGTGACTAGGACAGCATTTAGTATTTGATGTGTGTGACTAGGACAACATTTTGTATTTGATGTGTGTGACTAGTACAACATTTTGTAATTGATGTGTGTGACTAGGACAACATTTTGTAGTTCATGTGTGTGACTAGGACAACACTTTGTAGTTGTGAGTGACTAGAAAAACATTTTGTAGTTGATGTGTGTGACTAGGACAACATTTTGTATTTGATGTGTGTGACTAGGACAACATTTTGTAGTTGATGTGTGTGACTAGGACAACATTTTGTATTTGATGTGTGTGACTAGGACATTTTGTAGTTGATGTGTGTGACTAGGACAACATTTAGTATTTGATGTGTGTGACTAGGACAACATTTTGTATTTGATGTGTGTGACTAGGACAACATTTTGTAATTGATGTGTGTGACTAGGACAACATTTTGTATTTGATGTGTGTGACTAGGACAACATTTTGTAGTTGATGTGTGTGATTAAGGCAATATTTTAAAGAATGTTTTCTGACAAAGGCAACATCCTACGTGACAACACAACTGAATCGCTGATGCTGGACAAAAGTCATGCTTGACAATTAATTTGATTATTGATAAACTGAATGATTAACTAATGATATCATTGGATATTGATAAACAGAATGTCATGATAACTGACTAATGAATGATACAATTAGATGCAAATAAACAGAATTTCATGATATAACTGACTAATGAATGATACAATTAGATGCAAATAAACAGAATTTCATGATAACTGACTAATGAATGATACAATTAGATGCAAATAAACAGAATTTCATGATAACTGACTAATGAATGATACAATTAGATGCAAATAAACAGAAATTCATGATATAACTGACTAATGAATGATACAATTAGATGCAAATAAACAGAATTTCATGATAACTGACTAATGAATGATACAATTAGATGCAAATAAACAGAATTTCATGATATAACTGACTAATGAATGATACAATTAGATGCAAATAAACATAATTTCATGATAACTGACTAATGAATGATACAATTAGATGCAAATAAACAGAATTTCATGATATAACTGACTAATGAATGATACAATTAGATGCAAATAAACAGAATTTCATGATAACTGACTAATGAATGATACAATTAGATGCAAATAAACAGAATTCCATGATATAACTGACTAATGAATGATACAATTAGATGCAAATAAACAGAATTTCATGATATAACTGACTAATGAATTATACAATTAGATGCAAATAAACAGAATTTCATGATATAACTGACTAATGAATGATACAATTAGATGCAAATAAACAGAATTTCTGTGGATGGTCTAGACTCATATGCACTTACTCAGTCGCACCATTGTCACCAGTTCTGTTTAACGTGTACACAATAACGATCACGGAACAACAGCTAGATGGGAGGGGAAGAACTATGACTTTTGCTGATGATGTTCTGGTATATCGACAGGGAAGAGACAGACGGGGAATCGCCTCCACAATGCAAGATGAACTCGATTGCATTTCTTCCTGGTGTGGGGTTTCAGGTGCCTTGGTTAATCCTAATAAAGCATGTTTCATGGTTTACCCTTAACAATCATATCGTTAATACGACCACACCGGTAGTACGAATGGGAGCTGATGAGGTGACCAGGGACAAGTTAATGACATACCTTGGAGTTAAGTTTGATCGCAGCCTGTGTTTTCGGGACCACGTCGACCATGTGATAACAAAATCCCGCAAAGGATTAGCCGCCTTGAAGGTCATGGCAGCTGCCAACATCGAGCAGAGGCTACATACTCTTCTGTTCCAGGGATTAGTCCTCGCACCAATCGAGTATACCCTGGCAATTCTTACTGTCAGTACAACTCAAATTGATAGACTGGAGAAAATACAAAATGAAGCTATGCGCATTATCTTGGGATGTACAAGGGACACTCCCTGTGTAGCAATGAGGTATCTTCATGACTTTCCAACCATGGATGACAGAATCAAGATCTGGAGAGCACGAGCGTACCTGAAGATTAGTACAGATACAGAGCATCCATTGCACCACATGCTCAACACAGGGAAAGGTGCCAGGCTAAAAAGAGGCAAATCATGGGTGGGCCGAGCAGAAGATGTCATCAAACAGGTCTGTGGGCTTACCAATATCAGCGTTGGTGAGGAGTGGATACCAGTGCCTACATCATTCAAGGGGACTTTCTCATGTATTGTCACACTCGACAGGAAACGTAGGGAACAGAACCCGGTTGTGGTTAATGCTGAGATCAATGGTCTCATGTGCGATAACACCGATGAGAAAGATGCAGTCATCTATACAGACGGATCTGTAAGACGACACCAAAGAAGTGCATGGGCATTTACAGCACGCTCGGCAGGCGAAATAGTCTACGAAGACAGTGGTGCATACGTCATGACCACGAGTAGCATGACAATGGAGGTGATGGCAGTGACCAAGGCATTCAAATGGTTAGAGAAACAAGACTACACCCACGCATGTATACTGAGTGATTCGATGAGCAAGATAAAAATAAGTGGAGGCAGGCTCTGTACACATGCAATGGGTAGAGTCAATGCAGAAATCCAAAATACATACGGTCACCTTTGTCTATGTCCCTGGACATGCGAGAGTACGGGGAAATGAAAGAGCGGACAGGTTGTCTAGCTGCACTGTCGTTGAGGACGGGCAACCAATGGATCGGGCGGACATCATCAATGCCCTCCAAGATGTGGGAAGAGCACAGGACTTCGACAAACACAGATCCACGTCACTTCTTCGGACGATGGAAATGGGAGTTAAGATGGGCACAGCCAGAAATGAGAAACTTAGTGGCCGTGTAAGAAGACTTATCAATCAACACAGAACTGGAGTCGTCAGTCGCCGGACACTACGGGATTTGCTGAGGAGGGCATCTGAGCACCTATGGACATGTTTGGAGTACAATGATGATGACCCGCAAATAACTCAATAACTCAAACAGAATTTCATGATATAACTGACTAATTAATGATACAATTAGATGTGAATAAACAGAATTTCATGATATAAGTGACTAATGAATGATACAATTGGATGTTGGTAAATAGACAGTCATGATAAAACTATCTCTGAATATGTAAATAGACAATGACTACTTTTTTTTTTCAAATACAAGTCCTGGATAACTATTGATATCTTTCCGTTGTTATTTGGGACTGATTTCCAGTGGCTGATTATATCATATTGTTGTATGTGCTGTGGATGATTATATCATATTGTTGTATGTGTTGTGGATGATTATATCATATTGTTGTATGTGCTGTGGATGATTATATCATATCATTGTATATGCCATGGATGATTACATCATATCATTGTATGAGCCGTGGATGATTATATCATATTGCTGTATGTGCTGTGGATGATATCATATTATTGTATGAGCCATGGATGATTATATCATATTGTTGTATGTGCTGTGGATGATATCATATTGTTGTATGAGCCATGGATGATTATATCATATTGTTGTATGTGCTGTGGATGATTATATCATACTGTTGTATGTGCTGTGGATGATTATATCATATTGTTGTATGAGCCATGGATGATTATATCATATTGTTGTATGTGCTGTGGATGATTATATCATATCATTGTATGTGCCATGGATGATTATATCATGTTGTATGTGCTGTGGATGATTATCATATTGTTGTATGTGCTGTGGATGATATAATATTGTTGTATGTGCTGTGGATGATATAATATTGTTGTATATACCATGGATGATTATATCATATTGTTGTATGTGTTGTGGATGATATCATATTGTTGTGTGTGGAGTGGATGATCATATCATATTGTTGTATTTGCCGTGGATGATTATATCATGTTGTATGTGTTGTGGATGATTATATCATATTGTTGTATGTGCTGTGGATTATCATATCATATTGTTGTATGTGCTGTGGATGATATAATATTGTTGTATGTACCGTGGATGATTATATCATATTGTTGTATGTGCCGTGGATGATTATATCATATTGTTGTATGTGCTGTGGATGATTATATCATATTGTTGTATGTACCGTGGATGATTATATCATATTGTTGTATGTGCTGCGGATTTATATAATATTGATGTATGTGCTGTGAATGATTATATCATATTGTTGTATGTGCTGCGGATGATTATATCATATTGTTGTATGTGCTGCGGATGATTATATCATATTGTTGTAAATGCTGCGGATGATTAGATCATATTGTTGTATATGCTGTGGATGATATAATATTGTTGTATGTGCTGTGGATGATATCATATTGTTGTATGTGTCACAGATGATTATATCATATTGTTGTATGTGTCACAGATAATTATATCATATTGTTGTATGTGTCGCAGATGATTATATCATATTGTTGTATGTGTCACAGATGATGATATCATATTGTTGTATGAGCCATGGATGATTATATCATATTGCTGTATGTGCTGTGGATGATATCATATTGTTGTATGAGCCATGGATGATTATATCATATTGTTGTATGTGTCACAGATGATTATATCATATTGTTGTATGTGTCACAGATGATTATATCATATTGTTGTATGTGCCGTGGATGATTATATCATATTGTTGTATTGTTTTTGTTTATACATGTTGCTGTTGCGCACATGTGGCTTAATCATTTGCATCATGCACATACAAACATACATGAACAATAAGACACAAACAAAGCAACAGACAGATATTGTTTCATTAGTCAGAAGTAAGAAAAATACTAATAGCTGATGGAGGCAAGTGATCTATCAACTTGAGGACACATAGAACATATTAACAGATCTGACATCAACTTGAGGACACATAGAACATATTAACAGATCTGACATCAACTTGAGGACACATAGAACATATTAACAGATCTGACATCAATTTGAGGACACATAGAACATATTAACAGATCTGACATAAACTTGAGGACACAGAACATATTAACAGATCTGACATCAACTTAAAGAAAAGAAATAAAAAATCTGAAATACCTGCCAAATGCGTCTTCCCATGATTCCTAAAGCATCCTGGTTGATGGCCAGAACTCCTTGGTTTAAGATCAAGGCACGGGAATCAGGGTCAGTGTTTCTCAGGTCATTCGACAGAAAGAGTGGGGCAGCAAATATAGCCCACATAGCCATCTGGGCATGAGCTTCTGAGTTGCTGAGACCCTGGTTCCCAACTATAACCTGGAGATAGTAAAAACATACACATCTCTGTTCACATGATTGGGCAATTCTGAAAACATCTATGACATACTACAGTTTATATTCTGGAAATATTTATGTCATACTACAGTTTACATTCTGGAAATATTTATGTCATACTTCAGTTTATATTCTGGAAATATTTATGACAGACATACTACAGTTTATATTGTGGAAATATTTATGACATACTACAGTTTATATTCTGGAAATATTTATGACATACTTCAGTTTATACTCTGGAAATATTTACGACATACTACAGTTTATATTCTGGAAATATTTATGACATACTACAGTTTACATTCTGGAAATATTTATGACATACTACAGTTTATATTCTGGAAATATTTATGACATACTACAGTTTATATTGTGGAAATATTTATGACATACTACAGTTTATATTCTGGAAATATTTATGACATACTACAGTTTACATTCTGGAAATATTTATGACATACTACAGTTTATATTGTGGAAATATTTATGACATACTACAGTTTATATTCTGGAAATATTTATGACATACTACAGTTTATATTCTGGAAATATTTATGTCATACTACAGTTTATATTCTGGAAATATTTATGACAGACATACTACAGTTTATATTGTGGAAATATTTATGACATACTACAGTTTATATTCTGGTAATATTTATGACATACTACAGTTTATATTCTGGAAATATTTATGACACACTACAGTTTATATTCTGGAAATATTTACGACATACTACAGTTTATATTCTGGAAATATTTATGACATACTACAGTTTATATTCTGGAAATATTTATGACATACTACAGTTTATATTGTGGAAATATTTATGACATACTACAGTTTATATTGTGGAAATATTTATGACATACTACAGTTTATATTCTGGAAATATTTATGACATACTACAGTTTACATTCTGGAAATATTTATGACATACTACAGTTTATATTGTGGAAATATTTATGACATACTACAGTTTATATTCTGGAAATATTTATGACATACTACAGTTTATATTGTGGAAATATTTATGACATACTACAGTTTATATTCTGGAAATATTTATGACATAAAAAAAAGTAAAGTACCCCCGTCACGCCAAGTGGCGTATAGGGAATATGGTGTTAGCGACCATAAATTTTACAGACCTTCAGCACATGATTTTTGGGGTAATGTGGTTGGTATTATGCCCGTGCCGCTTTACTTTCCCAGAAAAAAATCCGATACCCATTAAAGGCTGGGTGAACCGGAAGCCGTTGGTTGGGATCGAACCCTACCTCTTGTCCTTTGTAGTCCAGTTCACTAACCACTGAGCTATCGCGGTTCCCTATTTATGACATACTACAGTTTATATGAAGAACTACTTCTTCTTCTGACTCTTTGGCCTGTTTCATGATGGAGAGTTAGAAAAACATAATGACACACGATCAGTTAACCGCATGGTCAGTACTTGTATATGGAGTGTAAGAACAACAACATGACACACGATGAGCTGGTCCCATGGTCAGTACTTGTATATGGAGAGGTACAAAACAACAACATGACACACGATGAGCTGGTCACATGGTCAGTACTTGTATATGGAGAGGTACAAAACAACAACATGACACACGATGAGCTGGTCACATGGTCAGTACTTGTATATGGAGAGGTACAAAACAACAACATGACACACGATGAGCTGGTCACATGGTCAGTACTTGTATATGGAGGGTAAGAACAACAACATGACACACGATGAGCTGGTCACATGGTCAGTACTTGTATATGGAGGGTAAGAACAACAACATGACACACGATGAGCTGGTCACATGGTCAGTACTTGTATATGTAGGGGTAAGAACAACATCAGGTCACATGGTCAGTACTTGTATATGGAGGAGTAAGAACAACATCATGACATTCGATGAGCTGGTCGCATGGTCAGTACTTGTATATGGAGGGGTAAGAACAACATCATGACACAAGATGAGCTGTCACTTGGTCAGTACTTGTATATGGAGGGGTAAGAACAACATCATGACACAAGATGAGCTGTCACTTGGTCAGTACTTGTATATGGAGAGTTAGAACAACATCATGACCCACGATGAGTTAACTGCATGGTCGGTACTCATGTGTCCAGATTTTTTCCCCTAAACCTGTGCTGTGGCTGATGCACTGTCTTGTGCAGGCTGGAACTTGGTTTGACGTCGGAATTCTCCTCCTCTTGGGGTCAAGATGACAGTTCTTTCCAGGTTATCATGGCTGCCCCACAGTTTCTGTGTGAAGTTACAGTTTGTCACAGTCTGTGAACTTTTTAACTTCGGAGAATCTCACCATCAAACTGTTGCACAAAGCTCCCCCCCCCTCCCCCAAGTGGTTGTGAAGTGAAACAATGTCAATTTGTGCAGCATACATGTCATTGTCATGACATCTTATGTCATTAGCTGGTAAATGTCAACACTAACACATCACAATATGGTCTTGGTGTATGTTATAGATGAAGTTGAGAGATGAGGTGTATGTTATAGATGAAGTTGAGAGATGAGGTGCATGTTATAGATGAAGTTGAGAGATGAGGTGTTTGTTGTAGATGAAGTTGAGAGATGAGGTGTATGTTATAGATGAAGTCGAGAGATGAGGTGTATGTTATAGATGAAGTTGAGAGATGAGGTGCATGTTATAGATGAAGTTGAGAGATGAGGTGTTTGTTGTAGATGAAGTTGAGAGATGAGGTGTTTGTTGTAGATGAAGTTGAGAGATGAGAAAAGGAAACAATGGCTACATTACCATGTCTGGAGATAGATGAGATGGTATGTGAAAGGAGACAATGGTTACATTACCACATCTGGAGATAGGAGATGAGATGGTGTGTGAAAGGAAACAATGGCTGCATTACCATGTCTGGAGATAGGAGATGAGATGGTATGTGAAAGGAAACAATGGTTACATTACCATGTCTGGAGATAGGAGATGAGATGGTATGTGAAAGGAGACAATGGTTACATTATCACATCTGGAGATAGGAGATGAGATGGTGTGTGAAAGGAAACAATGGCTACATTACCATGTCTGGAGATGAGATGGTGTGTGAAAGGAGATAATGGCTACATTACCATGTCTGGAGATAGGAGATGAGATGGTATGTGAAAGGAAACAATGGTTACATTACCATGTCTGGAGGTAGGAGATGAGATGGTGTGTGAAAGGAAACAATGGCTGCATTACCATGTCTGGAGATAGGAGATGAGATGGTATGTGAAAGGAAACAATGGTTACATTACCATGTCTGGAGGTAGGAGATGAGATGGTGTGTGAAAGGAAACAATGGCTACATTACCATGTCTGGATCATTGAAGCTTCCAGGAGCAGAGACAGAACTGAAGTTGCCCTTATTATCGCCATAGAACTTGATAATACTTTTCACACTGTCCCAGGAGTCATCGATATCACCATAGTTCCTCCAAATATTGCAGTATTTGGCGATGCGGGGATAGTCTGGCTGTTGGATAGATCAAGATGTCATTGCAAGACACAAATGTTGGGTGTAACACCAGCTATTAGTTATATTAAACAACAAAGACACAAATGTTGGGTGTAACACCAGCTATTAGTTATATTAAACAACAAAGACACAAATGTTGGGTGTAACACCAGCTACTGACTACATTGAACAACAAAGACACAAATGTTGGGTGTAACACCAGCTACTGACTATATTAAACAACAAAGACACAAATGTTGGGTGTAACATCAGCTACTGACTACATTAAACAACAAAGACACAAATGTTGGGTGTAACACCAGCTACTGACTATATTAAACAACAAAGACACAAATGTTGGGTGTAACATCAGCTACTGACTATATTAAACAACAAAGACACAAATGTTGGGTGTAACACCAGCTACTGACTATATTAAACAACAAAGACACAAATGTTGGGTGTAACACCAGCTACTGACTATATTAAACAACAAAGACACAAATGTTGGGTGTAACACCAGCTACTGACTACATTGAACAACAAAGACACAAATGTTGGGTGTAACACCAGCTACTGACTATATTAAACAACAAAGACACAAATGTTGGGTGTAACACCAGCTACTGACTATATTAAACAACAAAGACACAAATGTTGGGTGTAACACCAGCTATTGACTATATTAAACAACAAAGACACAAATGTTGGGTGTAACACCAGCTACTGACTATATTAAACAACAAAGACACAAATGTTGGGTGTAACACCAGCTACTGACTATATTAAACAACAAAGACACAAATGTTGGGTGTAACACCAGCTACTGACTATATTGAACAACAAAGACACAAATGTTGGGTGTAACACCAGCTACTGACTATGTAAAGGGGAAGAACTGATTTGCCATTATGCGAAGATAACATTGACATCAGGATGCTTCTTTGAGGCGAGCGAGGCGTTGAACAGATACTGAATCTTGATAGAGATACTGAACCTCGATCACTGATAACTCTCGACGGCACTTGCTCAGCCGCCGAAAGATCGCCTCACGTTTACTTGATCGGGAAAGAACTCTGTGACTGTGTTCAGACCGATTGCGCCTGACAAAGGTAAGGCTCGTATAGATCTGAGCCCGGCCTGGTGTTCTACTGGACTGGATGGACAGGATTCCTTTGTTCTCCCATCACGTTGGCCCGTAATCATTTACGTTTGTACTTCGCGTTGTGTTATTTATGGCCTGCGACACCCCCATCCGTTCATCACGGGGACAGAATACAGCAACTCTATAACGATGGACGTGACAACAAGAATGACTGAAGTGACACTCGTAAACAAAACATACGTTGCTTTATTTTACTGCACTTCCCACGATGGCATAGTACGACAAATACATTATTGTCATTCACTCATACGTCCTACACTTATTCAAGGACAGAATTCACATCTACTCACTGGCTTGTGTGTCTCCTCTGGGAAACACGCCTTATGCCTAATTAGTTAATTTATTAGTGGCCCAGCGCCACCCTATACTCCACACTAATTGCACAACTCATTGAACCTGCTGCGTTCATCAAAACAATATTCTCTGTGGCTTACATTCAGCCCGCCTATGGTCAGAACAATTCCTGTTCTCTAAGATCGCTATATTTCACATTGACACACAATGTAGAATTTATTGGATTCATCAACTGTCTCTTTATGGCTAACACACAGCCTGCTAATGGTTAGAACAATGTCTGCTCTCTAACGTCTCTATATTCAACATTGACACACAATGTCGAATCTATTGGATTCATCAACTGTCTCTTTATGGCTGACACACAGTCTGCTAATGGTCAGAACAATTCCTGTTCTCTAAGTCTCTATATTCAACATTGACACACAATGTCGAATCTATTGGATTCATCAACTGTCTCTTTATGGCTGACACACAGCCTGCTAATGGTTAGAACAATGTCTGCTCTCTAACGTCTCTATATTCAACATTGACACACAATGTCGAATCTATTGGATTCATCAACTGTCTCTTTATGGCTGACACACAGTCTGCTAATGGTCAGAACAATGTCTGCTCTCTAACGTCTCTATATTCAACATTGACACACAATGTCGAATCTATTGGATTCATCAACTGTCTCTTTATGGCTGACACACAGCCTGCTAATGGTCAGAACAATTCCTGTTCTCTAAGTCTCTATATTCAATATTGTCACACAACATTGAATCTACTAAATTCATCAAATAATCTCTCTATGCGGCTTACATTCAGCCTAAGACCAGTAAGAACAATCCTGCTCTCTACCGTCTCTACATAGAATATGGAACATACCCAGTTCCTCATAAATTCCTGATACGGCTTACATTCAGCCTCAGAAATTCCTTATACGGCTTACATTCAGCCAATACTAGTAAGAACACACTCCTTCCTAGTTCTCTGAGCACAATATGAACTCTACCGAGTTCCTACTACTGTCCTCGTTGTGCTACTAAACTCTAATTAACTCCCTTACTCTACACACACATTATTGAATTAAATCACAACTATTTCTAGCACAGTTTCCTAAGTCCATGAAATATTCTTCTATCTCTATCACACGTTTCTTTTACTTACTGTCATTCCTACATTGAAATCTAATTTCTAACATTCTGTTCCTTTTTCCTACTAACATAATGCCCTCGGTACCGGGTTGTCAAACGTGACAAGTCCGTCCGCACAGCTTCTCGCACATCTCTCGAATGACTGTCTCAACCAACTAAAATTCTCCTTCTCAATCTTTGTCTCGTTTTCAAACCTCGTGTTTTTCGAGACGCTCACCTAATCATGTCATTTCACGTGGACCACGAGTTACTACATGTTTACGGCTATCTCTCACCTTCACCTTTTGACCTTTTGTACCCCTAATAGCCTCTCCTTCTAACACCCCTAATTATCCACTACTTCATTGCCTCCCCACTCATAAGTAGTTATACTCTATCTGATAACTACTCTATTCCATCCCTACTATGCTATCTCATCCTCACTCTCTAACCTTATTCTGAGCCTCCTATACTCTGTCTCTGTCAGTCTGTGTCGTCACCTTATCTACAGATTCCAGATATGGGCCCTATGGAATCCGCAGACTAGGTCTATGTTCATTGTCTCTTTTAGACACCTCCCAACATTGTCACCAACTCGTCTTGTCTTGTATATTTCTCTCTGTCACCTTTTTCCCGTCTTATTCCTATCCCTATCTTCTCCCTCTACTCTCCGTTTTCCTTCTATCTCCCAATCCTTAATCATACATTGCATTCCGCAATTTATCTGTATTGTCTCGACAATAACTCCCTTTGTGTGCAGTCTTCTCCGACCGGACACCTTTCCGGGACTACACCTCGCTACTTTCCCCTTTCTCACAGGCCTTTCTACAATATCCCTAATTGCTTCTTGCCTGTTTACTCTCTGTAGCCTAATCAACTCCCGATTAGTACTCTGCTACAACTCCTTACACCTTCTTACATAGCCTAATCATTCTCAGATCAGTGCCTTACTACCATTTCCTTTCCTTTTCCCTCCATTTCCTACTTTCCTACCTTAATTTCTATATCCTTGTCTATTTCCCCACCTCTGATACCTTATTGTTCCTCTCTGTCTATTATCTCCCTCTCTACATTGGCTTCTAATATGCCCTACCTTCCCGCATCTATAGCATCTTCTATTGCCTTACTTATCCGCTCCAAAAAAACTGAGTTCAACTCACTAGTAACCAATTTTCAATTTCATACATTACCAACATTGTGAATTCAATACATACTCCACAAAAAAAACAAATTCACAAATCCAATTCACCATGTTTGTATAACAATCACATATTGGTGTCACCTTATCCCAGCCATGTGTGTCATATAATATAATCCTACTCGTTTCTCTATCCTACCCCCTTTCCTTTAATGTATATAATTCCTTACTCTAGCTACAAAAATGTGGTTGACACACACAACTGTGATACTGTTACACTTATATCTCACACACTAATGCGACTTTATATTATTTTCTCACAAAAGAATGTTTCCTTCTCACACTCCAACCATACACTACTTAAATAACTAATTAATTAATCTTAATTAACTAACTCTACACTTCTCTGATGACGTCTGAAAAAAAAATTCCGTTGTGTTGCTGTCCTTCTGTTTGACCTCTGCCCCGCGTTGGCTATGGCTCCATTGTAAAGGGGAAAGAACTGATTTGCCATTATGGGAAGATAACCTTGACATCAGGATGCTTCTTTGAGGCGAGCGAGGCGTTGATCAAAACAATATTCTCTGTGGTTTACATTCAGCCCGCCTATGGTCAGAACAATTCCTGTTCTCTAAGATCGCTATATTTCACATTGACACACAATGTAGAATTTATTGGATTCATCAACTGTCTCTTTATGGCTAACACACAGCCTGCTAATGGTTAGAACAATGTCTGCTCTCTAACGTCTCTATATTCAACATTGACACACAATGTCGAATCTATTGGATTCATCAACTGTCTCTTTATGGCTGACACACAGTCTGCTAATGGTCAGAACAATTCCTGTTCTCTAAGTCTCTATATTCAATATTGTCACACAACATTGAATCTACGAAATTCATCAAAATAATCTCTATGCGGCTTACATTCAGCCTAAGACCAGTAAGAACAATCCTGCTCTCTACCGTCTCTACATAGAATATGGAACATACCCAGTTCCTCATAAATTCCTGATACGGCTTACATTCAGCCTCAGAAATTCCTTATACAGCTTACATTCAGCCAATACTAGTAAGAACACACTCCTTCCTAATTCTCTGAGCACAATATGAACTCTACCGGGTTCCTACTACTGTCCTCGTTGTGCTACTAAACTCTAATTAACTCCCTTACTCTACACACACATTATTGAATTAAATCACAACTATTTCTAGCACAGTTTCCTAAGTCCATGAAATATTCTTCTATCTCTATCACACGTTTCTTTTACTTACTGTCATTCCTACATTGAAATCTAATTTCTAACATTCTGTTCCTTTTTCCTACTAACATAATGCCCTCGGTACCGGGTTGTCAAACGTGACAAGTCCGTCCGCACAGCTTCTCGCACATCTCTCGAATGACTGTCTCAACCAACTAAAATTCTCCTTCTCAATCTTTGTCTCGTTTTCAAACCTCGTGTTTTTCGAGACGCTCACCTAATCATGTCATTTCACGTGGACCACGAGTTACTACATGTTTACGGCTATCTCTCACCTTCACCTTTTGTACCCCTAATAGCCTCTCCTTCTAACACCCCTAATTATCCACTACTTCAACTACATTGAACAACAAAGACACAAATGTTGGGTGTAACACCAGCTACTGACTATATTAAACAACAAAGACACAAATGTTGGGTGTAACATCAGCTACTGACTACATTGAACAACAAAGACACAAATGTTGGGTGTAACACCAGCTACTGACTATATTGAACAACAAAGACACAAATGGTGGGTGTAACACCAGCTACTGACTATATTAAACAACAAAGACACAAATGTTGGGTGTAACACCAGCTACTGACTATATTGAACAACAAAGACACAAATGTTGGGTGTAACACCAGCTACTGAGTCCTCCCATCAACTTACAATAATGTCCTCCCATCAACTTACAATAATGCCCTCTCATCAACTTACATTAATGTCCTCCCATCAACTTACAATAATGCCCTCTCATCAACTTACATTAATGTCCTCCCATCAACTTACAATAATGTCCTCCCATCAACTTACAATAATGTCCTCTCATCAACTTACAATAATGTCCTCTCATCAACTTACAATAATGTCCTCCCATCAACTTATGTTAATGTCCTCCCATCAACTTACGTTAATGTCCTCCTGGTAGGCTGGCCAGCTGCAGGAAAACAGAATGGGGCGGCCGGTTTTGTTCAAGTAAAACTCCATGATTGGATAAGCTATGGATGGAAATGTAAGCATCATTGGACGTGAGTGAGTGCAAGTGATTTAATATAAATATCCATGAATGTAAGTAAATGAGAAAGTAAGTTAATATAAATATCCATGAATGTAAGTAAATGAGAAAGTAAGTTAATATAAATATCCATGAATGTAAGTAAATGAGAAAGTAAGTTAATATAAATATCCATGAATGTAAGTAAATGAGAAAGTAAGTTAATATAAATATCCATGAATGTAAGTAAATGAGAAAGTAAGTTAATATAAATATCCATGAATGTAAGTAAATGAGAAAGTAAGTTAATATAAATATCCATGAATGTAAGTAAATGAGAAAGTAAGTTAATATAAATATCCATGAATGTAAGTAAATGAGAAAGTAAGTTAATATAAATATCCATGAATGTAAGTAAATGAGAAAGTAAGTTAATATAAATATCCATGAATGTAAGTAAATGAGAAAGTAAGTTACTATAAATATCAATGAATGTAAGTAAAAAAAGTAAGTTTACATAAACACCAGTATATATAAATGAATAAAAATCCAGCAGCTGGTAGATCATCCTCACTACACATCAAAGAACATTCTCAAATCCAGTCTTAAATTCATCTCAACATAATAACCAACAAGCACTGTTCTGTCTTGCTTGGCCGCTCTTCTTTGATTCTTAACATCTTTGATTCTTAACATCTTTGAATCTCTAGTCTGACTTTTCTTTTCCCTTGAATTTCCAGCAGTTTTTTTAAAGTTGAAGACTTACATTCATTGCTGGAAACACAACCATCAGCTCAACAAATTGCTTGTCCATTCTCCACACCAGCCAACCCAGCAAGTCTGTCTGCTTATCCATTCTCCACACCAGCCAACCCAGCAAGTCTGTCTGCTTATCCATTCTCCACACCAGCCAACCCAGCAAGTCTGTCTGCTTATCCATTCTCCACACCAGCCAACCCAGCAAGTCTGTCTGCTTATCCATTCTCCACCACAACCAACTATGTAGTCTGCTTGTCCATTCTCCACCACAACCAACTATTAAGTCTGCTTATCCATTCTCCACCACAACCAACTATTAAGTCTGCTTGTCCATTCTCCACCACAACCAACTATTAAGTCTGCTTATCCATTCTCCACCACAACCAACTATTAAGTCTGCTTATCCATTCTCCACCACAACCAACTATTAAGTCTGCTTATCCATTCTCCACCACAAACAACTATTTAGTCTGCTTGTCCATTCTCCACCACAACCAACTATTTAGTCTGCTTGTCCATTCTCCACCATAAACCCAAGAAATCAGTCTAATTGACCATTCTCCACCACAACCAACTCAGTAAGTCTGTCAGCTTGTCCATTCTCCACAACAGTTAACCACAGAAGTCTGTCAGCTTGTCCATTCCCTGTTATGTCTGAGTGTCCAGATACAAAAATGAGGCAGATATTAATCAGACTAGACCTCTCCAGAGACTCCAAACATTGCCTTTGAGCAAAGTCAATTTTGATCTTGAGCAAACTCACATAGAAAGTAAACATTTGTAAAGGTCTGTGCCTCAAGCCATGCTACTGCCTCAGTGAACAACAGACACAGCTGTGTATAGGACAACTTCTCCCTCAGTGAACAATAGACACAGCTGTGTATAGGACAACTTCTCCCTCAGTGAACAACAGACCCAGCTGTGTATAGGACAACTTCTCCCACAGTGAACAACAGACCCAGCTGTGTATAGGACAACTTCTCTCTCAGTGAACAATAGACACAGCTGTGTATAGGACAACTTCTCCCTCAGCGAACAACAGACACAGCTGTGTATAGGACAACTTCTCCCTCAGTGAACAATAGACCCAGCTGTGTATAGGACAACTTCTCCCTCAGTGAACAACAGACCCAGCTGTGTATAGGACAACTTCTCCCTCTGTGAACAATAGACCCAGCTGTGTATAGGACAACTTCTCCCTCAGTTAGTGAACAACAGACCCAGCTGTGTAAAGGACAACTTCTCCCTCAGTTAGTGAATAACAGACACAGCTGTGTATAGGACAACTTCTCCCTCAGTGAACAACAGACCCAGCTATGTATAGGACAACTTCTCCCTCAGTGAACAACAGACCCAGCTATGTATAGGACAACTTCTCCCTCAGTGAACAATAGACCCAGCTGTGTATAGGACAACTTCTCCCTCAGTGAACAATAGACCCAGCTGTGTATAGGACAACTTCTCCCTCAGTGAACAATAGACCCAGCTGTGTATAGGACAACTTCTCCCTCAGTTAGTGAACAACAGACCCAGCTGTGTAAAGGACAACTTCTCCCTCAGTTAGTGAATAACAGACACAGCTGTGTATAGGACAACTTCTCCCTCAGTGAACAACAGACCCAGCTGTTTATAGGACAACTTCTCCCTCAGTTAGTGAACAACAGACCCAGCTATGTATAGGACAACTTCTCCCTCAGTTAGCGAACAACGGACCCAGATGTGTATAGGACAACTCCCTCGGTGAACAACAGACCCAGCTGTGTATAGGACAACTTATCCATCAGTTAGTGAACAACAGACCCAGCTGTTTATAGGACAACTTCTCCATCAGTTAGTGAACAACAGACCTAGCTGTGTAAAGTACAACTTCTCCCTCAGTGAACAACAGACCCAGCTGTGTATAGGACAACTTCACCCTCAGTTAGTGAACAACAGACCCAGCTGTATATAGGACAACTTCTCCCTCAGCGAACAACAGACCCAGCTGTGTATAGGACAACTTTTCCATCAGTTAGTGAACAACAGACCCAGCTATGTAAAGGACAACTTCTCCCTCAGTGAACAACAGACCCAGCTGTGTATAGGACAACTTCTCCATCAGTTAGTGAACAACAGACCCAGATGTGTATAGGACAACTTCTCCCTCAGTGAACAACAGACCCAGCTGTGTAAAGGACAACTTCTCCCTCAGTTAGTGAATAACAGACCCAGCAGTGTATAGGACAACTTCACTCTCAGTTAGTGAACAACAGACCCAGCTGTGTATAGGACTTCTCCCTGAGTTAGTGAACAACAGACTCAGCTGTGTATAGGACAACTTCTCCATCAGTTAGTGAACAACAGACCCAGCTGTGTATAGGACAACTTCACCCTCATGTATAGGACAACTTCACCCTCACATAATTCTAACAATGAAGGTGTGCACTGCATCCACAGCCACAGGGCTTTGTTGTCTGTTCAGATCAAGACTGACAACTTGGTACAACACTTCTTTTAGAATACTTCATTTATCTTTGTTAAGAAGATCACTGTTAACAGTGCCAAAGACAACTGGCATCAACTTTCTTCTGCATGTTAGTGCTATAGTCCATTCAGAAATTCATAATCACACCTGAATTAGCTTTGCGTGATAACCGCTTGTTATTTTGGTTTCAAATTTTGCATGCAATCTTAGAATATTGATGACGTTATAGAAATATTTTTTGTTCTGAGCAATTTGATCTAGTTTAAAAGTTTTCTTCTTTAGGCTATATTAAATTCACCCTGTTCGAATTTGACACCATTTTAGGATAAAGGTAAGGTAAAGTACGAGACTTGAACCGGCGTCTTAGCACGCGAGTATATACCCATATGTGCTCGGCCGCCTATCCAGAAATGTTTGGATATTTCTGTATAGTGTAGCCTCAAGCATCGAAACTCAGATGCGAAGCGACATTCCTCACCTTCCCAGGATAATATACCCTGGTACCCATTTCTGCCAACGGCTGGGTCGACCGTGGGGGTATTTTTTTTTTTTATTCCAACCACGAGTACAATTCACACTGCTCCCAGCGGGAATTGAACACGGGTTGTCCGAACGTCGGTAGTCTAGTCGGGTGGTTTTCCCAACTAGGCTACCGAGGCCCCCATTTTAGGATATATACATTAATTTAGTGTGGTCGTTCACGTAAAATAGTTTAGCTATTGAAGAAACACTAACTTCAGGAAAATCCCGTGCACAAAACTGAATTGTTATTGAACGACATGACGCACCACGGCCTTGGCATTAATTACCGAAGGGAAGGCGTATCTTTATTAATTTTGTGAAGACTCAGTAGACAATTTGTTGACTTTAAATACCAACATTTATATCTAAATTACAATGAGTTTCAAATGCAAATTTATAACTATGCAAAAGGTTACTTTTTTACTATATCAGCACTTCCTTAGGGAATCCAAGATGGGGCATTTATATTGTGATATTCATGAGCCAGAGAGACGAACGCAACTCGCGCTTGGTCTTAATAGATCGTCATTTTCTCGTTGGATTAAACAAGACTCAGAGTGCACTCATGTCAATCAAGGAAGGAAAAGGAAAGTCGACAGCTTTGACATGGATGTCATAAAACGTGAGATATTGAAAATGTTTGCTAATAATGTACTTGTTACTCTCAGGAATTTGAAATTAAAATTGCATGTAGACTGTAATATTGACATTTCTAAAAGTATTCTATGGAAGATTGTGCGAGGAGCCGGCTTCACTTTCAGAAAAAACTGTTGGGGGCAGGAATATTATTTGTGAAAAACCACACCTGGTCATTGCTCGAAGCAAATACCTGAGACAGATCCGTGAGCAGTGGAGTGAACGGTATGATATTGTATATTTGGACGAATCATGGGTCAACGCACACCACACCTATGCTAAAGATGGGCAGTCAGTAAATGGCAAACTCAAAAGAACAATTCCGAGCAGCAAAGGCCAGCGCATTATATTAACGCATGCTGGAAGCACTGACAATGGCCTTGTCCATGATGCGGGACTTATTATTTAATCAAAAAGTACTGACGGTAGGGACTACCATACTGAAATGAATGGAAACATTTTCAGGCACTGGTTGGAGAATGATCTTTTACCAATCCTGGAGAGACCTACATGCATAGTCATGGATAATGCATCATACCACAATGTTGTATCAGAGGAAGACAAAGTGCCTACTGCATCAAATACAAAAGAGCAAATTAGGACATGGCTTGCGAATGAAAATGTCAAATTTGACGACACGTATTTAAAACCCGAATTGTTACAACTTGTGAAGAATACGAATAAGAAAAAGGTGTACCATGTTGACAAAATCATTGAGAAATACGGCCACACCTCTCTTCCACTCCCTGCATATCATGTGCACCTTAATCCAATCGAACTTGTCTGGGCTCACGTCAAAGGACAAGTTGCAGAACAGAACAGGACGTTTAAAATGTGTGATGTTGAAGTTCTGACACGTGAGTCTCTCTCAAAAATAGACATTCCGTTCTGGAAGAATTGTGTTGAACATGTGCTGCGGGTGGAAGATGAGTACTGGAAACGAGATGGATTACTATTTGTCCAGCCAGTAATGATTATCAACCTCTTGGAATCGTCAGATTCGGAATGATTAAAATTAAGATGAATTCAATTCCAGCTGCAGTTAGGACGTCCTGGGGTCTAATGGTGACCGAAGGACAAGACTAATTGTAACCAATTGAATTCATGTTTGCAAATATACATAATGAACAACACCCACAATTAAGCACTATGTAGATACGCCTCTGACAAGAATTGCAGTAAACTGGAAAATTTAACACGATTACTGTAAACTCTAAAATTTGAATCAACTTGTGTGATATCGTCATAAAAGATCAAAGGAATTCGCTGATGTGCAAAATCTGTTGTGTTTGTGGAATAAAAAATACCAAATTCTTTGTGTCATTAATATTCTAAGAATGCATGCAAAATTTGAAACCAAAATAACAAGCGGTTATCACGCAAAGTTAATTCGGGTATGATTATGAATTTCTGAACGGACTATAGTCGTTGGATTATCCTCATCGCACAACAAACCAGAAGTGCCCAGATCTCCTCCCTAGCAAGACCCACAATGTAAAATAATAAACTGCTTCCAAAGTTTAGCCTAGATCTCCTCGCAGCTCTCCTGAATCTATGTAACATCCCTCCTGGCTAACATAAAACTACTCCGGGAATTGCACCAGGGCTGCAAATTCACAAACAAAGCACAATAATTTCACCCTTTATTACAAGTGTACGGGTGGCTTAGGGATATACAATCATCCATGATGCCTAATTCACTCCAAAGAAGGTAGCCAAAATACATGAAACACCATAGTGATGGCTCAGACTACCCAAAGTGGAACCTTCGGTTTGACTTTGCAGAACAATCCACATTAATGAACTGCGAGCCATTGGCACTGAACAAATCCAACGACTCTTATTGAACAGCTCTCAATGTCATGACATAAACCGCATATCCAACTCCGTTAAGTGGAACATCCTGTTGAACACAGAGAATAAAATTGTAGAGCTGAAATCAATCAGTCTCCAAAAACAAACTCTGCAGCAGTTGATGGAACACAAACTCTACTCCACTATCTTGTCTTCTATGTGTATCCACTCACTATGAGTTGACAGCAGAAACTCCATTTCACTTCTACCAGTGGCCACATACTGGAGACAGACATTCACTTCTATCAGTGGCCACATACTGGAGACAGGCATTCACTTCTGTTTGTGGCCACATACTGGAGACTGGCATTCACTTCTGTTTGTGGCCACTCACTGGAGACAGACATTCACTTCTGTTTGTGGCCACTCACTGGAGACAGACATTCACTTCTGTTTTTGGCTACTCACTGGAGACAGGACTTCACTTCTGTTTGTGGCCACATACTGGAGACTGGCATTCACTTCTGTTTGTGGCCACATACTGGAGACTGGCATTCACTTCTGTTTGTGGCCACTCACTGGAGACAGACATTCACTTCTGTTTGTGGCCACATACTGGAGACTGGCATTCACTTCTGTTTGTGGCCACTCACTGGAGACAGACATTCACTTATGTTTGTGGCTATTCACTGGAGACAGGCATTCACTTCTGTTTGTGGCCACTCACTGGAGACAGGCATTCACTTCTGTTTGTGGCTATTCACTGGAGACAGGCATTCACTTCTGTTTGTGGCCACTCACTGGAGACAGGCATTCACTTCTGTTTGTGGCCACTCACTGGAGACAGGCATTCACTTCTGTTTGTGGCCACTCACTGGAGACAGGCATTCACTTCTGTTTGTGGCCACTCACTGGAGACAGGCATTCACTTCTGTTTGTGGCCACTCACTGGAGACAGGCATTCACTTCTGTTTGTGGCCACATACTAGAGACAGGCATTCGCTTCTGTTTGTGGCTGCTCACTGGAGACAGGCATCTACTTCTGTTTGTAGCCACTCACTGGAGACAGGCATTCACTTCACTTCTGTCTGTGGCCACTCACTGTGGACAGACATCTACTTCACTTCTGTCAGTGGCCACTCACTGCAGACAGACCTCTACTTCACTTCTGTCAGTGGCCACTCACTGTGAACAGACATCTACTTCACTTCTGTCAGTGGCCACACACTGTGGACAGACATTTTTCTTCACTTCTGTCAGTGGCCACACACTGGAGACAGACCTCCACTTCACTTCTGTCATTAGACACTCACTGGGGAGAGGCCTTCACTTCACTTTGTCAGTGGCCACTCACAGGAACAGACCTCCACTTCACTTCTGTCATTAAACACTCACTGGGGAGAGGCCTTCACTTCACTTATGTCAATGAACACTCACTGTGAACAGACCTCCACTTCACTTCTGTCAATGAACACTCACTGGGAACAGACCTCCACTTCACTTCTGTCAATGAACACTCACTGCGGACAGAACACTCACTGCGGACAGACCTCTACTTCACTTCTGTCAATAAACTCACTGCACACAGACCTCTACTTCATTTCTGTCAATAAACACTCACTGCGAACAGACCGCTACTTCACTTCTGTCAATAAACAATCACTGGCAACAGACCTCCACTATACTTCTATCAGTGGCCACTCACTGGGAGAGGCCTTCACTTCATCTCAGCACATCTTTAAAAGCCACTATTTTCTCTCTATCATCACCATCATGCAGCATAAAAATAAACAGGACAAATCTGAAACAAGTGCAACGCGTCAAATACTTGGGCACAATAATAACATAGGATGGAAGATGCACCACGGAAATAAAAAGCAGAATAGCTCAGGCCAAAATAGCATTTCAGAAAATGAAAAATATCTTATGCAACAAATCTATGTCAATAGAAATGAGAAAGAGAGTTCATCGGTGCTATATAGAACCAATTCTGGCCTATGGAAGCGAGTCACGGACAGTAGACAAACAAATGAAAAGACGATTAGAGGCCACAGAGATGGGATTTCTCAGAAGAATGTTGATAGTTCCCTGGACAGCCAAAAAGACCAATGAGGAAGTTCTCAAAGAGGCCAACACAAAAAGGGAGTTCCTAAAAAACATCAGAAAGAAACAATCAACATTTTTCGGGCACATCATGAGAAAAGGAAAGTTGGAATACTTGGTTACAACTGGCAAAATAAAAGGAAAGAGAGATCGCGGACGACAAAGAGAGAAAATACTTGATAGCTTGGTGTCATGGCATGGAATCAGTCAGCAGAACTGATACGATGCATTGTGGATAGAAGATTGTGGAAGGACATGATCGCCTACACCAACCAGTATGGCACACGATGATGATGATTTTATCTCTGAATTTCCTTTCTTTCTCTGACTGAGAGTCAGGTACCTATTTTTGTCAATTGGGTTTATTTGGGGATGGTTTCAGGGCTCAAACAACTTTGCAAATCTGTACCCTGAGTTCATTGTACCCTGTACCTGAGTTCATTGATCAAGTTTACACATAAGACAAGTATGTGCTCAAGTTCATACATAAGACAAGTATGAGCTCAAGTTTATACATAAGACAAGTATGAGCTCAAGTTCATAAATAAGACAAGTATGGGCTCAAGTTTATACAAAAGACAAGTATGAGCTCAAGTTTACACATAAGACAAGTATGAGCTCAAGTTTACACATAAGACAAGTATGAGCTCAAGTTTACACATATGACAAGTATAAGCTTAAGTTCATACATAAGACAAGTATGAGCTCAAGTTCATACATAAGGCAAGTATGAGCTCAAGTTCACACATTAGACAAGTATGGGCTCAAGTTCACACATAAGACAAGTATGAGCTCAAGTTCACACATAAGATAAGTATGAGCTCAAGTTTACTTACCATCAGTGAAATCCTCCGTCCTGGAATAACAGCCGTCCATCTTGAAAGAATCAATGCCCCAGGCAGCAAATGTATTAGCATCCCGTTGCAAGGTAAACTTGCTGCCCGGATAGCCTCCGCAGGTCAGGGTGCCCATGTCCCCATAGATGCCCAGTTTGAGCCCCTTTGAGTGAACCTGTCAGAAAGATTCAGGAAATAAACTCGGCTGACTATTCAACCTTGAACCAGCAGCTGAATATAACCGACTTCAATAACATATACAAGTGATGCTCATTCCTAAGATAAAACTTATATAGATCTGAATATATGTCACATTCTGTCCCAGGTCTGACCTCATTAGATCTGAATATCTGTCACATTCTGTCCCAGGTCTGATCTCATTAAATCTGTATATATGTCACATTCTGTCCCAGGTCTGATCTCATTAGATCTGGATATTTGTCACATTCTGTATCAGGTCTGATCTTGTTAGATCTGTATATCTGTCACATTCTGTCCCAGGTCTGATCTCATTAGATCTGGATATTTGTCACATTCTGTCCCAGGTCTGATCTCATTAGATCTGTATATCTGTCACATTCTGTTCCAGGTCTGATCTCATTAGATCTGTATAAGTCACATTCTGTCCCAGGTCTGATCTAATTCAATCTGGGTATTTGTCACATTCTGTCTCAGGTCTGATCTCATTAGATCTGTATATTTGTCACATTCTGTCCCAGGTCTGATCTCATTAGATCTGGATATTTGTCACATTCTGTCTAAGGTCTGATCTTGTTAGATCTGTATATCTGTCACATTCTGATCTTGTTAGATCTGAATATTTGTCACATTCTGTTCCAGGTCTGATCTTGTTAGATCTGAATATCTGTCACATTCTGTCTCAAGTTCGATCTTCTTAGATCTATATATCTGTCACATTCTGTCTCAGGTTTGATCTCATTAGATCTGGATATTTGTCACATTCTGTTCCAGGTCTGATCTTGTTAGATCTGAATATTTGTCACATTCTGTTCCAGGTCTGATCTTGTTAGATCTGTACATCTGTTACATTCTGATCTTGTTAGACCTGAATATTTGTCACATTCTGTCCCAAGTCTGGTCTTGTTAGATCTGAACACATCACACTCTGTCCCAGGCCTGATCTCATTAGATTGACACATGTCAACAAGATGGAAGTTGTAACCTGCTCCAAGTCTGTTTGGCAACCCATAATTTTGACCTTCTCCTTGACCAGTGACCTCTGGCTGCTCTCACTTACCCAGAACACAACACTGGGGTCAGAGGTGCAATTTTTGTGATAGGACTAGGCAAGTAACCAGGTAAGCCCAGAGATCAAAGGTCACCAGAAGACATCAGGCCACACGAAGAAGGAATAAAAGATATACTATGAGGTATTGAACACCAAAGCAACTATGATATTAATACTGGATACAGAAAATAAAACAGAAGTAATATGGTTGGATACAAAAACAAAACAGAAGTAATATGGTTGGATACAAAATAAAACAGAAGTAATATGGTTGGATACAGAAATAAAACAGAAGTAATATGGTTGGATACAAAAATAAAACAGAAATGATATCATGGTTCATCATCATCATCGAGTGCCATCTCCGCAACGAAGGTTGGCTACCATGGAGTAGCCATTCTGCTCTGTCTCTTGCTTTGATGGTGCAGGTTGTCATAGGCTGGTTTGTCCATCTTTTGATGTTACTCGTCCTGTTAGTTTTGGTCTGCCTCTGCCTCTTTTACTTTGTATTTTCCTCTTCAGGATTACTTTTAGTAGGCTGTTGTGTCTTTTAGATTGGATTTCTCAGAAGAATGTTAAAAGTTCCCTGGACAGCTAAAAAGACCAATGAGGAAATTCTCAAAGAGGCCAGCACAAAAAGGGAACTCTTAAAAAACATCAGAAAGAAGCAATCAACATTTTTGTGGCACATCATGAGAAGAGGAAAGTTGGAATACTTGGTTACAGCTGGCAAAATAAAAGGAAAGAGAGATCATGGATGACAAAGAGAAAATACTGGATAGCTTGGTGTCATGGCATGGAAAACAGTCAACAACAGAACTGATAAGATACACTGTAGATAGAAGATTGTGGAAGGACATAATCGCCCACGCCAACCGGTATGGCACATGATGATGATGTGTCTTTTAACATGGCCCAAAAATCGCATTTGTCTTGTTTGAAATGTGTTTAGTAGTTCTCTTTTCATCTTTACTTGTTTTAAGACTTCATCGTTTGTTTTATTTTCCTTCCATCCAATTCTACCTATTCTTCTATATATCCACATTTCAAAGGCTTCAATTTTCTGCTGTTTTCTTGTCTAATGTCCATGTTTCTGCACCATATAGGAATGTTGAGAAGACATAACATTTTGCTATTCTTAGTTTTAGCCCTGGTGTTATTTGTTTTGATGTTAGTATGTTCTTCATGATATTAAAATTACTTTTGCCATTCCTATTCTTTTGTTTATTTTAGTTTTACACTTTCCATCACTGGTTATAGTATGTCCAAGGTAGTTGTAGCTCTGAACTGTCTCCACGTCTATTCCTTCAATTTTGATATCCACTTGTAGGTTTTGAGTATTTTCTTTGTTTATAATCATAATTTTAGTCATTTTATATTCATATCTAGTCCATATGTTTTGCTTGTCATGTTTATTACATTAAATAATTGTTGAAGATCTTTAGGACTTTGTGCTAGTAGTACAGTATCGTCAGCATATCTTAAGTTACTGATTATCATTCCATTAATTTGTAGGCCTGGCATCTCTGTGATGTTTTTCTCTCTCTCTCTCTCTGCGATCAAGACTCAATCAGAATAGGATTCCAGACTCTCTCATGAAGTCAACTCTATGTTTAAGTGAATCAATTGCCCCATATAGTTTCTATTCCAGGGAGGTGGGTGTGGACCACATTGCTCTTCTCAGGTCTGTGTACTGGGGCAATCCTGTAGAACATGTTTTGTAGTCATATTGTCCAGTGTACAGTGGCATAGGCTGGTTGTACCTATTTTGAATTTGGTGAACATGTGATTTCTCATTCTATTGTGGCCAGTGCGTAGGCAAAGTATGTTTTTAAAGATTTGCTCAGTGTATAGATTGAACAATCTTGGTGATAGGATTCATCCCTGCCTTACTCCTCTTTTTATATCAATGGGTGTATAGAGTTCTCTTTGTTATATTTTATTTTTGCTGTTTGCTCCCAGTATAGATTACACATTAGTCGTATGTCCATGTCATCTACATGTATCTCTTTTAGGCATTCTATAAGTTGTTTGTGGTGTACTCTATCAAAAGCTTTGGTGTAGTCTATCTTCTACCTTTTTAGCTCCCAGTGGAGCATAGGTCTTCAACAAACACTTTCCAAGTCATTCTGTTTTTTACCATTCTTTTAAGATCATTCCATGCCTTCCCCATCATCTTCATTTCTGCTTCTATCTGTCTTCTCCAAGAATTCCTTGGTCTTCCTATTTGTCTTTTCCCCTGGGGATTCCAAAAAAGGGCCTGTTGTGTAATACTCTCAGTTGGCTTCCGTAGTGTGTATCCGATCCAGCGCCATCATCTTCGCTGTATCTCTTTATCCACTGGTATGTGACTGGTACATTTCCATAATTCTATGTTAGTGATTTTGTCCTGCCATTTCCATCCTTTTATTCTGCGTAAGCATCCATTAATGAAAGTCTGTATCTTCATGATTGTCAATTTTGTTGTTCTCCATGTTTCACAGCCATATAATAGGACCGACTTAACATTTGAGTTGAAAATTTTTATTTTTGTATTTAACCTAATTTCTTTGGATTTCCATGTTTCCCAGTGCAATGAAAGCTCCTCTTGCTTTTGATATCCTTATTTTGGTATCATTTTCTGTTCCTCCCTCTTTATCTATATTACTGCCCAGATATATGTAAGATTGTACGTCTAGTAGAGGTATTTCTCCTAGTTTTATTTGGTTATTGCCAACTGTATTAATTCTCATAATGTTGGTCTTATCTCTATTAATCTTCAGTCCTAGCTGTTGTGATCTCTCATCAAGTATACTCATTTTATCCTGTATCTGTTGATGGATGTGTGATAGGAGAGCTATATCGTCAGCAAAGTCTAAATCATCAAGTGGAGTAGTCTATGAAGCAGGCATATCATGGTTGGATATAGAAAATAAAACAGAAGAAATATCATGGTTGGATATAGAAAATAAAAGAGAAGAAATATCATGGTTGGATATAGAAACATCCCTACCGGAGACAAACAATAAACAACAACAACAAAAGATATGACTGAGACATGACATTCTACATCAACACAAATGACTCACGTAATCGGCAATATATTTTATTCCACGTGGAAATCTGATGGGGTCTGCTACTAGATCATACGTGTTGGGGTCTCGTTGCTTGGTTGACCAACAGTCATCGATGTTGACATAAACATAACCGGCATCCCTGTAACCACCAGCTACTAACTGGTCAGCCATGTCTAGATACAATTGTTCACTGGGAAAATAAAGCATTTGAAAAGTATACCAATAGGTACTTAGGATGAAGTATAACAAAACAAGACATTCAGGTAGGTCTGTTTTAGGATGAAGCATAACAAAACAAGACATTCAGGTAGGTATGTTTTAGGATGAAGCATAACAAAACAAGACATTCAGGTAGGTCTGTTTTAGAATGAAGCATAACAAAACAAGACATTCAGGTAGGTCTGTTTTAGAATGAAGCATAACAAAACAAGACATTCAAGTAGATCTGTTTTAGGATGAAGCATAACAAAACAAGACATTCAGGTAGATGTGTTTTAGGATGAAGCATAACAAAACAAGACATTCAGGTAGTATGTTTTAGGATGAAGCATAACAAAACAAGACATTCAAGTAGATCTGTTTTAGAATGAAGCATAACAAAACAAGACATTCAGGTAGATGTGTTTTAGGATGAAGCATAACAAAACAAGACATTCAGGTAGTATGTTTAGGATGAAGCATAACAAAACAAGACATTCAAGTAGATCTGTTTTAGGATGAAGCATAACAAAACAAGACATTCAGGTAGATGTGTTTTAGAATGAAGCATAACAAAACAAGACATTCAGGTAGATCTGTTTTAGGATGAAGCATAACAAAACAAGACATTCAGGTAGATGTGTTTTAGGATGAAGCATAACAAAACAAGACATTCAGGTAGATCTGTTTTAGGATGAAGCATAACAAAACAAGACATTCAAGTAGGTCTGTTTTAGGATGAAGCATAACAAAACAAGACATTCAAGTAGATCTGTTTTAGGATGAAGCATAACAAAACAAGACATTCAGGTAGATGTGTTTTAGGATGAAGCATAACAAGACAAGACATTCAGGTAGGTTTGTTTTAGGATGAAGCATAACAAAACAAGACATTCAGGTAGGTCTGTTTTAGAATGAAGCATAACAAAACAAGACATTCAGGTAGATGTGTTTTAGGATGAAGCATAACAAAACAAGACATTCAGGTAGATGTGTTTTAGGATGAAACATAACAAGACAAGACATTCAGGTAGATCTGTTTTAGGATGAAGCATAACAAAACAAGACATTCAGGTAGATGTGTTTTAGGATGAAGCATAACAAAACAAGACATTCAGGTAGGTCTGTTTTAGGATGAAGCATAACAAAACAAGACATTCAGGTAGTATGTTTTAGAATGAAGCATAACAAAACAAGACATTCAGGTAGATGTGTTTTAGGATGAAGCATAACAAAACAAGACATTCAGGTAGATGTGTTTTAGGATGAAGCATAACAAAACAAGACATTCAGGTAGACATGTTTTTGGTTGAATTATAACAGGACAAGACATTCAGGTAGACATGTTTTTGGTTGAATTATAACAGGACAAGACATTCAGGTAGACATGTTTTTGGCTGAATTATAACAGGACATGACTTTCAGGTAGACATGTTTTTGGTTGAATTATAACAAGACAAGACATTCAGGTAGATCTGTTTTTAGTTGAATTATAACAGGACAAGACATTCAGGTAGACATGTTTTTGGTTGAATTATAACAGGACAAGACATTCAGGTAGACATGTTTTTGGTTGAATTATAACAGGACAAGACATTCAGGTAGACATGTTTTTGGTTGAATTATAACAAGACAAGACATTCAGGTAGATCTGTTTTTAGTTGAATTATAACAGGACAAGACATTCAGGTAGACATGTTTTTGGTTGAATTATAATAGGACAAGACATTCAGGTAGATCTGTTTTAGTTGAATTATAACAAGACAAAGACATTCAGGTAGACATGTTTTTGGTTGAATTATAACAAGACAAAGACATTCAGGTAGACATGTTTTTGGTTGAATTATAACAGGACAAGACATTCAGGTAGACATGTTTTTGGTTGAATTATAACAAGACAAAGACATTCAGGTATATTTTTTTTTATTATAACAAGCAAGACATTTAGGTAGTCGAGATAGTGTCCTTAAATGTCTTTCAAAGATTTAATGTCCAATAAAACTGCTAGATGTCATCACAGGATGTCAAACATGATGGGGAGATTACTGTGGTTGTCAAACTGTGGTCTGATTGTGAACTCAGAAACTAGTGACAGCAAATGTGACCACAGGAGGACATGTAATGTTGCTACAGGAGGACATGTAATGTTGCAACAGAAGGAAACATAGCACTGCTACAGAAGGACACATGATATTGCTACAGGAGGACACATGATGTTGCTACAGGAGGACATGTAACATTGCTACAGGAGGACCTGTAATATTGCTAAAGGAGGATATGTAATGTTGCTACAGGAGGACATGTAATGTTGTTACAAGAGGACATGTAATGTTGCTACAGGAAGACATGTAATGTTGCTACAGGAGGAAACAGTGCTGCTACAGGAGGACAAGTAATCTTGCTACAGGATGAAACAAAGTGCTGCTACAGGAGGACATGTAATGTTGCTACAAGAAGACATGTAGAAATGCTACAGAAGGACATGTAATAGTGTTACAGGAGGACATGGATTGTTGCTACAGGAGAAAACATAGCACTGCAACAGGAAGACATGTAATGTTGCTACAGGAGGACATGTAATGTTACTATAGGAGGAAATATAGTGCTGTTACAGAGGACATGTAATATTGCTACAGGAGGACATGTAATGTTGCTACAGGAGGACATGTAATATTGCTATGGGAGAAACAGAGTGCTGTTACAGGAGGACATGTAATATTGCTACAGGAGGACATGTAATGTTGCTACAGGATGAAACAGTGCTGCTGCATGAGGACATGTAATGTTGGTACAGGAAAACATGTAATATTGCTACAGGAGGACATGTAATATTGCTACAGAAGGCATGTAATGCTGCTAGAGGAGGACATGTAATTTTGCTACAGGATGACATGTATTATTGCTACAGGAGGACATGTAATGTTACTACAGGTGGACATGTAATGTTGCTACAAGAGGACATGTAATATTGCTACAGGAGGACATGTAATGTTGCTACAGGAAGACATGTAATATTGCCACAGGAGGACATGTAATGTTACCACAGGATGACATGTAATGTTGCTACAGGAAGACATGTAATGTTGCTACAGGAATGCATGTAATTTTGTTACAGGAGGACATGTAATGTTGCTAAAGGAAGACATGTAATGTTGCTATAGGAAGACAAGTTGATACAGGAGGACACATAGCGCTGCTACAGTTCATGTAATGTTGCTACTGGAGGACACATGATATTGCCACAGGAGAAGATAGGGCACTGTTACAGGAGGACATGTGATATTTTTTTTCAAACGAACATTTAGTATTGCTACAGGAGGACATATCACATTGCTAAAGGAGGACATATCACATTGCTACAGGATGATATGTAAGACTTCTAAAGGAGGACATGTAACATTTCTAAAGGAGGACATGTAACATTATTACAGGAGGATATGTAACACTTCTAAAGGAGGACATGTAACATTGTTACAGGAGGATATGTAACACTTCTAAAGGAGGACATGTGACATTGTTACAGGAAGATATGTAACACTTCTAAAGGAGGACATGTAACATTTTTACAGGAGGATATGTAACACTTCTAAAGGAGGACATGTAACATTTTTACAGGAGGATATGTAACACTTCTAAAGGAGGACATGTAACACTTCTAAAGGAGGACATGTAACATTGTTCCAGGAGGATATGTAACACTTCTAAAGGAGGACATGTAACATTTTTACAGGAGGACATGTAACACTTCTAAAGGAGGACATGTAACATTGTTCCAGGAGGATATGTAACACTTCTAAAGGAGGACATGTAACATTTTTACAGGAGGATATCTAACACTTTTAAAGGAGGACATGTGACATTGGTACAGGAGGACATGTAGTGTTGGTACAGGACATGTAGTATTGGTACAGGAAAACATTTAGAATTGCTACATGAGGACATGTAATGTCGGTACAGGAGGACATGTAATGTCGGTACAGGAGGACATGTAGTGTTGGTACAGGACATGTAGTATTGGTACAGGAAAACATTTAGAATTGCTACATGAGGACATGTAATGTCGGTACAGGAGGACTTGTAGAAATGATAACTTCTTTACTGGACAGAGCCACACATCAGTTTGCACATTTTAAAAAATGGTAGGCTAAGATAGCGAGTGGACACTTCATATTAAAATGGTTGGTGAATACAGTGAGTGGACACTTCATATTAAAATGGTTGGTGAATACAGTGAGTGGACACTTCATATTAAAATGGTTGGTGAATACAGTGAGTGGACACTTCATATTAAAATGGTTGGTGAATACAGTGAGTGGACACTTCATATTAAAATAGTTGGTGAATACAGTGAGTGGACACTTCATATTAAAATGGTTAGTGAATACAGTGAGTGGACACTTCATATTAAAATGGTTGGTGAATACAGTGAGTGGACACTATATGTTAAAATGTCAAAGGTGAAGATAGCGGGTGGACACTTCATATTAAAATGGTAGTGAAGGCAGCGAGTGAACACTTCATGTTAAAATGGCAGGTGAAGACAGCGAGTGAACACTTCATGTTAAAATGGCAGGTAAAGACAGCGAGTGAACACTTCGTGTTAAAATGGCAGGTGAAGACAGCGAGTGAACACTTCATGTTAAAATGGCAGGTGAAGACAGCGAGTGAACACTTCATGTTAAAATGGTAGGTGAAGACAGCGAGTGGTGAACACTTCATGTTAAAATGACAGGTGAAGACAGCTAGTGGACACTTCATGTTAAAATGGCTTGTGAAGACAGCAAGTGAACACTTCATGTTAAAATGGCAGGTGAAGACAGTAAGTGAACACTTCATGTTAAAATGGCAGGTGAAGACAGCAAGTGAACACTTCAGACATTCTATGCTAAAAGACTCCCAATGTTAACATTCTTGTATGTACCTGATGCAGTTGTGTGGATCATTGGCACAGTCAATGTTGCAGCGATACCTCTCCCATGATAACCAACCCATTGGGGGTGTTCTGGCAAGCCCATTGTCAAGTGCTGCAGCTGTGGCTAACACAACAACAAAAGTGACCAGTGCAAAAAGGCCACGGAATGACATCTTGAAGAACCTGTGATAGACAACGGCTTCTATTTGATAACACAATAGATCCACTTTGATGTCATTACATGTTACAACAATGAGCTCGATGACACAAGAAATAGATCCACTTTGATATCATTACATGTTACAACAATGAGCTTGATAACACAATAGATTCACTTTGATATCATTACATGTTACAACAATGAGCTTGATAACACAATAGATCCACTTTGATATCATTACATGTTACAACAATGAGCTCGATAACACAAGAAATAGATCCACTTTGATGTCATTACATGTTACAACAATGAGCTTGATAACACAAGAAATAGATCCACTTTGATGTCATTACATGTTACAACAATGAGCTTGGTAACACAACAGATCCACTTTGATATCATCAAATGTTACAACAATGAGCTTTGTAACACAAGAGATCCACTTTGATATCATCAAATGTTATGACAATGAGCTTGGTAACATAATAGATCCACTTTGATATCATCAAATGTTATGACAATGAGCTTGGTAACACAACAGATCCACTTTGATATCATCAAATGTTACGACAATGAGTTTGGTAACACAACAGATCCACTTTGATATCATCAAATGTTACAACAATGAGCTTGGTAACACAAGAGATCCACTTTGATATCATCAAATGTTATAACAATGAGCTTGGTAACACAATAGATTCACTTTGATATCATTACATGTTACAACAATGAGCTTGGTAACACAATAGATCCACTTTGATATCATCACATGTTACTACAATGAGCTTGGTAACACAATAGATCCACTTTGATATCATTACATGTTACAACAATGAGCTTGGTAACACAATAGATCCACTTTGATATCATTACATGTTACAACAATGAGCTTGGTAACACAATAGATTCACTTTGATATCATTACATGTTACAACAATGAGCTTGGTAACACAATAGATCCACTTTGATATCATCACATGTTACAACAATGAGCTTGGTAACACAATAGATTCACTTTGATATCATTACATGTTACAACAATGAGCTTGGTAACACAATAGATCCACTTTGATATCATCACATGTTACAACAATGAGCTTGGTAACACAATAGATCCACTTTGATATCATTACATGTTACAACAATGAGCTTGGTAACACAATAGATCCACTTTGATATCATTACATGTTACAACAATGACTTTGGTAACACATTTAGCAATAACCTTGCAAAATGCTTTCCACAGATTTTAATTGTGTTGTTAACATCACAGTGTGATATCTGTACTTTCTGCCCATTGTTAACATCACAGTGTGATATCTGTACTCTCTGTCCATTGTTAACATCACAGTGTGATATCTGTACTCTGTCCATTGTTAACATCACAGTGTGATATCTGTACTCTCTGTCCATTGTTAACATCACAGTGTGATATCTGTACTCTCTGTCCATTGTTAACATCACAGTGTGATATCTGTACTTTCTGCCCATTGTTAACATCACAGTGTGATATCTGTACTCTCTGCCCATTGTTAACATCACAGTGTGATATCTGTACTCTCTGCCCATTGTTAACATCACAGTGTGATATCTGTACTCGCTGCCCATTGTTAACATCACAGTGTGATATCTGTACTCTCTGCCCAAAACATTCCACCTATGTACTGCATGTTGTTAGCTTTAATCCTGATCACCTGGTCAGGCTATGCTGCAAGCCAACCACAGGAAGATAAAGTTTATATGATTCAGTGATACTAATGTCGCTAGGATGTTTGCACTGTCTGGTGTCCTAGGCTTCACTCTTAGAACGGATCTCTTGGAGACAAGTGTTCTCAGTTCAACCAAACCAAGACCAGATTGGTCACTTTGTGTTTTTTTCTTTCTATCTGTCTATCTATTGTCCTTTCGAGCCGATGCTGGCCCATAGGGCGTAGACCAAGATACCACTCCTGAATTTTTGTTCTGGCAGTTTTCAATTCTTTTAATGATATTTTATTAAATCTCGCCATTTGTCTCTGTTCTGTGCAAGCAGCTCTATCTCATTGAGGGAGCTGATTCCTGCTGCTCTTGCCTCTCTCATCATTGTTCTTCTCAGCATCTCTCTGGGTCTTCCTCTTTTTCTCTTACCTGTTGTTTCAAACATGAGGGCTTGCTTTGCTATTCGGTTATTATCTCTTCTCATCACATGTCCAACATATGACCATCGTCTTTTCTTTATTATTGAAGATATTAGTGGTTGATTGGCGATTTTCTATTGCTAATTTACACATTCTGTATCAGGTCTACGTTTCATTAACAACATTGTTTTTACGATAGTGGTGTGTTAAACCTTTGATCAATGGTTCTATACCAAGCTGGAGAAAAATAATTCCTCCATCTTGGACACAACCAGAAACACTATTTTTTCTTTCACACACATATATCATTTTAAATGCTTTTAAACGTACCATTATAAATGTTTTCACACATATCATTATAAATGCTTCCACACGTATCATTATAAATGCTTCCATACATATTATAAATGCCTTCACATATATCATTATAAATGCTTTCACACATATCATTATAAATGCTTCCATACATATTATAAATGCCTTCACACATATCATTATAAATGCTTTCACATGTATTATTACAAATGCTTCCATACATATTATAAATGCTTTCACACATATCATTATAAATGCTTCCATACATATTATAAATGCCTTCACACATATCATTATAAATGCTTTCACATGTATTATTACAAATGCTTCCATACATATTATAAATGCTTTCACACATATCATTATAAATGCCTTCACACATATCATTATAAATGCCTTCACACATATCATTATAAATGCTTTCACATGTATTATTACAAATGCTTCCATACATATTATAAATGCCTTCACATGTATCATTATAAATGCCTTCACACATATCATTATAAATGCCTTCACATGTATCATTATAAATGCCTTCACACATATCATTATAAATGCCTTCACACATATCATTATAAATGCCTTCACACATATCATTATAAATGCCTTCACACATATCATTATAAATGCCTTCACACATATCATTATAAATGCCTTCACACATATCATTATAAATGCCTTCACACATATCATTATAAATGTCTTCACACATATCATTATAAATGCCTTCACACATATCATTATAAATGTCTTCACACATCATTATAAATGCCTTCACACATATCATTATAAATGCCTTCACACATATCATTATAAATGCTTGCACATGTATCTGTGCATCTGTATATAAATGTATGTTTATGGTCTTTACAGACAATCTGAAGCAAGTTGCTCTCAACCTTAGGCCATTACCATCAGATTCTGCTGGACCAAACAGCTGATGGTGACTCTGCCAAGATATGAGTTGTAGATGCTGCTGCAGACCACACGTGTATCCACTTTGTGTTTATATCATCATATGTGTGTGCTAGACTCTTGTATTTATTCTTTTCATGCAGAACATTAAAAGGCCCTACCAGTTGGATCCTGCAACAAGCCTGGCCAAACAAGGAGAAATCAAAGAGGCAAAATCAAACCCAGTACTCTCAGCAGACTGGTTGGTCTCAAGGCAAAATGCCATTCTCAAGATAGAGAGGTTGTGAGTTCAAATCTCGGCTGCACCAGTTGGGATTTTTATTTATGATTTCTCTCTGCGGCAACCAAACCAGCGAGGCCAGTCTTGATACATTAATTACTCATCAATGGAAAAAATATGAGTACTTCCAAAGACGGAGTTATCTGCCTGTGCATCAAAGGACCCCTATAAACACTGTGTACTGCCAGGGAAAAATGGATTAACACACAAAAGTCTCTAAGGACTTCACCAGAGGTGAAAGCTGGTGATCGCACACACACGCGCAAAAAAAAAAAAAACAGTACTTCATAATGTATTTGCACAGTCGAATCTACTATTATTATTATTAGTATTTGCAAGGCTAAACGGTTGCTACAAACCACAAGACAGCACTTATTTCACTCCTGTTTTAAGGTGAGTGTGGAAGATAAAATTTAAAGTATGGAAAATTTCCAGCCAGAATAACAAGTTAGGGGATAATAGAAGTTCATATAGGGGGTAGTGGATACACAGAAAGTCAGAAGGAGGTAATGTCCAGAATTACTGGATGACACAATGATGAGTTTAGGTCCATGGAAATTTCCACTTCAACTTTTAGGCAATGCATGACAATAGCATGCATTGACCCCATGACTTTGGCCCGTCTGATAAATAAGTTGTCATCCAACTACCAGGATAGGTCATTGTCATGAGGTAATCATTATTTAAATAGGGCATAGATAGTCACGAAAACAAAGTGTTATTTATCAAGTCGTGGATAGTTGAGACACAGGTCAGATTTTGAGTCACAGAATGATGAGGAGTGACCAACTCAAGTGATCAGAAGAATGCAAATTGTCACTTTGCGACAGTTTGATTGGCTGCTGATATTAGGCGAAGAGTGTGAGGTTGGAGTATTTAAACTTCAACACTATAGGTTTGAGTTAGTCAAGAGTCAGGACAGAACAGTTAGAAGAGTCAGAACAGAACAGTTAGAAGAGTCAGGACAGAACAGTTAGAAGAGTCAGGACAGAACAGTTAGAAGAGTCAGGACAGAACAGTTAGAAGAGTCAGGACAGAACAGTTAGAAGAGTCAGGACAGAACAGTTAGAAGAGTCAGGAGTCAAGGATAGAACAGTCAAAGATAGAGACAGTCAGGAATGAGAATTAGACAAGTTAGGAAATTAGACACACAGAAAAGTTAAGATTAGAAAGTTGAGCCAGTTAGGAAGTTAAGAATATTCAAGTTGTAGTTTCAAGTCAGTTGAGAAGTTATTAAATAAGTTAATAGAGAGTAGTAAGGATAGCAGGGAACATATGAACTTTACTGTTGTGAAAGTGCTTAAGAGTATTTCAAGTTGTTTCACATTCCTCATGAACGTAAGTTGATTAATGTTGAATGTCAAATATGCACTTGTAGACTGATCATATTCATCGGCGATTTGCCCCCGAGAAGTCCAGAATTAATAAACATTAATTTATGAAAAGTGCATCATCCACTACAGTCGATCATTGTGCCTAGAGAGATCAATAAACTGATTATGATTATATAATGAGAGATAAAGAGTCTGTCATGATTAAACATTTGTGATCAGTGTAACGTGATGTGCTGTCAAGTTATAATATGATATCAGATACAAGGAACAATAAATATACCATAACATATATGCAAGCTAGCCAACCCATCAAAGACAGAGGAGATCAACGAGCTTTTATTTGCAGACGATCAGGCACTAATACATGAAACAATAGAAGACCTACAAGAACACTTAAACAAACTCAACATCTCAGGCACAAAATACAACATGAAAATCAACATCAACAAAACAGAAGTCATGAATGTCGCCAAAAATAAACAGAACATCAACATAACTATAGAAGGCAGACAACTAAAACAAGTAGAGGAATTCAAATACCTAGGAAGTCTAATGACAAACGATAATTCTCAAACAGCAGAGATAGAATCAAGATGCAACAAAGCTTGTCAAATCATCGGACAGTTATCACCACTATTGTCCACCAAGGAAATAACTCTGGAGGCAAAACGAGCACTATACAATACAATCTTCATCCCAACGTTGTACTACCAATGCCAGACCTGGACTCTAGATGCAAGAACAATAAGAAAAATAACCTCTACAGAGATGAAATGTGTTAGACGAATGACAGGAAACAGTCTGAGAGATAAGATCACAAATGAAGAACTGAGAAAAAAGCTAGGAATAGCCCCCGCCATAGAATATATAAGGAAACAACAGATAAAATGGTTTGGCCACGTGACAAGGCAGAAAGAACAAAACACAACGAGCCTTCAACAAACGTGAGAACACCAGACCCAAGGGTCGACCACGAAAAAGATGGGTCGATGGAATATTAGAAGCACTAGGAAACATAACAGCAGCAGAGGCGAACAGAAGAACAAAACACCGCAAATTATATCTCTCCCCGATGCTGAAAGGCAGATGAGGAAGGAGAGAAGAAGAAGCGAGAAACTAACACTGCCATTTGAAGTTACACATTTCATCTGGGTATTCAAGGTGTCCTGACTTCTCAAATCTCCCGTTAACATGATACTATGGTCTACTACTATGGATAAATGGTTAGCATTTGTTTATGTGATATTTCATTATGAAAGGGGTTATTGAGTTATTGAGTTATTGAGTTATTTGCGGGTCATCATCATTGCACTCCGAACATGTCCATAGGTGCTCAGATCCCCTCCTCAGCAATTCCCTCAGTGTCCAGCGACTGACGACTCCAGTTCTATGTTGGTTGATAAGTCTTCTTACACTGCCACCAAGTTTCTCATTTCTGGCTGTGCCCATCTTAACTCCCATTTCCATCATCCGAAGAAGCGACGTTGATCTGTGTTTGTCGAAGTCCTGTGCTCTTCCCACATCTCGGAGTGCATTGATGACGTCCGCCCGATCCATCGGTTGCCCGTCCTCAACGACAGCGCAGCTAGCCAACCTGTCCGCTCTCTCATTTCCCCGTACTCCCGCATGTCCAGGGACATAGACAAAGGTGACCTTACGTATTTTGGATTTCTGCAACGACTCTACCCATTGCATGCGTACAAAGCCCGCCTCCACTTTTTTTATCATGCTCATCGAATCACTCAGTATACATGCGTGGATGTAGTCTTGTGACTCTAACCATTTGAATGCCTTGGTCACTGCCATCACCTCCATTGTCATGCTACTCGTGGTCATGGCGTATGAACCACTGTCTTCCTTGGCTATTCTGCCTGCCGAACGTGCTGTAAATGCCCATGCACTTTTTTCGTGTCGTCTTACAGATCCGTCTATGAAAGGGGTGTGACTTTCAATGTTTTTCTTTGATTATGTAACACATTTGTTATATTAATAAATGATCTTATAAGAAATCACTTTAAAATTCATAACTTTCTTTTCAAATTGATGTACAGGTGTGATAGAGATGTGATTCCTACAGTCAAGGGCTATCTAGCTATGATGTTTTTAATGAGAACATTTGAGGTGGAGGTGATTTTGTAAAGATACTTTAGTACATAGGCTTATTATTTATAGTGATACATCATCTTAATAATACTATTTGCTATAATAGTTCTGTACTTATAAATACAAAATTGTAGGCTGTACCTGAGTCATGTAACGATGCATGTATAAAACAGTATCAATTAATCACTTCAAACTGAATCAATTATATCATTTCCAATTCAATTATTGACAATCAGTCTAACCTAATATACACGGTTACTTCTTGAGTAGATAATAAGCACAGATGTCAAAAATATACAAAATATTAAACGCTATGCGGAGCTGCGAATATGGCTACAGAAAACAAAATAAACATCAAATTTAGCTTGGATTTATAATAATTTATGTGTTTAAGTTTCATGCTTAGTTTCTTTGTTTTATTTTATTTTACCTGATGAAGGCTGTTGCCAAAACGTTGTCTTGTTTTCTCTAAACTAAACTGCAGTTTTTATTTATCTTGAGGTGGAGTATTTAACACGATTAAAATTGGATAATCACATAAATCAATTATCAATTAATCAAATTCAAATTATTCAATTCAAGATGACACATTTTTTGGTATTCTGCATCATTGATTTTATGAATGATGTCTTGAGAGTTGAGACGATGAGGAGACAAGCAAACATGAATGAAGCTGTTAATTGTTGCTGCAGTGAGTCAGAGAGACATAACTGATGGCTGATTGTATAGTTCTAGCAGCAATAACAGTGTCCTGTAGTTTCAACAACAACAAAACTAAGACAAACAAACTGCCTGCCTGTCGACGTGTGTGATACCCTCCCTGACTCGATGTCCACCATTAAAACTATCCGGCCGGTCATGTGACCTAGCTGTCATGTGACTTGCATCATGTGACCTAGCTGTCATGTGACTTGCATCATGTGACCCGGACCCAGCTGTCATGTGATTTCTGGCCTTCATCTCCAGCAAAATATAGACCAGGCGACCTTGATAATTTTCTTGTCCATCAACCATCGGTGAGATAACATACCTGACCTCTATCGTGATAACATACCTGACCTCTATCTTGATAACCTCTAACATGATAATATACTTAACTTATATCGATAGGCATATAACATATATTTTTATATATGATGTCTAACAGTACAGTGTGGTCCAACCATCTGTTACACAAGGGCCAAACACATCCACGACTTGCAAGAGGTTGCAGGCCAGCGCACCCACATTTATATATATATATATTTATATAATATATATGCTTAGATAAAGACAAACATATGGGTAGGTAATAACACAAGTTTCTATCTATCTATCTATTGTCCTTTCGAGCCGAAGACGGCACATAGGGCAGAACCACAATCTCGAAAACAGAAACCTTGCGTGCCAAAATGGCACATATTGCAGAGATCACTGCTTCTAAAATCTATGGTTCTGTTTCCATAACAATACTTTTTACAATAACAGATTGTCAAGCCATCGATCAATCTCCTTAGTTGCCTCTTACGATATGCTTGGAAGTTCACAATGTTATTATTCTTTACTTCCCTCATAATGAGGCCCCGGTAACACACGGGAAGTAACACAAGTTTACAAGTAATTTATTAGAAAATAACAATTGACTCATTGTGTTCCTAAACCCTTTCTGTTTGGATTTTTATTTATGATTTCTCTCTGCGGCAACCACCCCTGGTCTCAGCAGCGAGACCCGGCTTGAAACGTCAATTACTCGTCGACGGAAAAAAACATGAGTATCTCCGAAGTCGGAGTTATCTACCTGTGTGGCGAAGGACCCCTGTGCACACGGCTGCCAGGGAAAAATGGATTAACACGCAAAATTCAGTTCCTAGTCTCTAGGGACTTCGTCAGAGTTGAAAGCTGGCGAACGAAACAACAACAACAAACCCCTTCAACTTTCAAACTAAAACGTGCACAGACTCCACCTCCAAACTGCGAGCTCAACGACTAATGTCAGCACAATCTGACAGATTTAATTACATTTGCTTTTGTCCATTCGTTATTTGGTACCGCCATTACACCTGGATAAAATATGATTTTGGTCACTTTTATTTGTCAATCTAATCAACAACAACAAAAAACAAGCCAAAAAGAAAAAGAAAGCCCCTTCACAGTAAATGCATAGCTTTGTTACAGCCTCGGATATTCGATCAAAAGAGGTCAATCAATCTTTTCTCACTCTTTGAAGTCGCCAAGAAACAAAGGTTAATGTGTCCGATAGGAGAAATTCCTTAGTACCCACCCACCCGCGCTAGAATATCCAGTGTTTGGGAGATTGTTTCGCAACAAGACGAGAACTTCACACCTCGCGCCCTGATTCGTCGGTCATTCGCCGTAATCTAAATTCAAACGCCCACGAGAATAAACGTTGCTGGACAGATCTAAAGAGCAATGTTCTCGGAGAAGGGTAGTCTCTGGAATGTCGAGTCTAGGGGAGACTATCACCGCTTGTTTCATGAAACGGGCGCTACTTTGTGACACTAACACAGAGAGTTGTCTACCCCGGAAACTACCGAATCTGCAGAAAGGATGGATTTATTTTCCCAATAATCACATTTTTAAAATGTTCATTTTGGCTTCTCTTCTATTGATGAAACATGTCGAAGAGGCCTGCTGGCCATTGTTTGGACAACGCTGTAATAATATATTTTATTTTGTACAAGAATAATTGAGGCAATGCTGATTGTAACAATTATAGAGGTATCTCCCTTGTAAGTATAACTAGGAAAGCACTGGCAAGAAATGTTCTAAAGCGCATAGATCAACTGGCAGAGCGTATCCTTCCTGAGACTGAGTGCGGTTTTAAAGCTGGACGGTCAACCATAACACGATTTGTGCTCTCCGCCAACTGCAAAAGAAGTGCCAGGAACAGAGAAGACCTCTATTGATAGCCTTCGTTGATCTCACAAAGGTCTGACCATGGAAATCATGGCTATTATAAAAGCATTGCCGTGGCTTGAGACACAGCCTTATCGACGTGTGTTTCCTCAATGAACATGGTCAGAAAGATCGCATCTGGTTGGGGTTAGAGCCTCTGGGGAGGTGTGTTCTAAAAAGTGTCTCACTTTCGTGCCAGGACACGCGAGTGTAAGAGCTAATTGACGCACTGACAGAATTGCCAGTTTGGCTTATGTTGAGTACGGAAGGGCAATGAACTGCTTTGACATTATGAATGCCCTCATGGACGTCGGGAGAACAAAAAAAGACTCAAAAAATGACTAGACTAGGACTAACCAGACCAGACCATAGACTATAGACTAGAGGCTAGACTAGAGACCAGACTATAGACCAGACTAGAGACTATAGACCAGCCCAGACCCGGACCAAGACAAAGACCCAGACCAGACTAGATTAGACCAGACCAAACTAGACTAGATTAGACTAGATTAGACCAGACCAGACCAGACTAATCTAGACTAGACTAGACCAGACCAGACTAGACTGTCTCACAAAGTCTTTTGTTACTGTGAGCTGTGCAGGTCTGTACTGGGGGATGGGAAATGTCAACTGTTTACCTACGTAATTCAAGTTGATCAAGTCAGTTCCCAACCTGTCTACCATCATCCAGTGCGACGGCAAATCTTCCCAACCTGTCCACCATCATCCAGTGCGACGGCAAATCTTCCCAACCTGTCTACCATCATCCAGTGCGACGGCAAATCTTCCCAACCTGTCTACCATCATCCAGTGCGACGGCAAATCTTCCCAACCTGTCTACCATCATCCAGTGCGACGGCAAATCTTCCCAACCTGTCTACCATCATTCAGTGCGACGGCAAATCTTCCCAACCTGTCTACCATCATCCAGTTGGACGGCAAATCTTCCCAACCTGTCTACCATCATCCAGTGCGACGGCAAATCTTCCCAACCTGTCCACCATCATCCAGTGCGACGGCAAATCTTCCCAACCTGTCTACCATCATCCAGTGCGACGGCAAATCTTCCCAACCTGTCTACCATCATTCAGTTGGACGGCAAATCTTCCCAACCTGTCTACCATCATCCAGTGCGACGGCAAATCTTCCCAACCTGTCTACCATCATCCAGTGCGACGGCAAATCTTCCCAACCTGTCTACCATCATCCAGTGCGACGGCAAATCTTCCCAACCTGTCTACCATCATTCAGTTGGACGGCAAATCTTCCCAACCTGTCTACCATCATCCAGTGCGACGGCAAATCTTCCCAACCTGTCTACCATCATCCAGTGCGACGGCAAATCTTCCCAACCTGTCTACCATCATCCAGTGCGACGGCAAATCTTCCCAACCTGTCTACCATCATCCAGTTGAACGGCAAATCTTCCCAACCTGTCTACCATCATCCAGTGCGACGGCAAATCTTCCCAACCTGTCTACCATCATCCAGTTGGACGGCACATCTTTCCAACCCGTCTACCATCATCCAGTTGGACGGCAAATCTTCCAACCTGTCTACCACCATCCAGTTGGACGGCAAATCTTCCCAACCTGTCTACCACCATCCAGTTGGACGGCAAATCTTCCCAACCTGTCTACCATCATCCAGTTGGATGGCAAATCTTCCCAACCTGTCTACCATCATCCAGTTGGATGGCAAATCTTCCAACCTGTCTACCATCATCCAGTTGGATGGCAAATCTTCCCAACCTGTCTACCATCATCCAGTTGGATGGCAAATCTTCCCAACCTGTCTACCATCATCCAGTTGGATGGCAAATCTTCCCAACCTGTCTACCACCATCCAGTTGGACGGCAAATCTTCCCAACCTGTCTACCATCATCCAGTTGGACGGCAAATCTTCCCAACCTGTCTACCATCATCCAGTTGGATGGCAAATCTTCCCAACCTGTCTACCATCATCCAGTTGGACGGCAAATCTTCCCAACCTTTTAAGATGAACTGTGGAGTCAAACAAGGATGTGTCCTTGCCCTACCCTAGTCACAATGTATTTCACTGCCCTTCTACACAATGCTTGTTAAATCGTCTCTGGAGACATCTACATCCAAACAAGATCTCAAGGCAACATTTCAAACAAATGAGACCCTAATCAAGGAGCTTCTATTCGCTGATGATGTAGCACTGGCAGCTCACGATGAGTACGTCCTGCAGTCAATGATTGACAATCTAGCTAGATCACGTGGTTTATTCTCCCTGTCCAGAAGACCGGTGCTTCAGCGAGGTGTAACCAGTCCCGTGGCTATATCATAACACACCGCTTGCATTTGTGAGACAGTCCACCTATTTCGGTTCTATGGTCACAACCACTGTCTCTCTTGAAGAAGAAATAAATTCTCGAATCGAAAAGGCAGCTTCCACATTTGGTAAACTTAAAGATAGATATAAAAAAAATGGATGTCCACCCATCCATCCACCCATCCACCCATCCGCCCACCCACCCATCCATCCATCCACAAACTCTAAACACTTCTGTCCGAGTATCTCGCCACACGACTTTGTGTTCTTGGCTAGTTTCTCAATCCCGCCGAGGGAACTGGTGACTGCTGTTGTTGCCTCTCGCTTCAGTGTTCTTTCTAGTGTCTCTTGGTCTTTCTCTTTTTTTCTTTTACTCTCTGGTTCCCTTTAGAGGAACTCCTGCGCGATTCTTGTGTTTTTTGGTCAATATTGTGAGCACATTTTTCTCTTGATTATAGACGACATTTGTGGAAGCCTTGTCAGATCTTGTATTTCTACACTAGTCTTGCATTCATTCCACGGGACAAACCAAATATTTTCTTGACACATTTTTTCCTCAGTTTATTTGATATTTCTTTATTTGTTATGACTATCCAATGCTTTTAGCATCTCTGATGTTATATAATCGTCACCTGTAGCGTTGTTGTTAGCCATACAGCCGTCTCTACGTCGTTCAAGGTAACTTCATCTAAATTAATATCCCTACCTACACTCCTTCATAGAGCCAGTGGAACCTTAAATAGACCCGACCTCACTCTGGTGACAGCGGACATCCATCACAAGTGCTCCCTCAGTGTCCTCGACGACTTAGGCAGTGACCACAGATCAATTATACTAGAAATTTCCAACAATAAAAAAAAACATAAATAGTTGTCCAGCAACAGTGCCATTCAATTATAAAAAAGCTGATTGGGCAACATTCCGGAACCTAGTAAACCAAGGATTTCAAGAGATAGATATAACAGCTGATATTGACACTGTCTATAAGAACATCACCGCAGCTATTCTACAATCTGATAAACAATCCATCCATAGCTGATATTGACACTGTCTATAAGAACATCACCGCAGCTATTCTACAATCTGCGAAACAATCCATCCCCCGAGGACGCTGTAGTAAAAGTAAATTCAAACCCTTCTGAAATGAAGAACTATATAGAGTGCATTGTCAAAGAAAGAAAAAAAGATTAGTCGAGAAACATCCAACTACCGCCAACAAAACAAATGACAACAGATTGACTGTGAAGGTTAAACTACAAAGCGCTAAAGCAAAGAAGGCCACATGGATCAAGAAATGTGGAAACCTGGATTTAAGAAAGGAAGGCAAGCAAGCATGGCGTCTTATTTCTAACCTATCAGGGGAAAGAGACGCTCGAACATTGTGCCACTAAAGGCGGGTTCGGAAGTAATACCAGCTAGTAAACAGACAGCAGAAGCCCTTAACAATTACTTCGCCAGTATCAATAAACAACGAGACAACCAAAGACTAGACTACGCTATCAACAAACTGTGAGACAACCAAAGACTAGACTACGCTATCAACAAACAGTGAGACAACCAAAGACTAGACTACGCTATCAACAAACAGTGAGACAACCAAAGACTAGACTACGCTATCAACAAACAACGAGACAACCAAAGACTAGACTACGCTATCAACAAACAGTGAGACAACCAAAGACTAGACTACGCTATCAATAAACAGCGAGACAACCAAAGACTAGACTACGCTATCAATAAACAGCGAGACAACCAAAGACTAGACTACGCTATCAACAAACAGCGAGACAACCAAAGACTAGACTACGCTATCAACAAACAACGAGACAACCAAAGACTAGACTACGCTATCAACAAACAGCGAGACAACCAAAGACTAGACTACGCTATCAATAAACAGCGAGACAACCAAAGACTAGACTACGCTATCAACAAACAGCGAGACAACCAAAGACTAGACTACGCTATCAACAAACAACGAGACAACCAAAGACTAGACTACGCTATCAACAAACAGTGAGACAACCAAAGACTAGACTACGCTATCAATAAACTTACCAAAGAAATGGAAAAGCGCCATACAGTAAGCATTGAAGTCTTTGAAAAAGATTTCACCCTTCTAGAGCTAAAAGCTGCCATTGATAAGTGTAAAAAGGGGAAATCTGCTGGCCTCGATAGACTGACTAGCGAACTTATTACCAACCTCTCAATCAAAGAACGTGCTGTTATCTTAGAGTTATTGAGTTATTGAGTCATTTGCGGGTCATCATCATTGCACTCCGAACATGTCCATAGGTGCTCAGATCCCCTCCTCAGCAATTCCCTCAGTGTCCAGCGACTGACGACTCCAGTTCTATGTTGGTTGATAAGTCTTCTTACACGGCCACTAAGTTTCTCATTTCTGGCTGTGCCCATCTTAACTCCCATTTCCATCATCCGAAGAAGTGACGTGGATCTGTGTTTGTCGAAGTCCTGTGCTCTTCCCACATCTCGGAGGGCATTGATGATGTCTGCCCGATGCATTGGTTGCCCGTCCTCAACGACAGCGCAGCTAGCCAACCTGTCCGCTCTTTCATTTCCCCGTACTCTCGCATGTCCAGGGACATAGACAAAGGTGACCTTACGTATTTTGGATTTCTGCAACGACTCTACCCATTGCATGCGTACAGAGCCTGCCTCCACTTTTTTTATCATGCTCATCGAATCACTCAGTATACATGCGTGGGTGTAGTCTTGTGACTCTAACCATTTGAATGCCTTGGTCACCTTCAAGTTTTCAGCCCATCGTGACTTGATGTCTTCACTTGATGGCTTTACTTGATGTCTTCACTTGATGTCTTCACTTGATGTTAATACGTTTCCATATTTGTTCATAACAGGTGCCTCACTAGATGTTAATATTGTTCCACATTTGTTCATAACAGGTGCCCCACTAGATGTTAATATTGTTCCACATTTGTTCATAACAGGTGCCCCACTAGATGTTAATATGTTTCCATATTTGTTCATAACAGGTGCCTCACTAGATGTTAATATTGTTCCACATTTGTTCATAACAGGTGCCCCACTAGATGTTAATATTGTTCCACATTTGTTCATAACAGGTGCCCCACTAGATGTTAATATTGTTCCACATTTGTTCATAACAGGTGCCCCACTAGATGTTAATATGTTTCCATATTTGTTCATAACAGGTGCCCCACTAGATGTTAACATGGTTCCACATTTATTCATAACAAGTGCCCCACTAGATGTTAATATTGTTCCACATTTGTTCATAACAGGTGCCCCAATAGATGTTAATATGGTTCCACATTTGTTCATAACATGTGCCCCACTAGATGTTAATATGGTTCCACATTTATTCATAACAGGTGCCCCACTAGATGTTAATATTGTTCCACATTTGTTCATAACAAGTGCCCCACTAGATGTTAATATTGTTCCACATTTGTTCATAACAGGTGCCTTACTAGATGTTAATATGGTTCCACATTTGTTCATAACAGGTGCCACACTAGATGTTAATATGGTTCCACATTTGTTCATAACAGGTGCCCCACTAGATGTTAATATGGTTCCACATTTGTTCATAACAGGTGCCTTACTAGATGTTAATATGGTTCCACATTTGTTCATAACAGGTGCCCCACTAGATGTTAATATTGTTCCACATTTGTTCATAACAGGTGCCCCACTAGATGTTAATATTGTTCCATATTTGTTCATAACAGGTGCCCCACTAGATGTTAATATGGTTCCATATTTGTTCATAACAGGTGCCCCACTAGATGCAAGTGTTCGTTAGCATCGTCTGTAGAGTATCAAGCCGTCATTGCTGCTCTCTTCGCTTCTATTGCCAAGTTGTCTTTGAATACACTATTATTTTGCTGTTATCTGCTGACCTACTTCTGGTTCCCGGCCATAGAATATCGCTGATACACAATATATCGACCTGCTATCTATCAGTATCGCTGATACACAATATATCGAGCTGCTGTCTGTCCGTCTCGCTAGTCACTTGAGCCAGTTTTGTTGGTGCGGACATTGTTCTCACATTCCAGAAAACGATTTTGGTTACGATTTTAGGATCAAAAGTTGAAAACACTGCTAGACCCTGATTGCAATTCGTCATTGCTATTTAAGAGTCAAGGTTTCTGTTTTAATAACAACGGGTATTTCAAGATGGCACCTCGTTAGGTCACCGATTAAACGTCCATAGCAAGATGAAAGGGAAAAGTCTTCTGTATAAAAATGGTTATCGGGTTAGAGATCTGCCCTACCAAAGGACGAGTAAGACGTCTCCTTTCCTCCGCTAGTCTTTGGGACACCCCTGGGCAAGGTGGAACTCCCGTTTAGCCCCCCTATCTGGTTATGTGAAGCCATTAGAGCAGGTGGTGGATGGTGTTGTGGGAGCAACCGACAAGTAGTTCCGGTTATGGTCCCCACACCGCGATGGCAGGCAAAGGATCTCATGTATAGAGACAATGATCTCCGACTAGTACAGTCACTGTCAAGAAGGAAAGGAATGACAAACTACCTTCTTATATTGCCTAGAATAATCATGACAAATCACAACTTAATATATACAGCTAACGACGATAATGGGGACTCCACAGCCACCTCGTCCGGTAGGGAGCGTCATGTGTTACAGGTGACACCCGATCGTCATCAAGCTATTGTATAAAAAAGTAAAGTACCCCCGTCACGCCAAGTGGCGTATAGGGAATATGGTGTTAGTCTCTTCTTTCTACCTTTCAGCTCCCTGTGGAGCATAGGTCTTCAACAAACACTTTCCAAGTCGTTCTGTTTCTTGGCATTTTTTAAAGATCATTCCATGTCTTCCCCATCATCTTCATCTCTGCTTCTATCTGTCTTCTCCAAGAATTCCTTGGTCTTCCTCTTTGTCTTTTCCCATGGGGATTCCAAAAAAGGGTCTGTTGTGTAATACTCTCAGTTGGCTTCCGCAGTGTGTATCCAATCCAGCGCCATCGTCTTCTTTGTATCTCTTTATCCACTGTTATTTGACTGGTACATTTCCATAATTCTATGTTAGTGATTTTGTCCTGCCATTTCCATCCTTTTATTCTGCGTAAGGATCCATTAATGAAAGTCTGTATCTTCATGATTGTCAATTTTGTTGTTCTCCGTGTTTCACAGCCATATAATAGGACCGACTTAACATTTTAGTTGAAAATTTTTATTTTTGTATTTAGCCTAATTTCTTTGGACTTCCATATGTTTCCCAGTGCAACAAAAGCTCCTCTTGCTTTGATATCCTTATTTTTGTATCATTTTCTGTTCCTCCCTCTTTAACTATATTACTACCCACATATGTGTAAGATTGTACGTCTAGTAGAGGTATTTCTCCTAATTTTATTTGGTTATTGTCAACTGCATTAATTCTCATAATGTTGGTCTTATCTCTATTAATTTTCAATCCTAGCTGTTGTGATCAAGTATGCTCATTTTATCCTGCATCTGTTGATGGCTGTGTGATAGGAGAGCTATGTCATGTATAGGGAATATGGTGTTAGTGACGATACATTTTTACAGACCTTCGGTACATGATTTTTAGGGTAATGTGGTTGGTATTACACCCGTGCCTCTTTGTTTCCCAGAAAAAAATCTGGTACCCATTAAAGGCTGGGTGAACCGGAAGCCGTTTGTTGGGATCGAACCCTACCACTTGTCCTTTGTAGTCCAGTTCACTAACCACTGAGCTGTCGCGGCTCCCAAGCTATTGTTTGTATCTATCTATCTATCTATTGACCTTTCGAGCCGTAACCGGCCCATAGGGCGTAGACCAAGATACACCTTCTCCTATATGAATTTTTGTTCTAGCAGTTTTCTTTTAAAGATATTTTATCAAATCTCGCCATCTGTCTCTGTTCTGTGCAAGCAGTTCTATCTCATTGAGGGAGCCGATTCCTGCTGCTCTTGCCTCTCTCATCAATGTTCTTCTCAGTGTCTCCCTGGGTCTTCCTCTTTTTCTTTTACCTGTTGTTTCCCATATGAGGGCTTGCTTTGCTATTCGATTATTATCTCTTCTCATCACATGTCCAACGTATGACCATCGTCTTTTCTTTATTACTGAAGATATTAGTGGTTGATTGGCGATTTCTCTAATTTCCTCGTTTGTTTTGAATTCGTTCCATTCTATACCAAGTATTTTCCTTAGACATTTATTTTCGAATGCGTTCAACTTTGTTTCTATATCTCTTGTTGTTTTCCAGCTTTCACACGCATACGTAAGGGTTGATAGTACATTTGATTTGAATAGCCTAAGTTTTGTGTTTGTGCTAATGAGTTTTGATTTCCACAACTTTTCAAGGCTTCTGAAAGACATTGCTGCTTTAGCCAGTCTGATTCTAATTTCTTTGCTCGTATCCCCTTCTCGATCAATGTGACTTCCAAGATAGATGAAGTGATCGATCTCTTCTACTGGTTTGTTTTCCATGTATATTTTGTCACTTGTTGGAATTAAACTTTTCATGACTTTAGTCTTTTCATGATTGACCTCAAGCCCAATTTTGCTGGCTATTGATGATAGTTCATTTGATTGTTTGTATGCAAGATACAAAATAAAGAGACTCTAGCAATCGGAACTTGGAACATTAGATCAGCTTTCCAGGTTGGAAAACTAAAAATATCAGCCAAGAAATGAAGAGAATGAAATTGAACATCTTGGGACTATGTGAAATGAGATGGACAGGAGCAGGTTTATTACAACGCGACAGTGGAAATGTAATTTACTCTGGGGGAACCACACACGAAAGAGGAGTATTCTGCTAGTAAAATTGAATGGCAGACCAATGGATATCAACATAATTTAAGCTTATGCACCAACAAGTAATAGCGAAGAAGAAGACATTGACACTTTTTACAATGAGCTAGAGATGACTATGGAACAGTGTAAATCCCAAGAAATAACTATTATAATAGGGGATTTCAATGCAAAGGTAGGAACAGCTAAAGTGCAAAATGTTACTGGTGGAGATGGGGCGGGGGGGGGGGGCGGGGGGGCATGGCCTTGGAGAGATGAATGAGAGAGGGGATAGATTTGGCAAAGACACATATGATTATAGGTAACACCTGGTTCAAACAACACCCTATGCGACTATGGACATGGCAAAGCCCAGACAACGAGTACACAATCAAATTGATTTTATACTGGTACAGAGAAGATTTTGCTATTCTTATTTTTAGCCCTGGTGTAATTTGTTTAGAACAAAAATTCAGATATGAGAAGGTGTATCTTGGTCTACGCCCTATGGGCCGGCAACGGCTCGAAAGGTCAATAGATAGATAGATAGTAATTTGTTTTGATGTTAGTGTGTCCTTCATGATATTAAAATTACTTTTTACCATTCCTATTCTTTTGTTTATTTCAGTTGTACATTTTCCATCTCTGGTTATAGTATGTCCATGGTAGTTGTAGTTCTGAACTGTCTCCAGGTCTATTCCTTCAATTTTGATATCCACTTGTGGGTTTTAAGTATCTTATTTGTTTATGATCACAGGTTTAGTCTTTTTTAATAATCTTATCTAATGCATATTTTTGCTATAATATATAAATGATTAATTTGGCATTAAAAAAAAAACAACCTGGCAACCTAACTTTATGATCGATCACAGAAAACACCTACGGACAAGGGGTAGGGTTCGATCCCAACCGACGGCTCCGGGTTCACCCAGCCTTAAATGGGTACCGGATTTGTTCTGGGAAAGTAAAAGCAGCACGGGCGTAATACCGACCACATTACCCCAAAAATCATGTGCTGAAGGTCTGTAAAATATAGGGTCACTAACACCATATTTCCCTATACGCCACTTGGCGTGACGGGGGGTACTTTACTTTTACGGACAAGGGGTAGGGTTCGATCCCAACCGACGGCTCCGGGTTCACCCAGCCTTAAATGGGTACCGGATTTTTTCTGGGAAAGTAAAAGCAGCACGGGCGTAATACCGACCACATTACCCCAAAAAAATCATGTGCTGAAGGTCTGTAAAATATAGGGTCACTAACACCATATTTCCCTATACGCCACTTGGCGTGACGGGGGGTACTTTACTTTTACTTACAGAAAACACCAGCGGTACCCAACATTTTCAAAATTAAGTCTCGTATTACAATCAGATGCATGCCAGCCACTCATTGTGTCGTTGTTATCAAACTTGTTATCACAGCAGCTCGCGGTAAAACCCAGAATTGCTCTCAGTCGCTTTCAGTAGATAACAAAGTTTATGTATACTAATGGGTCACCCAACACACGTCAAGCTAGCCCTGTCATTCCACGTGTCAATTACTTCCATAACAAACGCATGTATGGTCTGCCTAGCACCTCTTTAGTTGCCGGGTATTGTCACTGAATCTTGGAAGTATATCTATCTACATGTTACAGTCTCACACTGTTACAGTGCCATCTACTCATGCCAGTAACTATTTGGCTCAACTGGGCAATAGCCCTGCTGATCACAGAATACAATAACCCACCACAAGCGTATCAACATCAGCCCACAGTCAAAATACATGAAGTAAAGGCATCAAGATGCATCAGGATTCATATGCGAAGCTGCTGTAAAGCTGATGATAATGATGATTTAAAAAAAAAAGAAGACAAAAAGTGGTAGGGTAACAGCTTTACGTAGGTAAGTAACAAACAAAAGTCGACGTTTCGGCCTAGTAGGCCTTCAGCCGGAACAACAACACACATATATATATAAGGATATATACAGAAATCTAACTACATGTCAAAAATATGCTAGATACTCAAGAAAGGAAATTTTAAAAGGGTCACTTCCCTGCGGTCCTGAGCTTAGTCAGCCTCTGACTGTACTAAAATAGGTGGGCGGGCTGATCAACTATATATCTTACTGACAGGCAGTCAGGCGAGAAGTAAACATGAAGGGTTCTAAAAATATGGGGAGGTGGGTACAAGGTACGTATAAACTGTGCATATCTAATTGTATGTGAGCACAACGAACAGATGTCCAAAAAAAGCATGTGTAAATAACCATACATGCGTACAAGCAAAAGTGTGTATATATTCCCGCAAAGCACACAAAAGAAAACCCGAAGGTGTCCAAATGTGCCAATACATATGCAGACAAATATATATACATGTATAGGTTCGGTAGCGCATGGGGGTAAGATATGTGTGGTAGGTGTCCTATGTGTATGAGAGTAATATGTTTATGCCTTGGGGAGACAGCGAACCCAACTGGGCAATGAGACGATTCTAAAGGGCGAACCGGTTGCGATTGCTGGAGTGACCTGAGACAATGCCAGTGACTTGCATGTCAGATTTACCACTATGGCCAGGAGAGTTGAAATGTGCAGACACCGGGCAGCCAATCTTTTGCTCAACATCACGAAGATGCTTACATAATCTCACACTCAGACGTCGTCCAGACTCGCCCACCTACGTCTCAGTAAAATTACATCCAGCCAGTCAGAAGCACATCAATTAGATGACATTACCAATGATGTCAGTTGAGCAATAGTAATAATATCAAAGTCAACCAGAAGTTCAATGACCACAACCGATATCTAAATTACCCAAACCAACCAAAAGCCTAATGACCACAACCGATATCTAAATTACCCAAGTCGGTCAGAAGTCCAATGACCACTTTTATTATCTAAATTACCCAAGCAACCAAAAGTCTAATGACCACAGCCAATGTCTAAATTACCCAAGCTGGGCAGAAGCTGAAGGCCTATAGCTAAACTACTCTAGCAAGCAGCCAGAAAGCCCAATCTCCAGCCTGAGCCATTATCAGAGCCCCCTGCAGCTGTAACTTGAGAACTGCCGCCACCATGTGGGTTAGAGCGGCAAACAAGACCGGCTATCACGTGCGGTCTAGTCGACAAGGCTGCTTCACTATTTATTTTTCACCTTTGATATAGAAGATTATATTACCCAAGAATATGAAATAATTTTACATTAAAAAGACATTTTTTAAAAAGTGCACAAAGTTAGAGACCAAATTATTGTCGGCGGGGGGTCGAAGGGGAAGACGGGAATGTCGTCTGTGCTGATGGTCTCCATGTTGTTGGACTAGTCGCTGCTCTCGACCTGTCTACAAGAAACAAGAAACCTGGGTAAGACAACGTTTATTGTGATAAACTTGTAATACTTGTCTAATATAATGTTGTATATTGTGTAAAATAATCACCCAACAATGAATATAGCCACCGCTGGACAATGAGTGTCTTGTGTGTCTACAACAGAAGTTAACGGACAACATCATATTTTTTGTTGTTGTCCATGGGGGACTAGAAGCGTGGTGGACTAAGGTGGAGTACAAGTACACAGTAACATCGTTTGAGTTCTTCATTCTCTTGGTCGCTTCACCGTATATGTTTTCCTTCTGTTCTAGCAGTTCTGGTGTTCACAAAGTCAAAGTGTTTTAAAATATGTTCGCCTTTTCTCTTTCCACATTTCACCTTTTCAAAAGGCTTTTGAGAACACATTAACATTAATTATTTATTCATTAATTTTTGTAAAAAAAAATAGTCATTATTGTCAACATGATAATATGATTTGATTATGATAATATCTAAAATAACTCATAAACTGTGAAACACACGGACACCATAGAGATGAGATATTCTTACTTCTATCTATTTAGTAACACACAAATAATAGTTGTATGATTGTTATGTATGTGGCCAAGTCAATGAATCTACTAAATCTACTAAAAAGTCTTCATGTGTTCTCACGTTTAGTTATAACTGTACATCAGTATTGGTCTACTACCTTGTGTAAACTGTAAACAAACTGTCAGCTACACATTTAACTTGTGTACACACATTTACTTTACACGTACTGGCAACAAACAGCGGCCATAAGAACTGGAAACCAATTGGGAATGTTTCAACAAATAAAACAGGGTGTTAGACAGGGCTGTGTGCTCACACCAGATTTGTTTAATATTTATAGTGAGATTATTAGATCCATAAGGGGCATTCCTGGAATAACAATTGGAGGTCATAATATAAATAATCTAAGTTATGCTGATGGTACAGTATTAATCGCTAAGAGTGAAAATGAGTTACAAGAAATGTTGGACATTATAGTGAAGGAAAGCAAAAATAAAGGACTCAGCCTTAATAGCAAAAAGACAGAGGTAATGGTAACAACAAAGAAAAAGACATCACCTCAGTGCAAAATAAAGACAAGTGGAACAATATTAAAACAGGTAAATGAATTTAAATATTTGGGAACTTTGTTAACCTCAGACGGAAGATGTACAAAAGAGGTGAGATGCAGAATGGCTCAGGCAAAAGCAGCTTTCCAAAAAAATGAGGAAGATACTATGCAATCCATTTTTGACAATAGAAACAAGAAAAAGAGTTCTTAAATGTTATGTAGAGCCAATCTTAACATATATGCGAATCATGGACAATAGGACAACAGACAAGAAAATCACTGGAGTCTGTAGAAATGTGGTTTTAACCGTTTTACAGAAGAATATTGAGAGTACCATGGACAGCTAACAAGAGTAATGAAGATGTTCTGAGAGAGGTCAAAGCAAAAAGGAGTTAATTTCCAATATTAGGAAGAAATAATCATCATTTTTTGGCTATGTAATGAGAAGAGAACAACTGGAATATATTGTTACAACTGGAAAAATTGAGGGACGAAGAGATAGAGGGAAGCAAAGAGAAAAAATAACAGACAGCTTAAGAGAATGACTTGACAGAAGGTCAACAACAGAAATGATAAATAGCTGCTGAGATTGAAAGTTGTGGAGAGACATGATCACCTACGCCAGTAGGCACGGTACTTGATGATGATGATGACACATATTTAACTTGTCTCCACATTTAACTTGTCACTTGTCTACATATTTAACTTGTCACTTCTGTACACATTTAACCTGTCACTTATCTACATATTTAACTTGTCAATTGCTCTACACATTTAACTTGTCTACACATTTAACTAACTTGTCTACACATTTAACTAACTTGTCTGCACATTTAACCTGTAACTTGTCTAATCATTTAACTAACTTGTCTACACATTTAACTAACTTGTCTGCACATTTAACTTGTCACTTGTCTGCACATTTAACTTGTCACTTGTCTACACATTTAACTAACTTGTCTGCACATTTAACCTGTTACTTGTCTACACATTTAACCTGTCACTTGTCTACACATTTAACCTGTCACTTGTCTACACATTTGACCTGTCACTTGTCTACACGTTTAACTAACTTGTCTACACATTTAACTAACTTGTCTACACATTTAACTAACTTGTCTACACATTTAATTTAACTAACTTGTCTACACATTATTTAACTAACTTGTCTACACATTTAACTAACTTGTCTACACATTTAACTAACTTGTCTACACATTTAACTAACTTGTCTACATTCCTACACCTAGTCCTAGTTTTAAAAAATATTTCTACTTACACTCTTACTCTTATAGCCAATTATTAATTATTATTCAAAAAAATATTGAAGTGTGACCGATTGTAGATTATTTCATTTGTTGAACATGTTCAAATTGATGGTTGCCATTTGATACACTTTGCAGTTTGTGTCCAGTAGACATTTAAATATGGCAAACATTCACTCAAACTGGGTCCTTATCTGAACAATTGTCATCATATACCGGTTGGTGTAGGCGATTATGTCCTTCCACAATTTTCTATCCACACTACAGTATATCGTGTCGTCAATTCTGTTGTTGAAATCTCTCTTTCCCTGTATTTTGCTAGTTGTAGTCAAGTATTCCAAATATCCTCTTCTCTTGATGTGACTGAAAAATTTTGATTGTTTCTTTGTGATGTTTCTTTGGAGCTACCTTTTTGTGTTTACGTTGAGAATTTCCTCGATGGTCTAATTTTTAGCTGTCCTGGGAACTCCCAATATTCTTCAGTCAGAAATCCCATTTCTAGCCTCTAATTGTTTTTTCATTTGTTTTTTTACTGTCCATGATTTGCTTCCATAGGTCACAATGGGCTCTATGTAGCATTGATGAACTCTCTTTCTCACTTCTATTGACATAGATTTGTCGCCCAAGACATTTTTCATTCTTTGAAATGCTATTTTGGCTTGAACTATTCTGCTTTTTATTTCCGTGGTGCATCTCCCATCTGATGTTATTATTGTGCCCACGTATTTGATGGGTTGCACTTGTTTCAGATTTGTTCTCTTTATTTTTATGCTGCATGCTGGTGATGATTGTTTCTTCGATATGACTATTACCTCTATTTTCTTACTATTCAGACTGACCTTTCTTGTTGCTTTCTTTTACTATTATTTCTTGTAGTTCATTCTCCATCACTGATATTATGTCACTATCTATTTTTTTTACCTTTCGAGCCATGGCCGGCCCATAGGGCATAGACCCAGATACTATTTTTCTTTTTCAAAATTTTCTTTCCAGCAGTCTCAATCCTTACAAAGATATTTTATCAAATCTCACCATTTGTCTCTGTTCTGTGCAAGCATCTCAATCTCATTGAGGTAGCCGATTCCTGCTGCCTTTGCCTCTTTGATCAATGTTTTTCTCAGTGTTTCTCTGGGTCGGCCTATTTTCCTCCTAGCTGTTGTTTCCCACATGAGAGTTTGCTTTGTTATTATCTCTTCTCATCACATGTCCAACATATGACCATCGTCTTTTCTTGATTACTGAAGATATTAGTGATTGATTGGCGATTTCTCTAATTTCCTCATTTGTTTTGAATTTGTTCCACGCTATACCAAATATTTTCCTTAGACATTTATTTTCAAATGCGTTCAACTTTGTTTCTATGTCTCTTGTTGTTTTCCATCTCTTGTATGCATATGCAAGGGTTGATAGTATGTCTTATTTGAATAGTCTAAGTTTTGTGTACTGATGAGTTTTGATTTCCACATCTTCTCAAGGCTTTTAAAGAACATTGCTGCTTTAGCTATTCTGATTCTAATTTCTTTATTTGTCACTGCTGTTAACTTATTATGACTGTCATCCACGTATTGCAGATTGTTTATGTTGTGACCATTGACTTCAGTTCCTTTTTTCTCTACTATTAATCTCATAATATTTTTGCTGTAAAGTGAAAACAAATCTGGCGAGAGAATACAACCATGTCTCTCTCCTTGTTTTATAAATTGGAACTGTCCTGTTTGGTTGCCAATTCTCATGGCTGCTGTTTGTTGCCAATTCTTATGGCTGCTGTTTGTTACCATGCAATACCTTTTTTTTTTCTCAGATCCTTGCTTTCGATGCTTTTTTTGCAGCATATTGATCATATGATTTCTTTATCATAAGACTTTACAACTAACCATCTCCTTTTGTATGTGATTTCTTTATCATAAGACTTTACAACTAACCATCTCCTTTTGTATGTGATTTCTTTATCATAAGACTTTATAACTAACCATCTCCTTTTGTATGTGATTTCTTTATCACAAGGACATTTAAATAAAATTGTACCTTTGAACAAATCATCTAGCAACATTTCACATTGACACAAACCAATAAATGTTCATCTTTGAATTGTTGTGCAGGTATGATGACTGAAGGTTCAACTTACTCCACTGATGGTGCCATGAATTTTGGAGGAGAGTCTGGTATGAGGGAAGAATGTGGTCTGTTTGGTGTGGTTTCTACTGGCAACTGGACACAGGATACCAACCTGTCTCATCTCATTCACCTGGGTCTTGTCGGTCTGCAGCACAGGTAAGGTTTTTCTGTTGCATTGAGTCTGTCAAGCTTTAGACAGTCCACAGCGAAACTAATATAGCCAGTTTCTCAGTTTTGATGCACTTGTTTGCATGTACAGAGACAATACCGAGATTATGGCTGCTGTTATTTGTAATGTTAAGTGTACGCCTCATGTCGCTCTCCCATTATGTGTTATAATTCTATTTTCCCTTTAGAACATAGGCAGACACATCTTGAAACCTTACATCTTCTACTTCTTTTCTCTTTTCACTGATACCTAAAAGGTGTCGTGGTTTATATCATTAGTCGTTCTTGTGCTGCTCGAATTGTCTGAATTAGTGATTTTCCTTTGTTGTTACATGTCTCTGTCACTGCATCTATCCATCTTCTTCTGGGTCTTCCTCTTGGTCTTTTTCCATGCATTCTCGAGAAGAACGCCCTTGATGGTGATTGGTGAGGATTCATTCTGACCAGGTGACCAAACCATTTAAGTTGTTGTTGTTCTATATATTCTTGGCAGGTATATATTCTTGGCAGGAACCTTACATCCACTGTTCTAAATGTAAACACAAACCACCTCATTAACACACTTCCCATTCATTTAGACAAAAGTACTTTTTTCTTCAGTCAGCAACTTGGACATGCTGTTGGTTGGAGGAAGTTATACTGATGATTGTATGAGATTGTTAATACTGATGATTGTATGAGATTGTTAATACTGATGATTGTATGAGATTGTTAATACTGATGATTGTATGAGATTGTTAATACTGATGATTGTATGAGATTGTTGATACTGATGATTGTATGAGATTGTTGATACTGATGATTGTATGAGATTGTTAATACTGATGATTGTATGAGATTGTTAATACTGATGATTGTATGAGATTGTTGATACTGATGATTGTATGAGATTGTTAATACTGATGATTGTATGAGATTGTTGATACTGATGATTGTATGAGATTGTTAATACTGATGATTGTATGAGATTGTTGATACTGATGATTGTATGAGATTGTTAATACTGATGATTGTATGAGATTGTTAATACTGATGATTGTATGAGATTGTTAATACTGATGATTGTATGAGATTGTTAATACTGATGATTGTATGAGATTGTTAATACTGATGAATGTATGAGATTGTTAGCAAGGAAACATTGAAAGGTAACACATGTTGGCAGCAATAACTGATGAAATATGAACATAAAGGTAACACATGTTGGCAGCAATAACTGATGAAATATGAACATAAAGGTAACACATGTTGGCAGCAATAACTGATGAAATATGAACATAAAGGTAACACATGTTGGCAGCAATAACTGATGAAATATGAACATAAAGGTAAGGATGTTAGGATAATGTTTCTTGTTGTCCTAAATAATATTTCCTGTTGTCCTAGATTTTGTTTGCCTATATTTAGCAACCCACTCAGAATGAATGTTTTAATTTGTCTTAGAGGCCAGGAAAGTGCAGGCATGGTGACCTCGATGGGAGGGCCAGGAGATGTATTTGTGACAAGGAAGGCCATGGGTCTGGTTAATGCTGCATTTTCTGATGAAGATATTGCTCAGTTAAAAGGCAATCTAGGAGTAGGTCAGTAAATGTTTCTCTTTGTTGTTTAATAATCTCAGACAATTGACAGAAAATGTAGACTTAAGATGATCTGAATGACGTCTGTTGTGAAGCTCTGTATTAAGTGTTGTCTTATCATTGACGTCTGTTGTGAAGCTCTGTATTAAGTGTTGTCTTATCATTGACGTCTGTTGTGAAGCTCTGTATTAAGTGTTGTCTTATCATTGACGTCTGTTGTGAAGCTCTGTATTAAGTGTTGTCTTATCATTGACGTCTATTGTGAAGCTCTGTATTAAGTGTTGTCTTATCATTGACGTCTGTTGTGAAGCTCTGTATTAAGTGTTGTCTTATCATTGACGTCTGTTGTGAAGCTCTGTATTAAGTGTTGTCTTATCATTGACTTCTGTTGTGAAGCTCTGTATTAAGTGTTGTCTTATCATTGACGTCTGTTGTGAAGCTCTGTATTAAGTGTTGTCTTATCATTGACTTCTGTTGTGAAGCTCTGTATTAAGTGTTGTCTTATCATTGACGTCTGTTGTGAAGCTCTGTATTAAGTGTTGTCTTATCATTGACGTCTGTTGTGAAGCTCTGTATTAAGTGTTGTCTTATCATTGACGTCTGTTGTGAAGCTCTGTATTAAGTGTTGTCTTATCATTGACGTCTGTTGTGAAGCTCTGTATTAAGTGTTGTCTTATCATTTACTTCTGTTGTGAAGCTCTGTATTAAGTGTTTCTTAATCATTGACTTCTATTGTGAAGCTCTGTATTAAGTGTTTCTTAATCATTAACTTCTGTTGTAAAGGTCTATATTAAGTGTTTCTTAATCATTAACTTCTGTTGTAAAGGTCTATATTAAGTGTTTCTTAATCATTAACTTCTGTTGTAAAGGTCTATATTAAGTGTTTCTTAATCATTAACTTCTGCTGTGAAGCTCAGCATTAAGTGTTTCTTATCATTGACGTCTGTTGTGAAGCTCTGTATTAAGTGTTGTCTTATCATTGACGTCTGTTGTGAAGCTCTGTATTAAGTGTTGTCTTATCATTGACTTCTGTTGTGAAGCTCTGTATTAAGTGTTGTCTTATCATTGACGTCTGTTGTGAAGCTCTGTATTAAGTGTTGTCTTATCATTGACTTCTGTTGTGAAGCTCTGTATTAAGTGTTGTCTTATCATTGACGTCTGTTGTGAAGCTCTGTATTAAGTGTTGTCTTATCATTGACGTCTGTTGTGAAGCTCTGTATTAAGTGTTGTCTTATCATTGACGTCTGTTGTGAAGCTCTGTATTAAGTGTTGTCTTATCATTGACGTCTGTTGTGAAGCTCTGTATTAAGTGTTGTCTTATCATTTACTTCTGTTGTGAAGCTCTGTATTAAGTGTTTCTTAATCATTGACTTCTATTGTGAAGCTCTGTATTAAGTGTTTCTTAATCATTAACTTCTGTTGTAAAGGTCTATATTAAGTGTTTCTTAATCATTAACTTCTGTTGTAAAGGTCTATATTAAGTGTTTCTTAATCATTAACTTCTGTTGTAAAGGTCTATATTAAGTGTTTCTTAATCATTAACTTCTGTTGTGAAGGTCTGTATTAACTCTTTCAGGACAGGAACAGGAAACAGGAATTTTCAGATTTGGACCAGGTTAATTTTCCTGTTTCATCTGACTACTTCACACAATAATTTAGATGAATGTGGCATGTGTTATACATCACCGGAAAGGGAAATGGATACAGAAAATGAAAATAGCAATATATTTATGATAGGTGATTATTTAAAGGAATAAATATATTTTTAAAAATATAAAATATCCATGGTAGATAATTTTTAATGTAAAATATTGTAATTCACTTACCCTTTTCCATGTTTATTTGTGTTGCTATCCATTTGTCTTGAAATATTACACAACATAATCCAAATTCCTCCAAAATACAGTTTATTTGATGAATTTATGTCCACAAATAACAAAATTATGTACATTTTTGTAAATGATCCCGGAATGAAAAATATTACAAATTTGTGTACATCACAACAATATTATTTACAAGTCAAGTTTATTATTTTTATTTACACAACTGGACTTGTGTGTGATACTCCCTAAAGCATGTTTTAGCGCACAGATGTGGCTTATCCGGAAAACCTGTACAGTAATAGCTGCTTCGTTTTCTTACTTTCCACTGCTCAAAACAATGAACACACTGCAGGTCTTTCCCATCAAAATCAATTAGATGGATGGCACCCCGATATTTCTGCAGTTTCATGTTCCATGATTTTTTCCCCGGCTGGGATAAAACAACTTGAAGAAGATTGTTAGGTGCATCTGCTCCTACTATGCTACACAATTCGTTAATAAGCAGCTCCTTGAAATCTGCAAATGGCATAGGCTTTTTGGTGTTAGGGCGGCTCAAGTTATACAAAATATAATTATTGAGTTGTGTGATTTCAATTATCCACATAAATATTTTCTTCCACCACTTGACTGTCTTCCTTGTGTGGTTCCTATAATATGAGATCATTTGGTCTACTCTGTCACATCCATTCGTTGAGTGGTTGTAGCTATGGATGGGTGATGGCTTCCTGACTTGACTACTACTTTGAGTTCTGACCTCATATGTGACACTTCCATGTGTTGTCACCAATTGGCAGGTTTTTTTTTATCCCTCCAGCCGACACACATAACTTGCTCCTCATCATTGATGAACCACTTTGCCTCATTCACTGATATTTTTTTAAATTTTGACTTCTGCTGGAAATCCGTGTCTGTTGGAATTTAGCGTTCCAGTGTAGTTGTGAGTTTTCTGCCGCAGAAATTGAACAAGTGGCAGGGAAGTATAATATCGGTCAGCAAACAAATGTTGATGATCTGTGATGCCTTCCAGTAACTTGTCGAAAACAAACTTTGACAGCATGTGATGAATGTGGGCCTGTTTCAGACCTATAAGCTGTGTCCGCACCAAAATATACCAGGAGGTTGAAAACGTATCCGGTGATCGAGTCACAAAGTCTGTATGATTTTATATGATATTTTTTTGGCTTACTGGCATTGTAATGCTTGTACTTAAATCTTCCCTTGTAGCCTATAACCATTTCATCGATGCAGATATTTTCAAACGGATCAAATGCTTCTTGAAATTTTTCTATCAATGAATTGATGAACGGCTCAATTTTACATTTTCCAGCCGCATCAGGAACAGCCGCCTGAAGCATAGATTGATAAATCAGTAAAAATCTGGTCTGACTAAACATGCACCTAAACCAAGGACTACTTTTATATGATTGAATGGACCAGTAATCCTTTATAGAATGTGTTGCATTCATTCCCATAGCAATCAGGACTGCCAGAAACGGAAAAAAAGTCTTACGGTCCAGTGGTGTCCATTTAGTGAAAATTGAATACCTGTGTACAGGAGTACTCAATTCCATTTTTTGCTGAGCATAATTGTTGATATTTTGAATCAGACTGTCAACAATTGTGTCAGTTAACAGGCTCAGAAAATACTTGCAAGGTGAAGCATTTTCTGGAAGATCTAACTTACATCCAGAATTTACAATTTTGAAGCTAGATTTTCCAATGGTATCTCCATCTCTGGCTTCATGCCACCCATCAGCAGGCTTCCTAGCCACATCTGTCCTGTCAGCTTTGGCTGACAGAATAGTATCAGTTTCATCATCAGAATCACTGCCACTCGATTCCTCTGAGTCACTGATAGTGCTAGACTGGAGGCGCTTGACTTCCCACTACGCTTACTTATATCATGACCATCATTATCACCACAAAAACTGTCATCCGAATCTGAATAGTCAATTTCTGAATCACTCAATAACAATGTTTTGAACATAGATCTAGCTTGTTCCGCACTATATCGTTTTGGGCAAGAAGTACCAGCAGTGGTGGACATGGCCATTATATGACAGAAATTTCAGAAATAAACAATGAATATAAATTAACAACTTTCCAACATTCAAAACTTTGACCATGCCACTATAAACAGAAAGATCAAGAGAAAGAACTCTCCTACTTCCGGAAATCAAGTATTGGTTGAAATAAAAATTAAAATCAGTGAAAACGAATCAAATATTCAGCTACACCCAAAATAACCGACGTGTCGGTGAGTGGTTAGAACTGATCAATTTTAAAGAACCGAGGTGTCGGATAATAGTCAGGAAAGAGTTAAGTGTTTCTTATCATTGACTTCTGCTGTGAAGCTCAGCATTAAGTGTTTCTTATCATTGACTTCTGCTGTGAAGCTCAGCATTAAGTGTTTCTTATCATTGACTTTTGTTGTGAAGCTCAGCATTAAGTGTTTCTTATCATTGACTTCTGTTGTGAAGCTCAGCATTAAGTGTTTCTTATCACTGACTTCTGCTGTGAAGCTCAGCATTAAGTGTTTCTTATCATTGACTTTTGTTGTGAAGCTCAGCATTAAGTGTTTCTTATCATTGGTTGGATTCTGTTTATTCTACGATTGGATGTGATATTTTTAAGTGTGATAACTTTGTAACTGCATGAATAATAACTTTATGTGTAAGTGTATGGTAACTATGTATGTATGTATGTATAATAACTTTATGTGTAAGTGTATGGTAACTATGTATGTATAATAACTTTATGTGTTAGTGTATAGTAATTCTATGCTTGTATGATAACTTTATGTGAAACTTATGGTAATTCTATGTATGAATGATAATTTTAAGTATGGTATTTGTGTTGCAGGTCATGTCCGCTACTCCACTCAAGGCCTGTCTGACACCACAAACATCCAGCCTTTTGTTGTGGAAAGTTTGCATGGACTCATTGCAGTGGCCCACAATGGAGAGTTAGTTAATGCAAGACACCTGAAACAGAAGGTATTACTTTACATTAGTTCATGTAAGACACCTGAAACAGAAGGTATTATTTTACATTAGTTCATGTAAGACACCTAAAACAGAAGGTATTACTTTACATTAGTTCATGTAAGACACCTGAAACAGAAGGTATTACTTTACATTAGTTCATGTAAGACACCTGAAACAGAAGGTATTACTTTACATTAGTTCATGTAAGACACCTGAAACAGAAGGTATTACTTTACATTAGTTCATGTAAGACACCTGAAACAGAAGGTATTACTTTACATTAGTTCATGTAAGACACCTGAAACAAGGTATTACTTTACATTAGTTCATGTAAGACACCTGAAACAGAAGGTATTACTTTACATTAGTTCATGTAAGACACCTGAAACAGAAGGTATTACTTTACATTAGTTCATGTAAGACACCTGAAACAGAAGGTATTACTTTACATTAGTTCATGTAAGACACCTGAAACAAGCTTTACATTAGTTCATGTAAGACACCTGAAACAGAAGGTATTACTTTACATTAGTTCATGTAAGACACCTGAAACAGAATGTATTACTTTACATTAGTTCATGTAAGACACCTGAAACAAGGTATTACTTTACATTAGTTCATGTAAGACACCTGAAACAGAAGGTATTACTTTACATTAGTTCATGTAAGACACCTGAAACAAGGTATTTAGGATTTTAGTGGTGTTATTTTTTTGGGTATAGGGAACTGATAACTACATGAGTGGAAGTGTTATGTTGGATATAGAGAACTGATAACTACATGAGTGGAAGTGTTATGTTGGATATAGGGGACTGATAACTACATGAGTGGAAGTGTTATGTTGGATATAGGGGACTGATAACTACATGAGTGGAAGTGTTATGTTGGATATAGGGGACTGATAACTACATGAGTGGAAGTGTTATGTTGGATATAGGGGACTGATAACTACATGAGTGGAAGTGTTATGTTGGATATAGGGGACTGATAACTACATGAGTGGAAGTGTTATGTTGGATATAGGGGACTGATAACTACATGAGTGGAAGTGTTATGTTGGATATAGGGGACTGATAACTACATGAGTGGAAGTGTTATGTTGGATATAGGGGACTGATAACTACATGAGTGGAAGTGTTATGTTGGATATAGGGGACTGATAACTACATGAGTGGAAGTGTTATGTTGGATATAGGGGACTGATAACTACATGAGTGGAAGTGTTATGTTGGATATAGGGGACTGATAACTACATGAGTGGAAGTGTTATGTTGGATATAGGGGACTGATAACTACATGAGTGGAAGTGTTATGTTGGATATAGGGGACTGATAACTACATGAGTGGAAGTGTTGTTATTAAAGATTCAGTGGTGTAGTTCTCCCTTAACAATCATGACATTGACATGGAAACACTGAAGGTATAAATGAGTGCCAACGATGTGACCAGGGTTCAGGTTGATGAGGCAGCTGGGAACTCAGTTTGATCGCATGTTACGAAGCATTACCTGTGTTATGGAACCATACTTGAGATGTGAACTATTTTCTTCTTTCAGCTCTTAAAGCATGGAGTTGGTTTGTCCAGTGGGTCAGACAGTGAGCTCATTGTCCAGCTGTTGACACACATGCCTGACTGTGGGGAACCCAACGGAGCCAACTGGGTTGGCAGGTTAGTGATAGTAGTGGATGTTGTCAACTATACCATTAAATGATTACATCTATTTGGGTGCTGTAATACAGGCATGTGTGAGGCTCAAATGATTACATCAGGATGTATTGGCTGCTGTAATATAGGCAGATGTGAGGCTCAAGAGATTACATCAGGATGTAGTGGCTGCTGTAATATAGGCAGGTGTGAGGCTCAAATGATTACATCAGGATGTATTGGCTGCTGTAATATAGGCAGATGTGAGGCTCAAGCGATAACATCAGGATGTATTGGTGGCTGTAATATAGGCAGGTGTGAGGCTCAAATGATTACATCAGGATGTTTTGGTGGCTGTAATATAGGCAGGTGTGAGGTTCAAGTGATTACATCAGGATGTATTGGCTGCTGTAATATAGGCAGATGTGAGGCTCAAGCGATAACATCAGGATGTATTGGTGGCTGTAATATAGGCAGGTGTGAGGCTCAAATGATTACATCAGGATGTTTTGGTGGCTGTAATATAGGCAGGTGTGAGGCTCAAGTGATTACATCAGGATGTTTTGGTGACTGTAGTATAGGCAGATGTGAGGCTAAATGATTACACCAGGATGTATTGGCGGCTGTAGTATAAGCAGATGTGAGGCTCAAGTGATTACATCAGGATGTATTGGTGGCTGTAATATAGGCAGGTGTGAGGCTCAAATGATTACATCAGGATGTATTGGCGGCTGTAGTATAAGCAGATGTGAGGCTCAAGTGATTACATCAGGATGTATTGATGGCTGTAATATAGGCTTGTGTGAGGCTCAAGTGATTACATCAGGATGTTTTGCTGGCTGTAATATAGGCAGGTGTGAGGCTCAAGTGATTACATCAGGATGTTTTGGTGACTGTAGTATAGGCAGATGTGAGGCTAAATGATTACACCAGGATGTATTGGTGGCTGTAATATAGGCAGGTGTGAGGCTCAAGTGATTACATCAGGATGTATTGGTGGCTGTAATATAGGCAGATGTGAGGCTAAATGATTACAGCAGGATGTATTGATGGCTGTAATATAGGTAGGTGTGAGGCTAAATGATTACATCAGGATGTATTGATGGCTGTAATATAGGCAGATGTGAGGCTAAATGATTACATCAGGATGTATTGATGGCTGTAATATAGGTAGGTGTGAGGCTAAGTGATTACATCAGGATGTATTTGTGGCTGTAATATAGGTAGGTGTGAGGCTCAAATGATTACATCAGGATGTATTGATGGCTGTAATATAGGTAGGTGTGAGGCTAAATGATTACATCAGGATGTATTGGTGGCTGTAATATAGGTAGGTGTGAGGCTAAATGATTACATCAGGATGTATTGGTGGCTGTAATGTAGGCAGGTGTGAGGCTCAACAACCCTTTGTAATTCTGCTAAATGAAATGCTGCTAATAACGCATTTGAGGTAGCTGAGCATACTGACGAACTGTATGAATAGACATTGTAACATGCCCAGTCCATGTGGTCACATTTCATGTCATAAAACAATCTGAGCAAGGAAATCCACATTTTAGTGTGAACACACATCTGTGTGTCAACATTTCAAAAGAAAATACTATTTTTAGATCTTCTAATGTTACAATTAAGTTGTAGTAATTTTTACTATGCTATCATAAACACATGAGTCACAGATAGGTAAAGGTAAAGGTACAGTACGAGACTTGAACCGGCGTCTTAGCACGCGAGTTTACACCCATATGTGCTCGGCCGCCTATCCAGAAATGTTCGGATATTTCTGTATAGTGTCGCCTCAAGCATCGAAACTCAGATGCGAAGCGACATTCCTCACCTTCCCAGGATAATACCCTGGTACCCATTTCTGCCAACGGCTGGGTCGACCGTGGGGGTATTTTTTTATTTTTACAACCACGAGTACAATTCACACTGCTCCCAGCGGGAATCGAACACGGGTTGTCCGAACGTCGCTAGTCTAGTCGGGTGGTTTTCCCAACTAGGCTACCGAGGCCCCCTCACAGATAGGTATCATAATGTAGGGTTAATTATGATAGTCCTGTGTGATAATATTAGTGTCAATTATGATAGTTTGTGTGATAATATTAGTGTGTTAATGACCACTGTCCATGCACTTTAATTATGGTCCTGTGTTATGAGATTTAAAAAGGCAGTGGCAGTTATTTTGTGTCCGACAGTGTTATTTTGTGTCTGAAAGTCGTTATTTTGTGTCTGACACTGACAGTTATTATGTGTCTGGCTGTGACAGTTGTTATTTTGTGTCTGGCGGTCGTTATTTTGTGCCTGAAAGTCGTTATTTTGTGTCTGACACTGACAGTTATTATGTGTCTGGCTGTGACAGTTGTTATTTTGTGTCTGGCGGTCGTTATTTTGTGTCTGGCGGTCGTTATTTTGTGTCTGGCGGTCATTATTTTGTCTGACACTGACCGTTGTTATTATGTGTCTGACAGTGACAGCTGTTATTTTGTGTCTGACACTGACAGTTGTTATTATGTGTGACACTGACAGTTGTTATTTTGTGTCTGACACTGACAGTTGTTATTATGTGTCTGGCTGTTGCTATTTTATGTCTGACACTGACAGTTGTTATTATGTGTCTGACAGTGACGCTGTTATTTTGTGTCTGACACTGACAGTTGTTATTTTGTGTCTGACACTGACAGTTGTTATTTTGTGTCTGATAGTGACAGTTGTTATTTTATGTCTGACAGTGACAGTTGTTATTTTATGTCTGACAGTGACAATTGTTATTTTGTGTCTGATAGTAACAGTTGTTATTTTGTGTCTGATAGTAACAGTTGTTATTTTGTGTCTGATAGTAACAGTTGTTATTTTGTGTCTGATAGTAACAGTTGTTATTTTGTCTGGCTGTTGCTATTTTATGTATGACAATTGCTATTTTGTGTCTGGATGTTGCTATTTTATGTATGACAATTGCTATTTTGTGTCTGGCTGTTGCTATTTTATGATTGACAATTGCTATTTTGTCTGACCAGGATCAGAAAGATGATGAAGGAGACCATAGCGTCCTACTCCCTTCTAATCATGCACAAAGATCACATTTGGGCTGTCAGGGATCCGTACGGCAATCGCCCCTTGTGCATCGGCAAATTGCTGCCCACAGATGCTGTTACAGGTAAATGATATAAGCTGTACCTTGTGGCTGTAGGCAGTCTTAAATTCTATATTTTGATATCTCCTGACAACTCTTTCCTTGTTAATATCTCCTGACAACTCTTTCCTTGTTGATATCTCCTGACAACTCTTTCCTTGTTGATATCTCCTGACAACTCTTTCCTTGTTGATATCTCCTGACAACTCTTTCCTTGTTGATATCTCCTGACAACTCTTTCCTTGTTGATATCTCCTGACAACTCTTTCCTTGTTGATATCTCCTGACAACTCTTTCCTTGTTGATATCCCCTGACAACTCTTTCCTTGTTGATATCTCCTGACAACTCTTTCCTTTGTTGATATCTCCTGACAACTCTTTCCTTGTTGATATCTCCTGACAACTCTTTCCTTTGTTGATATCTCCTGACAGGTAGGATCAGACAACAGAGGCTTCGAAGAGATTATAGGAAAACATGGACTTGGGATATAAACGAGAATGGAGAGATATTTGTGAATTTCTGCGCCCTTAATCAAGTGAGCCTAGGAGGAACAATATTCCAACATAAAGGAATACATAAAGCTACATGGGTGTCACCAGATCATAGAACGGAAAATCAAATTGATCACATATGTATTAATAATAAGTTTAAGTCATCCTTACAGGATGTAAAAGTATATAGAGGGGCAGATACAGCTTCTGATCATCATCTTCTGATAGCTAAACTTTTCAATTAAACTAAAAAGGTATACTACAACGAATAAGGGTAGAAAGTTTTTTAATGTAGGGTTTCTAAAAGAACAAGGAATTAAAGATAAATTCACAGTCACAATATCAAACAAATACCAAGTTCTCCAACAACTAGAAAATACAATAAATATAGAAGAGCATTGGAAACAGGTAAAAGATATATGGAAAGAGACATGCGAAGAAACACTAGGGAAAAGAGAACGCCAGAATAAGGCATGGATGACAGCAGAGACCCTGGATAAAATTAAAGAAAGAAAGAACAAGAAAGCAGACATAAATAAAAGCAAAACGAGAAGTAATAAAGCCAAGACACAGGAAGCTTACACAGAGGTGAACAAAGAAGTGAGAAGATGCGTTAAAATGGATAAGAGGAAATATATAGATGAACTAGCTAAAGAGGCAGAAGAAGCAGCAAATAAAGGGAATATGAAAGAACTGTACAACAGCACAAAGAAATTAAGTGGAAAATACAAACAGATCAATGCGTTTATTAAAGATAAGAAAGGAAATCTGCTTAGTAATATAAGGGAACAAATGGAGCGATGGAAAGAGCACTTTGAAGAACTTTTGAATAGACCCGGCTCAAATAATCCTCCAGATATACTACCAGCAGAAGAAGAGTTATACGTTAACTGTGGAAAACCAAGCATGGAAAAAATAAGGAAAGCCATCAAACTATTAAAAAATGGTAAAGCCACAGGACCAGATGAAACTCCTTCGGAAGCCATCAAAGCAGATATTAACACCTCTACCAAGATGCTACATAATCTATTAGATAAAATTTGGGAGAGGGAAGAAATACCTAAAGACTGGAAAGAAGGTTATATGATCAAACTACCAAAGAAAGGAAGTTTACAGGAGTGCACAAATTATAGGGGAATTATGCTACTATCAGTGCCAGGAAAAATATTAAGCAGAATCATTCTGGAGAGACTAAAAGAGGCCATAGAGAAACATTTGAGAGATAAACAAGCAGGTTTTAGGAAGAACAGATCATGTGCTGATAAAATAACTACTCTACGTATAATAGTTGAACAAAGTTTACAACTAAAATCCCCACTTTATATTGGATTCATAGATTACGAAAAGGCATTTGATAGTTTAGACAGAAGAATGCTTTGGAAGTTGCTGAGTCATTACGGAATCCCCATAAATTTTATTAACCTGATAAAAACAATGTATGGAGGAACGAAATGTAGTGTGGTGCATGAAGGACAGATTACAGAAGCATTTGAAATAAGAACAGGAGTATGGCAGGGATGCCTTCTGTCTCCATTTCTCTTTCGGACAGGTTGGCTAGCTGCGCTGTCTTTGAAGATGGTCAACCAATTGATCAGGCAGACATCATTAATGCCCTCCGATATGTCGGAAGGCCACATTACTTTGACAACTATGAGTTCATGTGATATCTTTGGATGAAAGAAATGGGAGTTAAGATGGGTACAGCCAGAAATGAGAATCTTAGTGGGCGTGTAAGAAGACTTATCAACCAACACAGAACTGGAGTCGTCAGGCACTGGACAATTCGGGACTTGCTGAGTAGGGGATCTGAGCACCTATAGACATCTTCAGAGTGCAATCATGATGACCCGCAAATAACTCAATATTTTGTTTGTGAATTTCATTTCCAGCACTCTGGAAAGAGCCAGGTAGGACAACCTAGTTGTTAGTGTTTGATGTTTGAATATTAATATCAAGTAGATAAGTGTGTCAGGTATTGTAACCAGTAGATAGGTGTGTCAGGTATTGTAACCAGTAGATAAGTGTGTTAGGTATTGTAACCAGTAGATAGTTGTATCAGGTATTGTAACCAGTAGATAGGTGTGTCAGGTATTGTAATCAGTAGATAGGTGTGTCAGGTATTGTAACCAGTAGATAGGTGTGTCAGGTATTGTAACCAGTAGATAGGTGTGTCAGGTATTGTAACCAGTAGATAGGTGTGTCAGGTTTTCTAACCAGTAGATAGGTGTGTCAGGTATTGTAATCAGTAGATAGGTGTGTCAGGTATTGTAATCAGTAGATAGGTGTGTCAGGTATTGTAATCAGTAGATAGGTGTGTCAGGTATTGTAACCAGTAGATAGGTGTGTCAGGTATTGTAACCAGTAGATAGGTGTGTCAGGTATTGTAACCAGTAGATAGGTGTGTCAGGTTTTCTAACCAGTAGATAGCTGTCATATATTGTAACCATTAGGTAGGTGTGTCTATTGTAACCAGTAGATAGGTGTGTCAGGTATTGTAACCAGTAGATAGGTGTGTCTATTGTAACCAGTAGATAGGTGTGTCAGGTATTGTAACCAGTAGATAGGTGTGTCTATTGTAACCAGTAGATAGGTGTGTCAGGTATTACTATACCAGTAGATGTGTAGGATGTTATTTTCTTTAATAACTGTTGCATACAAATGTTAAAGAATGTATTTGTACAACTTGACACTGTAGACACACATGACAGAACAATGTCTGCAGCTGTCTTCTATAGGGAAAAACTGAATAAAAATCTTGCAATTAGAAAAGCTTTCAGCAAAATGAGTAATAACACAGCTACATCCTGGGGAACAAACAAAAAGATCCTAAAACAAGTAAGCTGGAGCAGTCAGATCCATCATGGAATGTCTCTGGGCAACAGCAGCCATGATGAACCTGGGAAGTTAGACCAGTCCAAAAAAGCAACTCACAAAAGCAGGTAGGAGCCTTCAACAGTCCAACCAACCCACAGAGCTTCAAAGAAATACAAGCATTCCCGAAACAAGCAAGAAAACAATGGAGAAAGTTATAAGGAAAATATAAGCCATAACATAGTAGCTTAAACAAACTCAGCAGCCCAAGATATTCAGACTCAGATCAGATCATTCAGTTGAGGTGGCTTCAGAGTAAACCTGCACAAGATAGGACTAAGTGGCTTTGTAACATGTGACTGTGGAACATTAGCTCTAGAGCATATCCTACATGACTGTACCTCTCTCAACACTGGAGCATCCAAACTCTAGAGCATATCCTACAAGACTGTGGCTCTCTCAACACTGGAGCATCCAAACTCTAGAGCATATCCTACAGGACTGTAACTCTCTCAACACAGGAGCATCCAAACTCTAGCGCTTATCCTACAAGACTAACTCTCTCAACACTGGAGCATCCAAACTCTAGAGCATATCCTACAAGACTGTAACTCTCTCGACACTGGAGCATCCAAACTCTATCGCTTATCCTACAAGACTAACTCTCTCAACACAGGAGCATCCAAACTCTAGAGCATATCCTACAAGACTGTAACTCTCTCAACACAGGAGCATCCAAACTCTAGAGCATATCCTACAAGACTGTAACTCTCTCAACACAGGAGCATCCAAACTCTAGCGCTTATCCTACAAGACTAACTCTCTCAACACTGGAGCATCCAAACTCTAGAGCATATCCTACAAGACTGCGGCTCTCTCAACACTGGAGCATCCAAACTCTATAGCATATCCTACAGGACTGTAACTCTCTCAACACAGGAACATTAGCTCTAGAGCATATCCTACAAGACTGTAACTCTCTCAACACAGGAGCATCCAAACTCTAGAGCATATCCTACAAGACTGTAACTCTCTCAACACTGGAGCATCCAAACTCTAGAGCATATCCCACAAGACTGTGGCTCTCTCAACACTGGAGCATCCAAACTCTAGAGCATATCCTACAGGACTGTAACTCTCTCAACACTGGAGCATCCAAACTCTAGCGCATATCCTACAAGACTGTGACTCTCTCAACACTGGAGCATCCAAACTCTAGAGCATATCCTACAGGACTGTAACTCTCTCAACACTGGAGCATCCAAACTCTAGCGCATATCCTACAAGACTGTGGCTCTCTCAACACTGGAGCATCCAAACTCTAGAGCATATCCTACAAGACTGTAACTCTCTCAACACTTGAGCATCCAGACAAACTCCAGAGCATATCCTCTAGGACTGTAGCACTGTCAACACTCTAAGAAAACAAATATGTGCCTCAGAGACAACCCTGCATGACAAGTTATGGGGAACTGGTGAGATCAAAATGCACAAAGTTCTTTGCAATGTCTTGTTCATGACCCAAGCTGGCCTAAATGTCTCAACACTCAACAATAGCCCATCAATGAACAAATAGAAAAGTAATAACCAAATCATAGCTACTAAATGTTTGTGTAAATAGTGAATCACTGTCCTCAGTTTGAGAAAGAACAAATATGTTAGGAAACAAAATAAATGATACCATTTTATGTTTATCATTTGGTAGAATTTCTATGATGAGGTTAGATCAAGGCAAGGACACACTTTAAGTGTTTGATTTTGTCATCTTTGGTTTTTACTTTTCTCTTTTATTTGCTTGTGTTTCATGTTTCATTTGTTTGTGTTTCTTGTTTCTTGTTTTATTTGTTTGTGTTTCTTGTTTCATGTTTCTTGTTTTATTTGTTTGTGTTTCATGTGTTTTCTGTTTTATTTGCCCCAGATAAGTCTCATTTGTTCAGAAACCTATATAGTGTTGCATGGTGAGATTTGTTTTCAGTGAGAGAAACAATATTCTTGAATGTTGTCATGAAATATATCGGCCACGTACATGTACAGCTCTTTGTACAAAACTACACGGAATATAGTACAAAAATAATGTTACGTAGTTTAGTCGATGGATCACACTTGTTGCCTTTTGGACATATCCATAAGTGTGCAGATCTCCTCACCAGTATGTCCCTCAGTGTATGGAGACTGACGACCCCAGTATGTCTCTCAGTGTATGGAGACTGACGACCCCAGTATGTCCCTCAGTGTATGGAGACTGACGACCCCAGTATGTCTCTCAGTGTATGGAGACTGACGACCCCAGTATGTCTCTCAGTGTATGGAGACTGACGACCCCAGTATGTCCCTCAGTGTATGGAGACTGACGACCCCAGTATGTCCCTCAGTGTATGGAGACTGACGACCCCAGTATGTCCCTCAGTGTATGGAGACTGACGACCCCAGTATGTCTCTCAGTGTATGGAGACTGACGACCCCAGTATGTCCCACAGTGTATGGAGACTGACGACCCCAGTATGTCCCTCAGTGTATGGAGACTGACGACCCCAGTATGTCTCTCAGTGTATGGAGACTGACGACCCCAGTATGTCCCTCAGTGTATGGAGACTGACGACCCCAGTATGTCCCTCAGTGTATGGAGACTGACGACCCCAGTATGTCTCTCAGTGTATGGAGACTGACGACCCCAGTATGTCCCTCAGTGTATGGAGACTGACGACCCCAGTATGTCTCTCAGTGTGTGGAGACTGACGACCCCAGTATGTCTCTCAGTGTGTGGAGACTGACGACCCCAGTATGTCTCTCAGTGTGTGGAGACTGACGACCCCAGTATGTCTCTCATTGTGTGGAAACTGACGACCCCAGTATGTCCCTCAGTGTGTGGAGACTGACGACCCCAGTATGTCTCTCATTGTGTGGAGACTGACGACCCCAGTATGTATCTCAGTGTGTGGAGACTGACGACCCCAGTATGTCCCTCAGTGTGTGGAGACTGACGACCCCAGTATGTCCCTCAGTGTGTGGAGACTGACGACCCCAGTATGTCCCTCAGTGTATGGAGACTGACGACCCCAGTATGTCCCTCAGTGTGTGGAGACTGACGACCCCAGTATGTCCCTCAGTGTGTGGAGACTGACGACCCCAGTATGTCCCTCAGTGTGTGGAGACTGACGACCCCAGTATGTCCCTCAGTGTGTGGAGACTGACGACCCCAGTATGTCCCTCAGTGTGTGGAGACTGACGACCCCAGTATGTCCCCCAGTGTGTGGAGACTGACGACCCCAGTATGTCCCTCAGTGTGTGGAGACTGACGACCCCAGTATGTCCCCCAGTGTGTGGAGACTGACGACCCCAGTATGTCCCTCAGTGCGTGGAGACTGACGACCCCAGTATGTCTCTCAGTGTGTGGAGACTGATGACCCCAGTATGTCCCTCAGTGTATGGAGACTGACGACCCCAGTATGTCTCTCATTGTGTGGAGACTGACGACCCCAGTATGTCTCTCAGTGTGTGGAGACTGACGACCCCAGTATGTCTCTCAGTGTGTGGAGACTGACGACCCCAGTATGTCTCTCAGTGTGTGGAGACTGACGACCCCAGTATGTCTCTCAGTGTGTGGAGACTGACGACCCCAGTATGTCTCTCAGTGTGTGGAGACTGACGACCCCAGTATGTCTCTCATTGTGTGGAAACTGACGACCCCAGTATGTCCCTCAGTGTGTGGAGACTGACGACCCCAGTATGTCTCTCATTGTGTGGAGACTGACGACCCCAGTATGTATCTCAGTGTGTGGAGACTGATGACCCCAGTATGTCCCTCAGTGTGTGAAGACTGACGACCCCAGTATGTCCCTCAGTGTGTGGAGACTGACGACCCCAGTATGTCCCTCAGTGTGTGGAGACTGACGACCCCAGTATGTCCCTCAGTGTGTGGAGACTGACGACCCCAGTATGTCCCTCAGTGTGTGGAGACTGACGACCCCAGTATGTCCCTCAGTGTGTGGAGACTGACGACCCCAGTATGTCCCTCAGTGTGTGGAGACTGACGACCCCAGTATGTCCCTCAGTGTGTGGAGACTGACGACCCCAGTATGTCCCCCAGTGTGTGGAGACTGACGACCCCAGTATGTCCCTCAGTGTGTGGAGACTGACGACCCCAGTATGTCCCCCAGTGTGTGGAGACTGACGACCCCAGTATGTCCCTCAGTGTGTGGAGACTGACGACCCCAGTATGTCCCTCAGTGTGTGGAGACTGACGACCCTGTATGTCTTTCAGTGTGTGGAGACTGACGACCCCAGTATGTCTCTCAGTGTGTGGAGACTGACGACCCCAGTATGTCTCTCAGTGTGTGGAGACTGACGACCCCAGTATGTCTCTCAGTGTGTGGAGACTGACGACTCCAGTATGTCTCTCAGTGTGTGGAGACTGACGACCCCAGTATGTCCCACAGTGTGTGGAGACTGACGACCCCAGTATGTTCCTCAGTGTGTGGAGACTGACGACCCCAGTATGTCTTTCAGTGTGTGGAGACTGACGACCCCAGTATGTCTCTCAGTGTGTGAAGACTGACGACCCCAGTATGTCCCACAGTGTGTGGAGACTGACGACCCCAGTATGTCCCTCAGTGTGTGGATACTGACGACCCCAGTATGTCTCTCAGTGTGTGGAGACTGACGACCCCAGTATGTCTCTCAGTGTGTGGAGACTGACGACCCCAGTATGTCCCTCAGTGTGTGGAGACTGACGACCCCAGTATGTCCCTCAGTGTGTGGAGACTGACGACCCCAGTATGTCTCTCAGTGTGTGGAGACTGACGACCCCAGTATGTCTCTCAGTGTGTGGAGACTGACGACCCCAGTATGTCTCTCAGTGTGTGGAGACTGACGACCCCAGTATGTCTCTCAGTGTATGGAGACTGACGACCCCAGTATGTCTCTCAGTGTATGGAGACTGACGACCCCAGTATGTCCCACAGTGTGTGGAGACTGACGACCCCAGTATGTCCCTCAGTGTGTGGAGACTGACGACCCCAGTATGTCCCTCAGTGTGTGGAGACTGACGACCCCAGTATGTCTCTCAGTGTGTGGAGACTGACGACCCCAGTATGTCTCTCAGTGTGTGGAGACTGACGACCCCAGTATGTCTCTCAGTGTGTGGAGACTGACGACCCCAGTATGTCTCTCAGTGTGTGGAGACTGACGACCCCAGTATGTCCCTCAGTGTGTGGAGACTGACGACTCCAGTATGTCCCTCAGTGTGTGGAGACTGACGACCCCAGTATGTCCCTCAGTGTGTGGAGACTGACGACCCCAGTATGTCCCTCAGTGTGTGGAGACTGACGACCCCAGTATGTCCCTCAGTGTGTGGAGACTGACGACCCCAGTATGTCCCTCAGTGTGTGGAGACTGACGACCCCAGTATGTCCCTCAGTGTGTGGAGACTGACGACCCCAGCTCTGTGTTGATCTGTTATTCTTCTGTGTTTTCCCTCACTGCGCTCCTTTCCCAGTTTTGACCTGATATTTAAAGCAGCCTAGACATGGTTGTCAACTCATGAACATTGACTGAATCATTAGTTAGCCCTACTTCCCTGAGTGCTTTCACAATGTGACTGGTCCATTGCACGTTTGCAGGCCAAGGTAGCCATTCAAGTCATGCTCTCAGGTCATTCTCTTTCTTTGATGTCCAAATGTACAGGGACGGAAATGAAAGATTCCAGCCAGAGTTCTTTTTCCGGCACTGACCACTCTCTGTAAGGCACAAAACCTCTTTGATTTTCTTGAGCATGCTTGAGTCAACCAGAAAACATACATGAGAGTGAAAGCTTGTGTTCCTAGTCAGACATGCACTCTAGCTACTGCCATGATCTCCATGGTCAAACACTACTGGTAGTTACTACCACATCAGTGCTCTCATCCATTACTGTTCTTCCTTTGACCTCAGCAGTGAAAACCCAACTGTGCTAAAAACAGACTCATCAGTTTAGTGCCGAACCGTCAGGTGAATTTTCATAGATCAAGGCCTGGACCTCCATCTCTGCAACCACTGGGTTTTGTCTGTGTTACTCTGTTCAAAGTCATGCAAACCGAAGAGGACGTAGAGCACTCTACTGACACCTCGGGCTCAATGTCCACGTGGACAAATATGTTGAACAATGTCATCAGCCCAGGCCATCCATGATTTTCTTCTTTGAGCCTGCTGTCCTTTGTTTCTCTGTATAGTGGATGTTGTGCACCAGCGCTGACTTGGAGGTAGGCATGTACTTGGGACATCTTTCTTTCTATCTATCTATTGTCCTTTCGAGCCGAAGATGGCACATAGGGCAGAACTACAATCTCAAAAACAGAAACCTTGCGTGCCAAAATGGCGCGTATTGCAGAGATCACTGCTTCTAAAATCTATGGCTCTGTTTCCATAATGATACTTTTTACAATGACAGCTTGTCAAGCCTATCTTTCTTTGGTGGTGTGAAAATCAAGGAGATACATCGTCCTGCCAGGTGTGGCTTTTGTGCACACAAGTATGATGCTCATGGTCTCTATTTGTTCCAGTCTTTCACTCTCTGCATGTGCCTGAGAATTAGAATCACCGGTGCATACTGAATATAAATATATATATATAATACTGAAAATACTGGTCAATAACTGAAGTCAAGAGTCGTTGGTAAGGAGGACAAGAAAGGGAATGTGACATAAAATAGTGCAGGGAAATATTGGGCTAAACACATTCATTACCTGGAGAATTAACATGCTTCTACGGCTGTTTCTTTCTCAATGTTTTTTCATTTAAAATAACAGAGAAAACAATTGATCTAAAATATGTAGTTTGTACAGACAATTTGCTTAGAAAGTTGGACAAGACGATTAAATAAAAGCATTGCATGGTTTTAGTGGAAATAATTGTGTAAACGTCGCTGGCTCCTTGGTTTTCAGTCACTAGAAGCCAGGATTTGCTGCTCCTTGTGTGCAATCTGTTCAAGGCCACTGATTTCTGTGTGCATGGCATCTTGGCATGTTCACATGTTTGATGTTTTTTTTAAATTTTTGCTGTGACATCTTCAAGCCAGTGGACAATCATAATAAATAATAGAATATTTGTCATAGAAGCAAAGTGAGAGACAGTCATTCATTAAAATATAAGACAGCAGTGGTTGTTTTTTTTTTTACTGCAATTGGAAAACATGTGGCTGATTACATGGGCAATGATTTCTAATATTTCTGTCAGCTTTCTGTTGAGAATGTTGGGTGTGTGTTGTGTCACATGAATGGTCAATAACTTTCTGTTGAGAATGTTGGGTGTGTGTTGTGTCACATGAATGGTCAATAACTTTCTGTTGAGAATGTTGGGTGTGTGTGTTGTGTCACATGAATGGTCAATAACTTTCTGTTGAGAATGTTGGGTGTGTGTGTTGTGTCACATGAATGGTCAATAACTTTCTGTTGAGAATGTTGGGTGTGTGTGTTGTGTCACATGAATGGTCAATAACTTTCTGTTGAGAATGTTGGGTGTGTGTGTTGTGTCACATGAATGGTCAATAACTTTCTGTTGAGAATGTTGGGTGTGTGTGTTGTGTCACATGAATGGTCAATAACTTTCTGTTGAGAATGTTGGGTGTGTGTTGTGTCACATGAATGGTCAATAACTTTCTGTTGAGAATGTTGGGTGTGTGTTGTGTCACATGAATGGTCAATAACTTTCTGTTGAGAATGTTGGGTGTGTGTTGTGTCACATGAATGGTCAATAACTTTCTGTTGAGAATGTTGGGTGTGTGTTGTGTCACATGAATGGTCAATAACTTTCTGTTGAGAATGTTTGGTGTGTGTTGTATCACATGAGTGGTCAAATTCTTTCTATTGAGAATGTTGGTTGTGTGTTGTATCACATGAGTGGTCAACTTTCTGTTGAGAATGTTGGTTGTGTGTTGTGTCACATGAGCAATCAAGTACTTTCTGTTGAGAATGTTGGTTGTGTGTTGTGTCACATGAGTAGTCAAATTCTTTCTGTTGAGAATGTTGGTTGTGTGTTGCATCACATGAGCAGTCAAATTCTTTCTGTTGAGAATGTTAGTTGTGTGTTGTGTCACATGAGTAGTCAAATTCTTTCTTTTGAGAATGTTGGTTGTGTGTTGCATCACATGAGTAGCCAAATTCATTCTGTTGAGAATGTTGGTTGTGTGTTGCATCACATGAGCAGTCAAATTCTTTCTGTTGAGAATGTTAGTTGTGTGTTGTGTCACATGAGTAGTCAAATTCTTTCTGTTGAGAATGTTGGTTGTGTGTTGCATCACATGAGTAGTCAAATTCTTTCTGTTGAGAATGTTAGTTGTGTGTTGTGTCACATGAGTAGTCAAATTCCTTCTGTTGAGAATGTTGGTTGTGTGTTGCATCACATGAGTAGTCAAATTCTTTCTGTTTCAGGAAAGTCACCACTGGAGACAGAAGAGTGTGAAGCGTGGCTGGTGGCATCAGAGTCTTGCACGTTCCACGCACTGGGGGCCAGATATGTGCGGGATGTACTGCCAGGTGTGTGTACTGCTTCATAAACATCTTATGATACTTTAATCAACTAAAGGATATGTTCACAATTTGTTTTAGTTGCACTAACTAGTTTTTCATTTACTTACCTAGCTCTAACTAGTCATACATTTACTCACTCAGCACTAACTAGTCATACATTTACTTACTCAGCACTAACTAGTCATACATTTACTCACTCAGCACTAACTAGTCATACATTTACTTACCTAGCTCTAACTAGTCATACATTTACTTACTCAGCACTAACTAGTCATACATTTACTTACTCAGCACTAACTAGTCATACATTTACTTACCTAGCTCTAACTAGTCATACATTTACTTACTCAGCACTAACTAGTCATACATTTACTTACTCAGCACTAACTAGTCATACATTTACTTACTCAGCACTAACTAGTCATACATTTACTTACCTAGTTCTAACTAGTCATACATTTACTCACTCAGCACTAACTAGTCATACATTTACTTACTCAGCACTAACTAGTCATACATTTACTCACTCAGCACTAACTAGTCATACATTTACTCACTCAGCACTAACTAGTCATACATTTACTCACTCAGCACTAACTAGTCATACATTTACTCACTCAGCACTAACTAGTCATACATTTACTTACCTAGTTCTAACTAGTCATACATTTACTTACCTAGTTCTAACTAGTCATACATTTACTCACTCAGCACTAACTAGTAATACATTTACTTACCTAGTTCTAACTAGTCATACATTTACTTACCTAGTTCTAACTAGTCATACATTTACTCACTCAGCACTAACTAGTCATACATTTACTTACTCAGCACTAACTAGTCATACATTTACTCACTCAGCACTAACTAGTCATACATTTACTTACCCAGTTCTAACTAGTCATACATTTACTTACCAGTTCTAACTAGTCATACATTTACTCACTCAGCACTAACTAGTCATACATTTACTCACTCAGCACTAACTAGTCATACATTTACTCACTCAGCACTAACTAGTCATACATTTACTCACTCAGCACTAACTAGTCATACATTTACTTGCTATCAATGTTCCTGTTTTCCTGTATCATTAAGGGCTGTCTCTTAAAGGCCCTATTTTGTGAGCAGCTCGTCAGTGGCTCTGTCTTTACCTCTTGAGTGCTTCTTCAAGTTCATCCTGTGTCAAGATGACCATCTACAGACATTTGTTTTTAGTTTTGGATTTCTAGTCTTTTCTTGAACTTATGCCATGTTTAGTCTTGCTGCTTCTTTCATCAAAGTGATTTTTAAAATTAAAAAAAATTTTTTTTTTGGTTTGTTTTCAGGAGAAATTGTGGAGGTGAACAAAAATGGCATCTTTTCACGATGTATAGTCCCTAGACCTGAGGCCAAGCCTCCAGCATTTTGTATTTTTGAGTACATCTACTTTGCTAGACCGGACACTGTGTTTGAAGGTGAGTTTGTGTGCCTGATACAGGAAGGTGGGAAATTTGGTGAGTTTGTGTGCTTGTCTTGAGTGTAATGTGAGCTAAAGTATAAAGTCGCAGAGGGTAATGTGAGCTAAAGTATAGTCACCAAGGGTAATGTGAGCTAAAGTATAAAGTCACCAAGGGTAAGGTGATCTAAAGCATAGAGTCACCAAGGGTAATGTAAGCTAAATTATAAAGTCACCAAGGGTAATGTGAGCTAAAGTATAGTCACCAAGGGTAATGTGAGCTAAATTATAAAGTCACCAAGGGTAATGTGAGCTAAAGCATAGAGTCACCAAGGGTAATGTAAGCTAAAGTATAAAGTCACCAAGGGTAATGTGAGCTAAAGTATAAAGTCACCAAGGGTAAGGTGATCTAAAGCATAGAGTCACCAAGGGTAATGTAAGCTAAATTATAAAGTCACCACGGGTAATGTAAGCTAAATTATAAAGTCACCAAGGGTAATTATGTAGACACAAAATTACGCACTAAAAGGTGAAGGGACGGAATTGAAGATGGAATTGATAAACTGTTTGCACGCCACAATAGGTAGTGCAATACGGTGCGTGGAGAGTGAAAAGTGACGTAAAATACGCTGACGTAGTTTGAGGGGCAGTTAGAAAGTTGGCCAAGAGAGAGTGGGTTGACGGTAGGTGACCGCTGGCCAGAGATGAACAGGGAAAAAGGCAGCTGATCAGTGATCACTTGAGCGAGTCATGCATTGAAGTCTCGTGTGGCCAGAGATCCTCTACTGTTGATATAAACATTATTATAGGATTGTTCATAGATGATTTGTGTTGTAAAGTGATTTGATAAACTGTTCACCTTGAATGAAGTGTGCGTGGAGGACTCGTGTGATCAGAGATCCTCTACTGTTGATATAAACGTTATTATAGGATTGATCATAGACGATTTGTGTTGTCAATTGATTTAATAAACTGTTGACTTTTGAAATATTAAAGACCCTTACCACTTGTGGAAGTCAAGAAACACACAGGCTACAATAAACAACATATAAGAGATAACAAATACCATCATCATCAAGTACCGGACCTACTGGCGTAGGTGATCATGTCTCTCCACAACCTTTTGATCTCAGAAGCTATTTATCATTTCTGCTGTTGACCTTCTGCCAAGCTATTCTCTTATTTTCTCTTTGCTTCCCTCTATCTCTTCATCCCTCAATTTTTCCGGTTGTTACAATATATATATAAGGTTACAATGTGAGCTAAATTATAAAGTCACCAAGACTAATGTGAGCTAAATTATAAAGTCATTAAGGGTAATGTGAGCTAAATTATAAAGTCACCAAGGGTAATGTGAGCTAAATTATAAAGTCACCAAGGGTAATGTGAGCTAAATTATAAAGTCACCAAGGGTAATGTGAGCTAAATTATAAAGTTACCAAGGGTAATATGAGCTAAAGTATAAAGTCACCAAGGGTAATGTGAGCTAAAGTATAGAGTTACTGAGAGTAATGTGAGCTTAGAGCTAGGTACATATTTCATATATACTGGGTGTGAACAGAGCTGTAGGAGACTTGTCCAATAAAGTATTAAGAAGCTTAACCTGTAGAGAGATGATGTTTCAGCAATAGCCTTCATCAGGTACAAAACAACAAATATTAATAGGAAAACAGAGAGGAAAAGCAAGTACCAATCTCACCGACTCTTTCTCTCACTAATAGCATGGGTTGATCTCGTCACTAATAGAAATCCACCAGATGCCAAATAACTAGGACCCCTCACTTAAATCCCCATGTCTATATTTATGTGGGGAGAGGGGTCTACTGAAACAATGTCCTGCTTCCCCTCACACAGAACATGCTTAGGGAATGCATCTTTGCAAAGATTGAGAACTAAAACTACATCAACACCCTGAGAGATGACATATGGTTGACAGTATAGTTCATTCGAAGAACTCTGAACTTCATTTGTTCCCGGAGACTATTCATACTCTGAATCATTGAAAGTCTGAATCATTTTCCGTGAATCGTTGAAAGTCTGAATCATTTTCCGTGAATTGTTGAAAGTCTGAATCATTTTCTGTGAATCGTTGAAAGTCAGAATCATTTTCTGTGAATCGTTGAAAGTCTTAATCATTTTCTGTGAATTGTTGAAAGTCTGAATCATTTTCCATGAATTGTTGAAAGTCTGAATCATTTTCTGTGAATCTTTGAAAGTCGGAATCATTTTCTGTGAATCGTTGAACGTCTGAATCATTTTCCGTGAATCGTTGAAAGTCTGAATCATTTTCCATGAATCGTTGAAAGTCTGAATCATTTTCCGTGAATCGTTGAAAGTCTGAATCATTTTCTGTGAATCGTTGAAAGTCTGAATCATTTTCCGTGAATCATAAGTCTGAATCATTTTCCGTGAATCATAAGTCTGAATCATTTTCCGTGAATCATAAGTCTGAATCATTTTCCGTGAATCGTTGAAAGTCTGAATCATTGAAAGTCTGAATCATTTTCCGTGAATCATAAGTCTGAATCATTTTCCGCCATTAGAAATAATAGAAAGTGAATTAATCCATTGCCAGAGCCTAAACAGTAAATACACACAACTTAAGGTAGAAACAATTGTGTATGGGTCACAGTTCTGTCTTGTGTGTGAAGTTTTACAAAAACACTTTATGCTCATGCCTGAACATGAAATCATAGCAGCATTTTAGTTGTTTTCTTCTTTTCCTCATGTGCCACCTAAGGGAGTTTGTGGTTTCTTGTACTCTGTTCAGGCATGACTCTTTCTTGGCTTCTCTGAGCGTTGTGTTTATTGCTCTAGATTAATCAATTTTCTCATTGGATAAATCTCAATATTTCATGTTTCTTTGAGTTCACATTTGTTCACAGTCAGTGGTCACCTCACAAAATTTAACACTTTTGTTCACAGTTAGTGGTGATCTTACAAAATGTAACTTTTTGTGTCAGGTCAAATGGTATCTAGTGTGAGAAGGAGATGTGGTCGGCAGCTAGCAAAAGAGTGGCCTGTGGATGTGGATCTGGTAAGCACAGTCCCTGAATCAGCCACACCTGCGGCCATGGAGTATGCTAATGCTGTAGGTATCCAGAGAATATATGTAACAGTAACAATGCTATGTGGTTAATTATACATAAAGGATAGAGTTCATGTCAGTTCAAACATTGGTCATATGCAACAATTCTTCGTTGACCCCATGCTCAACACAATGTGATAATTCACAACACAGCAACTGCTACTTCACATGTTCTAAACAGCACTTGTGTTCAACATTTCATATGACACAAGATATCATCTAGATCTCATACAATAGTTTATTGTGTTCAACATTTCATATGACACAAGATATCATCTAGATCTCATACAATAGTTTATTGTGTTCAACATTTCATATGACACAAGATATCATCTAGATCTCATACAATAGTTTATTGTGTTCAACATTTCATATGACACAAGATATCATCTAGATCTCATACAATAGTTTATTGTGTTCAACATTTCATATGACACAAGATATCATCTAGATCTCATACAATAGTTTATTGTGTTCAACATTTCATATGACACAAGATATCATCTAGATCTCATACAATAGTTTATTGTGTTCAACTTTTCATATGAAACAAGATATCATCTAGATCTCATACAATAGTTTATTGTGTTCAACATTTCATATGAAACAAGATATCATCTAGATCTCATACAATAGTTTATTGTGTTCAACATTTCATATGAAACAAGATATCATCTAGATCTCATACAATAGTTTATTGTGTTCAACATTTCATATGAAACAAGATATCATCTAGATCTCATACAATAGTTTATTCGTACAGTTCTTTGGTTACACATCACAAATCATGTGGATAAATATCTTGGTTGCATATAAAAGTCAATCATTACACATAATGTTTGCTATGGTCATCTAAACATCTAAATCATTAGTAGAAATTATGTATTTGTGTCTAGGTTACCGCCATTGTCATATGACACTCAACTAGGTTCTGTAATTACATGCACATAACTTCTTGTACTTTACATAAAATCACACACATGATCAAATCTGTATAGTCCTAGCCTTGAGAGACAAGCACTGATCCCTTTAGAGACCTACATATCTATCTATAGCTAAACATCTTCTGATTGAAACTTTACTGAATGTTTCTCTTCAATCCCAAGTAAACGTTGCTCTGTCCTTCCTCAACTGAAATGTTCTCCACTCCCTCTGATCTCACTTCTTACTGTAGCCATAAGCTAACTACTCTTCTTCTCTGAAATACTGTATTAGCCAATGTTGGTTCCGTCATTTTTCTTTAATCTCATGCAAATGTTTAACTTCAAAGGCAAGTCCAACTCAGCATCTTGTATCAATGTCAAACATTTTATTTGTTAAAGCCTCGTTCATAAGATGGTTTATCAAATAATGTCTGATAATAGTAATAAATCTGATGTAACCAACAATGGTCTTGGTGGGATACTATTAAATAAATTTAAATATTGAAAACAGAAAGAGAAAATCTTTAATAGCTGGGCTCCTTGCTGTGTTTATGGCTGAAAGCATGCCCATAACAGAGTAGTTATAAACTGTAATGGTGAGTAGAGTAGAATAGTGTAGAGTAGAGTAAGGTAGCGTAAAGTAGGGTAGAGTAGAGTAATGTAGGGTAGAGTAGAATAGTGTAGAGTAGAGTAAGGTAGCGTAAAGTAGGGTAGAGTAGAGTAATGTAGGGTAGAGTAGAATAGTGTAGAGTAGAGTAAGGTTGTGTAGAGTAGAGTAAGGTAGTGTAAAGTAGGGTAGAGTAGAGTAAGGTAGGGTAGAGTAGAGTAATGTAGGGTAGAGTAGAATAGTATAGAGTAGAATAAGGTAGTGTAAAGTAGGGTAGCGTAGAATAGTGTAGAGTAGAGTAAGGTAGTGTAGAGTAATGTAATGTAGTGTAGAGTAGAGTAAGGTAGCGTAAAGTAGGGTAGAGTAAGGTAGGGTAGAGTAGAGTAATGTAGGGTAGAGTAGAATAGTATAGAGTAGAGTAAGGTAGTGTAAAGTAGGGTAGTGTAGAGTAGAGTAAGGTAGTGTAAAGTAGGGTAGCGTAGAGTAGAGTAAGGTAGTGTAAAGTAGGGTAGCGTAGAATAGTGTAGAGTAGAGTAAGGTAGTGTAAAGTAGGGTAGCGTAGAATAGTATAGAGTAGAGTAAGGTAGTGTAGAGTAGAGTAAGGTAGTGTAAAGTAGAGTAATGTAGGGTAGAGTAGAATAGTATAGAGTAGAGTAAGGTAGTGTAAAGTAGGGTAGCGTAGAATAGTGTAGAGTAGAGTAAGGTAGTGTAAAGTAGAGTAATGTAGGGTAGAGTAGAATAGTGTAGAGTAGAGTAAGGTAGCGTAAAGTAGGGTAGAGTAGAGTAATGTAGGGTAGAGTAAAATAGTGTAGAGTAGAGTAAAGTAGGGTAGAACAGTATAGAGTAGAGTAGAGTAGAATAAGGTAGCATAGAGTAGGGTAGGGTAGAGTAGAATAGTGTCGAGTAAGGTAGCGTAGAGTAGGGTAGAACAGTAAAGAGTAGAGTAGAGGAGATAGAGTAAGGTAGCGTAGAGTAGGGTAGAACAGTATAGAGTAGAGTAGTGTAGGGTAGAGTAGAGTAGAATAAGGTAGCATAGAGTAGGGTAGAGTAGAGTAGAATAAGGTAGCATAGAGTAGGGTAGAACAGTATAGAGAGTATAGAGTAGAGTAAGGTAGCATAGAGTAAGGTAGCATAGAGTAAGGTAGCATAGAGTAGGGTAGTGTAGGGTAGGGTAGGGTAGGGTAGGGTAGGGTAGTGTAGTGCAGTATAGGGTAGGGTAGAATTGCGTAGAGTAGGGTAGGATTGTGTAGAGTAGGGTAGAATAGTGCAGAGTAGGGTAGAATAGTGCAGAGTAGGGTAGAATAGTGTAAAGTAGAATTGTGTAGAGTAGGGTAGGATTGTGTAGAGTAGGGTAGGATTGTGTAGAGTAGGGTAGGATTGTGTAGAGTAGGGTAGAATAGTGTAAAGTAGGGTAGAATTGTGTAGAGTAGGGTAGGATTGTGTAGAGTAGGGTAGGATTGTGTAGAGTAGGGTAGGATTGTGTAGAGTAGGGTAGGATTGTGTAGAGTAGGGTAGAATAGTGTAAAGTAGGGTAGAATTGTGTAGAGTAGGGTAGGATTGTGTAGAGTAGGGTAGAATAGTGTAAAGTAGGGTAGAATTGTGTAGAGTAGGGTAGAATAGTGTAAAGTAGGGTAGAATTGTGTAGAATAGTGTAGGGTTGTGTAGAGTCATTGACCATGTTGGAGGGTACATGTCACTAACTTGTGATTTACCAATGATTATGACATTGACATCCTGCTTGCCTGTGTACTAGTTAGACCAAGTGGTACACACATTGTAGCCATTTATGTTTGGACTTTACCGCTATGTTTGTTTTAGCGTAGATCATATGACACTGACATCATAAGGTCTGATGTAAGTCAACTTTTGTGTGCTGTGCTTAGTTCCTGTGTATGGAGGATCTTCTACATAAGATATTGGATTTTATAAACTTTCTGCTGCTTGTTTTTGTTTGTGTGTGTGTGTGCATGCATGCATGCATGCGGGTGCGTACGCACGCAGTCAGTCAATGACATAAGATAACACATAATTGATTTTTGACATAAGATAACACATAATTGATTTTTGACATAAGATAACACATAATTCAGTTTATAACATCTGTCTGCACATTACTGTGAATCTTGCAATGTTCAGTCTTCATATTTCTACAAATTGACACGTCTCTGCAGCTCAATATCCCTTACCTGGAGGTGTTATGCAAGAACAGGTATGTGGGTCGCACGTTTATTCAGCCTTGCACGCGCCTGAGAAAGTTAGGGGTCATCAAGAAGTTTGGGCCGCTGGTTGACAATTTCTCTGGGAAAAGAATTGTGTTGATTGATGACTCCATCGTCCGAGGAAACACCGTCACTGCCATTGTGGCACTTCTGAAGAGGTGTGGAGCCAAAGAGGTGAGCTTAATTCATATGTTGTTGTTCTGACAGATGTAGCAAAGTACATGTTGTAGTTCTGACTGATGTAGCAAAGTACATGTTTGTAGTTCTGACAGATGTAGCAAAGTACATGTTGTAGTTCTGACTGATGTAGCAAAGTACATGTTTGTAGTTCTGACAGATGTAGCAAAGTACATGTTGTAGTTCTGACTGATGTAGCAAAGTACATGTTGTAGTTCTGACTGATGTAGCAAAGTACATGTTTGTAGTTCTGACAGATGTAGCAAAGTACATGTTGTAGTTCTGACTGATGTAGCAAAGTACATGTAGTTCTGACAGATGTAGCAAAGTACATGTTTGTAGTTCTGACTGATGTAGCAAAGTACATGTTTGTAGTTCTGACTGATGTAGCAAAGTACATGTTTGTAGTTCTGACAGATGTAGCAAAGTACATGTTGTAGTTCTGACAGATGTAGCAAAGTACATGTTGTAGTTCTGACTGATGTAGCAAAGTACATGTTTGTAGTTCTGACTGATGTAGCAAAGTACATGTTGTAGTTCTGACAGATGTAGCAAAGTACATGTTTGTAGCTCTGACAGATGTAGCAAAGTACATGTTTGTAGTTCTGACAGATGTAGCAAAGTACATGTTTGTAGTTCTGACAGATGTAGCAAAGTACATGTTTGTAGTTCTGACTGATGTAGCAAAGTACATGTTGTAGTTCTGACTGATGTAGCAAAGTACATGTTTGTAGTTCTGACAGATGTAGCAAAGTACATGTTTGTAGTTCTGACAGATGTAGAAAAGTACATGTTGTAGTTCTGACAGATGTAGCAAAGTACATGTTGCAGTTCTGACAGATGTAGCAAAGTACATGTTGCAGTTCTGACAGATGTAGCAAAGTACATGTTGCAGTTCTGACAGATGTAGCAAAGTACATGTTGCAGTTCTGACAGATGTAGCAAAGTACATGTTGTAGTTCTGACAGATGTAGCAAAGTACATGTTGTAGTTCTGGCAGATGTAGCAAAGTACATGTTGTAGTTCTGACAGATGTAGCAAAGTACATGTTTGTAGTTCTGACTGATGTAGCAAAGTACATGTTTGTAGTTCTGACTGATGTAGCAAAGTACATGTTGTAGTTCTGACAGATGTAGCAAAGTACAAGTTTGTAGCTCTGACAGATGTAGCAAAGTACATGTTTGTAGTTCTGACAGATGTAGCAAAGTACATGTTTGTAGTTCTGACAGATGTAGCAAAGTACATGTTTGTAGTTCTGACAGATGTAGCAAAGTACATGTTTGTAGTTCTGACAGATGTAGCAAAGTACATGTTTGTAGTTCTGACTGATGTAGCAAAGTACATGTTGTAGTTCTGACTGATGTAGCAAAGTACATGTTTGTAGTTCTGACAGATGTAGCAAAGTACATGTTTGTAGTTCTGACAGATGTAGAAAAGTACATGTTGTAGTTCTGACAGATGTAGCAAAGTACATGTTGCAGTTCTGACAGATGTAGCAAAGTACATGTTGCAGTTCTGACAGATGTAGCAAAGTACATGTTGTAGTTCTGACAGATGTAGCAAAGTACATGTTGTAGTTCTGGCAGATGTAGCAAAGTACATGTTGTAGTTCTGACAGATGTAGCAAAGTACATGTAGTTCTGACAGATGTAGCAAAGTACATGTAGTTCTGACAGATGTAGCAAAGTACATGTAGTTCTGACAGATGTAGCAAAGTACATGTTGCAGTTCTGACAGATGTAGCAAAGTACATGTTGTAGTTCTGACAGATGTAGCAAAGTACATGTTGTAGTTCTGGCAGATGTAGCAAAGTACATGTTGTAGTTCTGACAGATGTAGCAAAGTACATGTTTGTAGTTCTGACTGATGTAGCAAAGTACATGTTGTAGTTCTGACAGATGTAGCAAAGTACAAGTTTGTAGCTCTGACAGATGTAGCAAAGTACATGTTTGTAGTTCTGACAGATGTAGCAAAGTACATGTTTGTAGTTCTGACAGATGTAGCAAAGTACATGTTTGTAGTTCTGACAGATGTAGCAAAGTACATGTTTGTAGTTCTGACAGATGTAGCAAAGTACATGTTTGTAGTTCTGACTGATGTAGCAAAGTACATGTTGTAGTTCTGACTGATGTAGCAAAGTACATGTTTGTAGTTCTGACAGATGTAGCAAAGTACATGTTTGTAGTTCTGACAGATGTAGAAAAGTACATGTTGTAGTTCTGACAGATGTAGCAAAGTACATGTTGCAGTTCTGACAGATGTAGCAAAGTACATGTTGCAGTTCTGACAGATGTAGCAAAGTACATGTTGTAGTTCTGACAGATGTAGCAAAGTACATGTTGTAGTTCTGGCAGATGTAGCAAAGTACATGTTGTAGTTCTGACAGATGTAGCAAAGTACATGTAGTTCTGACAGATGTAGCAAAGTACATGTAGTTCTGACAGATGTAGCAAAGTACATGTAGTTCTGACAGATGTAGCAAAGTACATGTTGTAGTTCTGACAGGTGTAGCAAAGTACACGTAGTTCTGACAGATGTAGCAAAGTTCATGTTTGTAGAGCAAATCATTTATGGGGAAGAGGTATGTTTACAACACGCGTGGAATAAAATCACAAATAATCAACAGGAAAAAAACAAAGAACAGTAGATGGTCTGAAACAGGATCAAACCTGTACTCTCGACAGATGTAGTAAAGTACATGGTGTTGTCCTGACAGATTTGAGCAGATCTTCAAGTATTTGTCCACTGTTGTATATGTTACAGTACATAGCCATAATGTGACTTGGTACTGAACATTCTTGTGTAGCTCATATATGTGGTTACCATATCTCATATAGGTTCACATAAGAGTAGCATCTCCACCAGTCAAGTACCCGTGCTATATGGGCATCAACATACCCACAGCTGATGAACTCATTGCCAACAGAGTGCCCATGGACAAGATTGCAGAAGAGTTTGGTAAGAACTGTGCCGCCAGAATTTGGCTAAGAACTGTGCCGTCAGAATTTGGTTGAGGACTGTTCTGTCAGAGTTTGGTTGAGGACTGTTCTGTCAGAATTTGGTTAAGAACTGTGCCGTCAGAATTTGGTTGAGGGCTGTTCTGTCAGAGTTTGGTTGAGGACTGTTCTGTCAGAATTTGGTTAAGAACTGTGCCGTCAGAATTTGGTTGAGGGCTGTTCTGTCAGAGTTTGGTTGAGGGCTGTTCTGTCAGAGTTTGGTTGAGAGCTGTTCTGTCAGAGTTTGGTTGAGGACTGTTCTGTCAGAATTTGGTTAAGAACTATGCCGTCAGAATTTGGTTGAGGGCTGTTCTGTCAGAGTTTGGTTGAGGACTGTTCTGTCAGAATTTGGTTAAGAACTGTGCCGTCAGAATTTGGTTGAGGGCTGTTCTGTCAGAGTTTGGTTAAGAACTGTGCCATCAGAATTTAGTTAAGAACGGTGCCGTCAGAATTTGGTGGAGGGCTGTTCTGTCAGAGTTTGGTTGAGGACTGTTCTGTCAGAATTTGGTTAAGAACTGTGCCGTCAGAATTTAGTTAAGAACGGTGCCGTCAGAATTTGGTGGAGGGCTGTTCTGTCAGAGTTTGGTTGAGGACTGTTCTGTCAGAATTTGGTTAAGAACTGTGCCGTCAGAATTTGGTTGAGGGCTGTTCTGTCAGAGTTTGGTTAAGAACTGTGCCATCAGAATTTAGTTAAGAACGGTGCCGTCAGAATTTGGTGGAGGGCTGTTCTGTCAGTTTGGTTAAGAACTGTGCTGTCAGAATTTAGTTAAGAACTGTGCCGTCAGAATTTGGTTGAGGGCTGTTCTGTCAGAGTTTGGTTAAGAACTGTGCCATCAGAATTTAGTTAAGAACGGTGCCATCAGAATTTGGTGGAGGGCTGTTCTGTCAGAGTTTGGTTAAGAACTGTGCTGTCAGAATTTAGTTAAGAACTGTGCCGTCAGAATTTGGTTGAGGGCTGTTCTGTCAGAGTTTGGTTAAGAACTGTGCCATCAGAATTTAGTTAAGAACGGTGCCGTCAGAATTTGGTGGAGGGCTGTTCTGTCAGAGTTTGGTTAAGAACTGTGCTGTCAGAATTTAGTTAAGAACTGTGCCATCAGAATTTGGTTGAGGGCTGTTCTGTCAGAATTTGGTTAAGAACTGTGCCGTCAGAATTTGGTTGAGGGCTGTTCTGTCAGAGTTTGGTAAGAACTGTCCCGTCAGAGTTTGGTTAAGGACCATCCTGTCAGAGTTTGGTTAAGAACTGTCCCGTCAGAGTTTGGTAAGAACTGTCCCGTCAGAGTTTGGTAAGAACTGTCCCGTCAGAGTTTGGTTAAGAACTGTTCTGTCCATATTTATTGTTAAGAAGCATCAAGACTTGCTACTGCATGTTTGATTTTCCAGTACCAATGAGATGTGTAAAGCAGAATTATTCTTCTTCTTTCCTTCCTCATCTGCCTTTCAGCGTCGAGGGGAGATATAATTTGCGGTCTTTTGCTCTTCTGTTCGCCTCTGCTGCTGTTATGTTTCCTAGTGCTTCTATTATTCCATCGACCCATCTTTTTCGTGGTCGACCCTTGAGTCTGGTGTTCTCACAACGTTTGTTGAAGGCTCATTGTGTTGTGTTTTGTTCTTTCTGCCTTGTCACGTGGCCAAACCATTTTATCTGTTGTTTCCTTATATATTTTATGGCGGGGGCTATTCCTAGCTTTTTTCTCAGTTCTTCATTTGTGATCTTATCTCTCAGACTGTTTCCTGTCATTCGTCTAACACATTTCATCTCTGTAGAGGTTATTTTTCTTATTGTTCTTGCATCTAGGGTCCAGGTCTGGCATTGGTAGCACAACGTTGGGATGAAGATTGTATTGTAGAGTGCTCGTTTTGCCTCCAGAGTTATTTCCTTGTTGGACAATAATGGTGATAACTGTCCGATGATTTGACAAGTTTTGTTGCATCTTGATTCTATCTCTGCTGTTTGAGAATTATCGTTTGTCATTAGAGTTCCTAGGTATTTGAATTCCTCTACTTGTTTTAGTTGTCTGCCTTCTATAGTTATGTTGATGATCTGTTTATTTTTGGTGACATTCATGACTTCTGTTTTGTTGATGTTGATTTTCATGTTGTATTTTGTGCCTGAGATGTTGAGTTTGTTTAAGTGTTCTTGTAGGTCTTCTATTGTTTCATGTATTAGTGCCTGATCGTCTGCAAATAGAAGCTCGTTGATCTCCTCTGTCTCTGATGGGTTGGCTAACTTGCATATATGGTCCATGTATGTAATAAACAGAAAGAAGCAATCAACATTTTTTGTACACATCATGAGAAGAGGAAAGTTGGAATACTTGGTTACAACTGGCAAAATAAAAGGAAAGAGAGATCGCGGACGACAAAGAGAGAAAATACTGGATAGCTTGGAGTCATGGCATGGAAAACAGTCAACAACAGAACTCATATGATGCGCTGTGGATGGAAGATTGTGGAAGGACATGAACGCCAACCGGTACGGTACATGATGATGATGATGTAATAAACAGTAGGGGGGATAGTACGCACCCCGTCTTACACCTGATCTAACTTTGAAGTGGTCTGTGTAGCCTGCTGCTGTTCTGACCCTGCAGCTGCTGCTGACGTAGAGACTTTTAATAAGGTTGGTTAGATGTTGGCCTACGCCGTATGTTACTCTGTTGAATGCTTTTTCCTGGTCAATGAAGGCTATGTATAAGTTTTGATTGTGTTCTGTCGTTTTTTCTGCAAGCTGTTTTAATGTGAATAGTGCGTCGGTACATCCTCTGTTTTTTCGGAACCCTATTTGAGAATCGCTTAACTGTAGTTCTATTATTGGTCTCAGCCTTTTTTCCAAGATTTTGGCGTATAGCTTTCTTACATGGCTGAGAAGAGATATACCTCTATATTGATTGCAGTCTCTTTTGCTACCTTTCTTTTTCCATATTGCTATGATGATTGCCTGTTGCCAGTCTTCTGGGGCTTGTTGTTGGTGCCATGCTGCATTAAATATTCTGTGCAGCCATTGCATTCCTGTTTCTCCTGCTGCTGCTATTATTCCTATTGGTATGTTATCTATCCCCGATGCTTTATTTCTTGGTGCATATTTGATTACTTCTTCGATTTCCTCTTTCATGATGTTAGGTTCAGTATTTGTGAGTTCTAGCGTGGTTTTTGTTGTCTTGTTGGTAGTTGGTATGTTTAACAGGTCTTCAAAATATTCTTTCCATCTCTGTTGCATATATTGGTTATTTGATATTGGCTGTCCGTCTTTGTCATTTATCAGCTCAGAATGATCATGGTTTTCTTTTGTCGCTCTTGTGGCTTTTACTGCTTTGTAGAAATCTCTTGTGACTGTCTTGAAGTCCCTGCTCATGTTTTGTCAGAATTCTGTCCAATTCTTTTGCTTAGCTTCTTTGATCAACATTTGAACTCTTTTTCCAACTAAGGCATATTTTTCTTGGTTCTTGTTCTCCTTCTAATTTTTAAACAGTTCCTTCTTTTCTTTAATTGCTTCTCTGATTGTTTTATTCCACCAAGGGTGCTCTTTTTCCCTTCTCTTGTTCTTAGCTTCGTTCCACAAACTGTTTTAGAGATGATGGTTACTGTTTCCTTAAATTGTTTCCACTCTTCTTCTACTGTGCATACTTCGTTAGGGAGTTTCTTGAATTTCTCTGTTAGTTTTTCTTCTAGGGTTTTCCTTGTTTCTTGATCTTTTAATTGTTTTATTTTTATTGTCTGTTCTTTTCGCTTCTTTTGTTTGTTTTTGTATATTCTCTTTATTTTTGGCTGTCTTAGTGTGATCATAACCATCTTGTGATCCCTGTCATCTGTAATATTTGGGATTGCTCTACTGTCGGTTACTCTTTTCTTGTTAGTATAAAATCTATCTGGCTTCTGCATGTTGTGTCATTCCATTTGTACCAGGTGTATACTTGCGACAGTCTGTGTTTGAAGAATGTGTTGGTGATAAATAAATAATTTTGATTGCATAGATCCAGCAGTCTGCTTCCGTTTTCGTTTATTTCAGCTGTTTTATCGCCAAAGGGTCCTAAGATATCACTGTTCTCAGTGTTGCGTTTCCCAAGCCTTCCATTAAAATCTCCCATCACTAACATGTCGTCGCTTTCATCAATTTTGTTAATGATTTCACTCAGTGTGTTGTTGAATTCTTCGCTGTCTTTTTCATTGTTGTTGCATGGTATTATTGTATCATGTCCCTAATCACCGCTGTGTGTATTATTGTATGACGTCCCTAATCACCAGTGTGTATTATTTTATCATGTCCCTAATCACCAGTGTGTATTATTGTATCATGTCCCTAATCACCACTATGTGTATTATTGTATCACGTCCCTAATCACCAGTGTGTATTATTTTATCATGTCCCTAATCACCAGTGTGTATTATTGTATCATGTCCCTAATCACCACTATGTGTATTATTGTATCACGTCCCTAATCACCACTGTGTGTATAACTGTATCATGTCCCTAATCATCGCTGTGTGTATAACTGTATCACGTCCCTAATCACCGCTGTGTGTAATATTGTATCATGTCCCTAATCATCGCTGTGTGTAATATTGTATCATGTCCCTAATCATCGCTGTGTGTATAACCTTATCACGTCCCTAATCACCGCTGTGTGTAATATTGTATCATGTCCCTAATCACCGCTGTGTGTAATATTGTATCATGTCCCTAATCCCCGCTGTGTGTAATATTGTATCATGTCCCTAATCATCGCTGTGTGTATAACTGTATCACGTCCCTAATCATCGCTGTGTGTATAACTGTATCACGTCCCTAATCACCACTGTGTGTAATATTGTATCATGTCCCTAATCATCGCTGTGTGTATAACTGTATCACGTCCCTAATCACCGCTGTGTGTAATATTGTACCATGTCCCTAATCACCGCTGTGTGTAATATTGTATCATGTCCCTAATCCCCGCTGTGTGTAATATTGTATCATGTCCCTAATCACCGCTGTGTGTAATATTGTATCATGTCCCTAATCACCGCTGTGTGTAATATTGTACCATGTCCCTAGCCGACATTGTTTGTATCATGCTTCTAATCATTGTATCATCATTTCTTATCCCCAATCAACAGTATCATGTCCCTAATCAACAATGAGTATCATTTGGTTATGATTACAAGACCAGTCACCTTTGTTTTATCCTGTACAGGGGCAGACAGTGTGAAATACTTATCTTTGGATGGACTGAAGGCTGCAGTTTGTGAAGGTATCAAAGACAGAGACCAGGAAACCGGTCATTGTACAGCCTGTCTCAGTGGAGATTACCCTGTGCAAAAGTTGGACTGGTAGCACAGACAAGTTGTGTCTCAAAGTGTTGTCAGATTTGAACATCCAGTCCTTGTTGATCTGTCCATTGATTGTATTTGGGTTGCTTGTCACCTCACGTTAGCTCAATGGTTATACACATCTCCCTTAATTGACATCAAATGTCTTAACAAGAAACACCACCATTTTGTTTCACGTGTAATGTTTAGAGACTTTGTTGCTAGTGATCATATTTTGTTTGACCTGCTTCACAATGTGGTCAGCACAACCACCTATCTTCTCCAGAAAAAAAATGTCCATTTGATGAACCTAGAAGCTGTTAATCAAACCCAGCCTCAGTGAAACAGTTCACTATCCTTTGGTCTCCCATGACAGTCTCAAGTTTCTAACCTCAGGATGCATCTGCTGTGTTCCCATGACAGTCTCAAGTTTCTAACCTCAGGATGCATCTTCTGTGTTCCCATGACAGTCTCAAGTTTCTAACCTCAGGATGCATCTTCTGTGTTCCCATGACAGTCTCAAGTTTCTAACCTCAGGATGCATCTTCTGTGTTCCCATGACAGTCTCAAGTTTCTAACCTCAGGATGCATCTTCTGTGTTCCCATGACAGTCTCAAGTTTCTAACCTCAGAATTGCATCTTCTGTGTTCCCATGACAGTCTCAAGTTTCTAACCTCAGAATGCATCTGCTGTGTTCCCATGACGGTCTCAAGTTTCTAACCTCAGGATACATCTTCTGTGGCCCACATGACAGTCTCAAGTTTCTAACCTCAGGATGCATCTTCTGTGGCCCACATGACAGTCTCAAGTTTCTAACCTCAGGATACATCTTCTGTGGCCCACATGACAGTCTCAAGTTTCTAACCTTCAGAATGTATCTTCTTTGTTCCCATGACAGTCTCAAGTTTCTAACCCCAGAATGTATCTTCTGTGTTCCCATGACAGTCTCAAGTTTCTAACCTCAGAATGTATCTTCTGTGTTCCCATGACAGTCTCAAGTTTCTAACCTCAGAATGCATCTTCTGTGGCCCACATGACAGTCTCAAGTTTCTAACCTCAGAATGCATCTTGTGGCCCACATGACAGTCTCAAGTTTCTAACCTCAGAATGCATCTTCTGTGGCCCACATGACAGTCTCAAGTTTCTAACCTCAGAATGCATCTTCTGTGTTCCCATGACAGTCTCAAGTTTCTAACCTCAGAATGCATCTTCTGTGTTCCCATGACAGTCTCAAGTTTCTAACCTCAGGATACATCTGCTGTGGCCCACATGACAGTCTCAAGTTTCTAACCTCAGGATACATCAGAGAGCTCTACAAATAAAAGCTTACAAAATAAACTGCAATTTTCTGATAAGTATGAGCCGCGATAGCTCAGTGGTTAGTGAACTGGACTACAAAGGACAAGTGGTAGGGTTCGATCCCAACCGACGGCTTCTGGGTTCACCCAGTCTTAAATGGGTACCAGATTTTTTTCTGGGAAAGTAAAGCGGCATGGGCATAATACCGACCACATTACCCCAAAAATCATGTGCCGAAGGTCTAAAATTTATGGTCACTAACACCATATTCTCTATACGCCGCCACTTGGCATGACGGGGGTACTTTACTTTTTTTTTTTTCTGATAAGTTTGCCCATTGCAGCTATTTTTAATTGTCTTATGACCTCAGAAACAAACTACAGACCTTTCATTGACAACATGTCACACTCAGTGCTTGGTTTGTCACACTCAGTGTTTGGTTACGATTGTGGAGACAATAATGAGCTGTTTACCACTCACCCACACTGATAGAACAATTTCGGTAGAATAACATGAACTCTGTATGATCTCCACATTGAGAGAACAACACTTCTTAGGTGTCTTATTGACAGCCCCATAATACATTTGTGAGATGACAAACTCACAATATTTTGTTATTCTAATATTTGTTTCATATGTTATCTCCACTTATACTTGTCTTTTCTTTTAGTCTCCACAGATATTTTTCACTTCTTGACAAAACTTGTGTTTTATGAATGAACATATCAGAGTAGATCTGAGCTGGTGTGACCTGGCAGAGAGAGAATTGTATGTCACATCCAGTATTAATAAATCTGTTTGAGCTGGTGTGACCTGGCAGAGAGAGAGAGAGAGAATTGTATGTCACATCCAATGTTAATAAATATGTTTTGAAGAAAAAAAACTTCATTTGTTGGTGGTGGTGTACTTTGTTTACTCTTTAAATTCAGTGTGTGCAGCATTTGCCAAGTGCTGAAGTAAAGAGAAATGAACATAAGTCAAGGCAGCATGTTTCATGTAGATCAAATATACCATTTGGTTATGGAAGGCCCCGGTATCATTAAACGAATTAAAATCCACAATTGCTCAACCGCCCGTGCCAGCGTAATCATCTGAATTGACATCTCATCTCCCAAAGAAAGTTAACTGTAGTCCCCATCGTAGCAGTCTCAGCACACACCGAAAGACATAAGGCAAAACCGTCCAGAAAGTGGACACAACCAACTGTTCCCTGTCATATGATATCATCATTCATCGTAAACAATTGGAATATCGAAACATGATCAAAACGGATGAGACACACAGCTCACGGTGTGCACAGAGCACTTAACTCAGTAGCTCCTGCAACAAGCCGGACTTGGAATATGAGGAAACTGCAACAAGGAACACTTTTCACGCATAGCCTTCAATTGTTCCCATCATCTATCCACCATATACCGGAAGTTCATGTCCTCTAGAAAATGATCATCATCATATTTTTAAAAAATGTATAGTGTTTCATGATGTTAGGCCATTGTTGTTGACTCCAGTTCCGAACATATAGACACACAGTCGTCAGATTATCCCCGTCGCACATCAAACAGACCGTAAGATTAGTGTACTAGGCCGGTCTAGGGATATACGATGAACCATTACGATGACGTAGCCCACAACAATGGCGTACACACAATTTCGCTCCCTTGAGATTCCTGATTACTCTATTGAAAGCAGCCTACGGTGAACAAAACACGGCGCAAATTCCCTTAAGATATAGAACTGCGGCTGATGAAGCAGTTTACATTAATGAGTAACATGTAAATAACTTGCATCAAGGAATTCCAACAATGGTCATAAACAGCACGAATGTGACGTAAAGTGCAGATCAAGTCTAGATGGTGGAAGGTCGCATTCACAACACTGAAAATAATGAAGTTTGAATTAAAAGAGCTGCAAATGAAGAAAGAACTATTATTTAACACAATTCGAACAAAAGAAGTGCAATTTGTAGGACACATAAAGATGTAACAATGGCGCAGTGAAAGTAATCTTGAACAAGATAAATGAGGCAGACAAAGACTAAAGTGGACTGATAACATTAAGTGATGGACAAGGTAATCTATAACACCATTTACATCCAGACAAGAGACTGGGTAAAAACAGTGCTCCATGGTAGTTGACCTTCGATGTGGAGATGGCACAAGATGATGCTAATGATGACGACACAATTAAAGAAAAAAAATCACAAAAGGGCCATAGAGAGTACGCTTCAGCATAACCTTCACAACTCTGAGCTCTCAATGTCAAAGTAAAAGATTCAAATAATCAGTAACAGAGATGTTGAGTCTTGAGATAAGCCAAATAATTGTCAGAAAATTATGGATCACCACTGGATTAGTAAAAATAAGGAGTCCACAAATTAAATTGGAGCCCACCTCCCCTGGAGTGTCAAGAAGCTAAAGGGCCGAAACACTTGCTCGATGGGGAGTTGACTTCTGATGATCAGATTGGCTCCAGCTGCGAAGCTCTGTACAGTTTCCTTCTACTCATTGTTGGGACACGTGACATGAAATGGAAGAAAATAAAAACAAAACACGATACACACAGTGACAACTGGAGAGCATTCTAGAAAACATACGGACATTAAGGCTAATAAGATCAGAACTAAAACTAGGAATAGCAAAATGCTATACTCAACATTCCTGTATGGTGCAGAAACATGGACATTACTTAAGAAAACAGAACTGAAAATGGAAGCCTTTGAAATGCTGATCTTTAGGGAAATGGGGAGAATTGGGTGGAAGGGAAAGAAGACAAAAGAGGTAGTTCTGAATCAGCAGACAAGGAAATAAAGACAAGTTAATGTTTGTGTATATGTGAAGAGACATAATAGCCTTTTATAAGTCATTTTGGAAGAGATGGTACAAGATAGCAGAGGCAGACCAAGGAAAGAGATTAAAAAGGCGCTCCATGGTAGCCAACCTTCGTTGTGGAGATGGCACCCAATAAATGGGTGAATTCTTCTTCTTCTTTCCTTTATCATTTGCCTTTCAGCGTCTAGGGGAGATATAATTTGTGGTCTTTAGCTCTTCTGTTCGCATCTGCTGCTGTGTTTGATGAATTATTTTATTTTTAAAAAAAAAAACGACTATAAACAGTAAAATCAAGGGAGCAAGAGAACATTCTAGAAATAAAACAACTAACGATTAACCACACAGTAAAATCAAGAGAGCGAGAGAACATTCTAGAAATAAAATAACTAACGACCATCCACACAGTAAAATTAAGAGAGCGAGAGAACACTCCAGAAATAAAATAACTAACGACCATCCACACAGTAAAATCAAGAGAGCGAGAGAACAATCTAAAAATAAAACAACTAAGGACCATCCACACAGTAAAATCAAGAGAGCGAGAGAACATTCTAGAAATAAAATAACTAACGACCATCCACATAGTAAGATCAAGATAGCGAGAGAACATTCTAGAAATAAAATAACTAACGACTAACCACACAGTAAAATCAAGAGAGCGAGAGAACATTCTAGAAATAAAACAACTAACGACTAACCACACAGTAAAATCAAGAGAGCGAGAGAACATTCTAAAAATAAAACAACTAATGACCATCCACACAGTAAAATCAAGAAAAATAAGAGAATAATCTTGAAAAAAAAATTACGGATTATTAGAAACTCTGAAATGTGAGAGCAGAAGCTGCTAATAAAAAAAAACATGACAAACTTGTGTTTCACCGGGATGCATACAAATGTAAATGATGGGTGGGGAAAGGAGAAACAAGGAGCAAAATAAACTTGGTTTACTAGTTCAATGACATTGTGTTTGAAGTAAAAGTATCATCATCATGTGCCATACCGGTTGGCATAGGTGATCATGTCCCTCCACAATCTTCTATCCACAGTGCATCGTATCAGTTCTGTTGTTGACTGTTTTCCATGTCATGACACCAAGCTATCCAGTATTTTCTCTCTTTGTCGTCCGCGATCTCTCTTTCCTTTTATTTTGCCAGTTGTAACCAAGTATTCCAACTCTCCTCTTCTCATGATGTGCCCGAAAAATGTTGATTGCTTCTTTCTGATGTTTTTTAAGAGCTCCCTTTTTGTGTTGGCCTCTTTGAGAACTTCCTCATTGGTCTTTTTAGCTGTCCAGGGAACTTTCAACATTCTTCTGAGAAATCCCATCTCTGTGGCCTCTAACCGTCTTTTCATTTGTTTGTCTACTGTCCATGATTCACTTCCATAGGTCAGAATTGGTTCTATATAGCACAGATGAACTCTCTTTCTCATTTTTATTGACATAGATTTGTTGCATAAGATATTTTTCATTTTCTGAAATGCTATTTTGGCCTGAGCTAATCTGCTTTTTATTTCTGTGGTGCATCTTCCATCTGATGTTATCACTGTGCCCAAGTATTTGAAACGTTGCACTTGTTTCAGATTTGTCTCGTTTATTTTTATACTTCATGATGGTGATGATTGTTTCTTCGATATAACCATTACTTCTGTTTTCTTACTATTCAGACTAAGACCTTTCTTGTTGCTTTCTTCTACTATTATGTCTATCATTTCTTGTAGCTCGTTCTCTGTCTCTGCTATTAAGACTGTGTCATCCGCATATCACAAATTATTTATGTTGTGACCGTTGACTTCAATTCCTTTTTTTGTAGTGCGATGGTCTTCACAATCAGTGGCGCTTGACTTCTATTTTGTACTATTGTGCTGTACTTATCACTCATCTGTTTATCTACTCTTAGCATATCTAGTTCTAATTTTATATTTCTTGGTGATTTCTGTGCCTTCCGCAGTTTTATTCTTATCTTTCCAACTACTGGTACATGGTCACTATTGCAATCTGCTCCTGGCCTTGTTTTAACCGATGTTAGCCCATTCCTAAATCTTCTCTGTACCAGTATAAAATCAATTTGATTGTGTACTTTTTTGTCTGGGCTTTGCCATGTCCATAGTTGCCTAGGGTGTTGTTTGAACCAGGTGTTACCTATAATCATTTCATGTGTCTTTGCCCAATCTATCTCCTCTGTCATTCGTCTCTCCAAGGCCATGCCCCCCAGTCACATTTTGCATTTTAGCTGTTCCTACCTTTGCATTGAAATCCCCTAATATAACAGTTATTTCATGGGATTTACATTGTTCCATGGTCGCCTCTAGCTCCTCGTAAAAAGTGTCAATGTCTTCTTCTTCGCTATTACTTGTTGGTGCATAAACTTGAATTATGTTGATATCCATTGGTCTTCCTCTCAATTTTACTAGCAGAATCCTTTCGCTGTTTTGCTTCTTTCTCTATCTAACATGATGCCTACTCCTCTTTCGTGTGTGGTTCCCCCAGAGTAAAAGTATAACTATTGTTAAAGTCAATTTTCAATGAAACAAAATAATAATCCAAAACACAATTCTAAATAATGCATACAAATTATCTTCATCTACCTGTAGAGCATAAATCTTCAACAAACACTTTCCAAGCCGTTCTTTGACTTGTCATTGTTTGTGAAGTTTTTTCAGCTTATTTTTTTTTACAGTACAGGATAGCCAGTCCCATGCCCAACCCTCCTTAGTTGCCTCTTATGTACATGCCTGGTAGGGAACAGCACCACTATTCTTAATTCCCCTTTCGGGCCCCAGGAAGCGCACGGGCGATACAAATAATAATAATAGCATCTCTTCATGGATGACAACAGCAAGGATGACAAGGATGCTATCATGACAAAGCTTGTCATGACTTCAGTATTGCAGCAGCTTGTCGTGACTTCAATATTGCAGCAGCTTGTCATGACTTCAGTATTACAGCAACTTATTGTTTCAGCAGCTTGTCATGACTTCAGTATTGCAGCAGCTTGTCATGACTTCAATATTGCAGCAGCTTGTCATGACCTCAGTATTGCAGCAGCTTGTCATGACTTCAATATTGCAGCAGCTTGTCATGACTTCAGTATTACAGCAACTTATTGTTTCAGCAGCTTGTCATGACTTCAGTATTACAGCAACTTATTGTTTCAGCAGCTTGTCATGACTTCAGTATTACAACAACTTATTGTTTCAGCAGCTTGTCATGACTTCAGTATTACAGCAGCTTATTGTTTCAGCAACTTGTCATGACTTCAGTATTACAGCAACTTATTGTTTCAGCAACTTGTCATGACTTCAGTATTACAACAACTTATTGTTACAGCAGCTTGTCATGACTTCAGTATTACAACAACTTATTGTTACAGCAGCTTGTCATGACTTCAGTATTACAACAACTTATTGTTACAGCAGCTTGTCATGACTTCAGTATTACAACAACTTATTGTTTCAGCAGCTTGTCATGACTTCAGTATTACAACAACTTATTGTTTCAGCAGCTTGTCATGACTTCAGTATTACAACAACTTATTGTTTCAGCAGCTTGTCATGACTTCAGTATTACAACTTATTGTTTCAGCAGCTTGTCATGACTTCAGTATTACAGTAACTTATTGTTTCAGCAACTTGTCATGACTTCAGTATTACAGCAACTTATTGTTTCAGCAGCTTGTCATTACTTCAGTCAGATACTAGTCCTTCCTTTCTAAGGACCAGACATCTTTCTGGCGTTCACTTGATGGCTACTAAAGGAACTAGTAGTCTTTGTCATCCGTCCTTTAAATGGGTGTAGATGCATTGTGTTAGCAGGTATGGTCCCTGGTTGCCTTACTGGCTTGCCCAGACTAGACTGGTTAGTCTCTTCTCTACAGGCACCACAAAGTGATGGAATAGGTTCTGGTTCACCAATCATGGCACAATCCATCAGCTATGAGTTGCTGTTAGGCTCCTTGCCTCAAGACAGATCAATGTAACATACAACTAGTCCTCCCTCATAAGGGTAGACAGATCAATGTAACCTACAACTAGTCCTCCCTCATAAGGGTAGACAGATCAATGTAACATACAACTAGTCCTCCCTCATAAGGGTAGACAGATCAATGTAACATACAATCAGTCCTTCCTTGTAAGGGTAGACAGATCAATGTAACATACAACTAGTCCTCCCTCATAAGGGTAGACAGATCAATGTAACATACAACCAGTCCTTCCTTGTAAGGGTAGACAGATCAATGTAACATACAACTAGTCCTCCCTCATAAGGGTAGACAGATCAATGTAACATACAACTAGTCCTTCCTTGTAAGGGTAGACAGATCAATGTAACATACAACCAGTCCTTCCTTGTAAGGGTAGACAGATCAATGTAACATACAACCAGTCCTTCCTTGTAAGGGTAGACAGATCAATGTAACATACAACTATTCCTTCCTCGTAAGGGTAGACAGATCAATGTAACAAACAACTAGTCCTTCCTTGTAAGGGTAGACAGATCAATGTAACAAACAACTAGTCCTTCCTTGTAAGGGTAGACAGATCAATGTAACATACAACCAGTCCTTCCTTGTAAGGGTAGACAGATCAATGTAACATACAACCAGTCCTTCCTTGTAAGGGTAGACAGATCAATGTAACATACAACCAGTCCTTCCTTGTAAGGGTAGACAGATCAATGTAACATACAACTAGTCCTTCCTCATAAGGGTAGACAGATCAATGTAACAAACAACTAGTCCTTCCTTGTAAGGGTAGACAGATCAATGTAACATACAACCAGTCCTTCCTTGTAAGGGTACACAGATCAATGTAACAAACAACCAGTCCTTCCTTGTAAGGGTAGACAGATCAATGTAACATACAACCAGTCCTTCTTTGTAAGGGTAGACAGATCAATGTAACATACAACTATTCCTTCCTCGTAAGGGTAAACAGATCAATGTAACAAACAACCAGTCCTTCCTTGTAAGGGTAGACAGATCAATGTAACATACAACCAGTCCTTCCTTGTAAGGGTAGACAGATCAATGTAACATACAACCAGTCCTTCCTTGTAAGGGTAGACAGATCAATGTAACATACAACCAGTCCTTCCTCATAAGGGTAGACAGATCAATGTAACAAACTAGTCCTTCCTTGTAAGGGTAGACAGATCAATGTAACATACAACCAGTCCTTCCTTGTAAGGGTAGACAGATCAATGTAACATACAACCAGTCCTTCCTTGTAAGGGTAGACAGATCAATGTAACATACAACCAGTCCTTCCTCATAAGGGTAGACAGATCAATGTAACATACAACCAGTCCTTCCTCGTAAGGGTAGACAGATCAATGTAACATACAACCAGTCCTTCCTTGTAAGGGTAGACAGATCAATGTAACATACAACCAGTCCTTCCTCGTAAGGGTAGACAGATCAATGTAACAAACAACCAGTCCTTCCTTGTACGGGTAGACAGATCAATGTAACATACAACCAGTCCTTCCTTGTACGGGTAGACAGATCAATGTAACAAACAACCAGTCCTTCCTTGTACGGGTAGACAGATCAATGTAACAAACAACTAGTCCTTCCTCATAAGGGTAGACAGATCAATGTAACATACAACCAGTCCTTCCTTGTAAGGGTAGACAGATCAATGTAACATACAACCAGTCCTTCCTCATAAGGGTAGACAGATCAATGTAACATACAACCAGTCCTTCCTTGTAAGGGTAGACAGATCAATATAACATACAACTAGTCCTTCCTTGTAAGGGTAGACAGATCAATGTAACATACAACCAGTCCTTCCTTGTACGGGTAGACAGATCAATGTAACATACAACCAGATCAATGTAACATACAACCAGTCCTTCCTCGTAAGGGTAGACAGATCAATGTAACATACAACCAGTCCTTCCTTGTAAGGGTAGACAGATCAATGTAACATACAACCAGTCCTTCCTCATAAGGATAGACAGATCAATGTAACATACAACCAGTCCTTCCTTGTAAGGGTAGACAGATCAATGTAACATACAACCAGTCCTTCCTCATAAGGGTAGACAGATCAATGTAACATACAACTAGTCCTTCCTCATAAGGGTAGACAGATCAATGTAACAACTTAGAAACAAGAAAAAAAAAATCGTAATCTAAAATGTTGTGGATGAAAGTTCAAAAAAGCAGCTGCAATGTAATTTAATAGAAAAAAAAATGTTCCTGAACTTCACAAAATGCAACAAACACACAGACACGACTGATGTAACAAGACAACTCAAGAAATCTGCTCAAACCAATTTTTATTATAATTCCAAAGAAACCTGAGACCCAATAAGAGAATAAAAAACTTGGTGGGCAGCGAGATCATTTGAATGAGAAAATTTGTAAAACGACAAATATTATGCAATGAGCTGAACACACTAAAAGCAGTTATAAAAGTATAGCTTTGCAACAAGATTGCATGTTTCATCGATAATACAAAAGCAACAGGCACAAGTTATGAGTTGATACAAATATTAAATGACAGATAAATGGAAAATAAAATACATATATAGAGGCAATCAGTGCCAGTGATGAGAGCAATCAAAACAATCACTTCATTCATTGATGTAAAATAGTGAAATAAGAGACTGTCTTCCACCAGATCTCTGTTTAGTCAAATGGACATGAGACAAAGACAGGAAGAATTGTAGTAAACAACTTACACAATATGCAGTGTTATGATCTTACAACTCAAATGTACAGATTCACACTCAGTCAATGTGGCCCCACAAGGTGGCATCAAATGCAGTCAATGTGGCCCTACAAGGTGGCATCAAATGCAGTCAATGTGGCCCCACAAGGTGGCATCAAATACAGTCAATGTGGCCCCACAAGGTGGCATCAAATACAGTCAATGTGGCCCCACAAGGTGGCATCAAATACAGTCAATGTGGCCCCACAAGGTGACATCAAATACAGTCAATGTGGCCCCACAAGGTGGCATCAAATACAGTCAATGTGGCCCCACAAGGTGGCATCAAATGCAGTCAATGTGGCCCTACAAGGTGGCATCAAATACAGTCAATGTGGCCCTACAAGGTGGCATCAAATGCAGTCAATGTGGCCCTACAAGGTGGCATCAAATACAGTCAATGTGTCCCCACAAGGTGGCATCAAATACAGTCAATGTGGCCCTACAAGGTGGCATCAAATGCAGTCAATGTGGCCCTACAAGGTGGCATCAAATACAGTCAATGTGTCCCCACAAGGTGGCATCAAATACAGTCAATGTGGCCCTACAAGGTGGCATCAAATACAGTCAATGTGTCCCCACAAGGTGGCATCAAATACAGTCAATGTGGCCCTACAAGGTGGCATCAAATACAGTCAATGTGTCCCCACAAGGTGGCATCAAATACAGTCAATGTGTCCCCACAAGGTGGCATCAAATACAGTCAATGTGGCCCTACAAGGTGGCATCAAATACAGTCAATGTGTCCCCACAAGGTGGCATCAAATACAGTCAATGTGTCCCCACAAGGTGGCATCAAATACAGTCAATGTGTCCCCACAAGGTGGCATCAAATACAGTCAATGTGGCCCTACAAGGTGGCATCAAATGCAGTCAATGTGGCCCTACAAGGTGGCTGTGGGTAAAATGTCAAGCTTCAAGGTGGAAACAACAGAAAAGGAAGAGTAGGGCAGGGAAGACAAGGCAATAATTGCTGTCTACAGCAGAAAGGGAAGAGTTTGGCAGGGAAGACACGAGGAAATGATTGCTGTCTACAACAGAGAGGGAAGAGTAGGGCAGGGAAGTTGACATGATGCAATGATTGCTGTCTACAACAGAGAGGGAAGAGTAGGCCAGGGAAGTTGACATGAGGCAATGATTGCTGTCTACAACAGAGAGGGAAGAGTAGGTCAGGGAAGTTGACATGAGGCAATGATTGCTGTCTACAACAGAGAGGGAAGAGTAGGTCAGGGAAGTTGACATGAGGCAATGATTGCTGTCTACAACAGAGAGGGAAGAGTAGGCCAGGGAAGTTGACATGAGGCAATGATTGCTGTCTACAACAGAATGGGAAGACATGAGGCAATGTTTGCTATCAACAAGAAATTGTGAGCTTGGGGGTTAATTGTAGGATCTGTCTACAAGTTTGGGAGACATCTAATGTTTGTCCATCTTGAGTTATCTGCCCTAGAAATGTCTTGTGGAATGCTTTGATGTCAACCTTGACCTGCCGCACCTCTATGGTGCTATATAAACACATTCTCCAGCAATGTATGTGGCCTTGACATTCAGATCATTATCAAGAAAAACAAAATCAGCATCAGCGCCAAAGTTGAGGGTGCCCTTCGTCTGGTCCAGACACAAGAGCTGTGCTGGGTGTAGAGAAGCAGCCTCTAGGGCCTGGACAGCACCACAACCTGCAGTGAACATACACATTAAATAAAGTGGCCAGTATTTGATTTCTTAAGAAAAATGCTCCGAGCTGGAAGTAAATATCTGATCTATTTGTTAAAGAAATGCTCCGAGCTGGAAGTAAAAATCTGATATTTTTGTTAAAGAAATGCTCCGAGCTGGAAGTAAATATCTGATCTATTTGTTAAAGAAATGCTCCGAGCTGGAAGTAAATATCTGATCTATTTGTTAAAGAAATGCTCCGAGCTGGAAGTAAAAATCTGATATATTATGTTTTCTTTCCTACCTCATTTGCCTTTCAGCATCATGGGGAGATACGATTTATTGCTGTTATATTGGCCTCTTCTACTGTTATACGTCTAAGAGTTTCTGATATTCCATTTTTCAATTTTCTTGGTTGACCTCTTGGTCTGGTGTTCTCGTATCATCTGTTGGTAACTCGTATTAGATTTAGTTCTTTATGTCACATGCTCAACAAAATCAATCTGTCGATTTATGTATTTAATAGCTGGTTCCATTTCTAGTATTTTTTCTCAGTTCTTCATTTCTGATCTTATCTCTCAGGCTTTTCACTGCCATGCTTCTGAAACTCTTCAATACTGTGGTGGTTATTTTTCTAATAGTTCTTGAGTCTAAGATCCACGTCTGTCACTCATAGCACAACGTTAGGACAAGGATAGTCTTAGAAATATCTATTTGTTAAAGAAATTATCCAAGCTGGAAGTAAATATTTCATCTATTTGTTAAAGAAATTATCCAAGCTGGAAGTAAATATTTCATCTATTTGTTAAAGAAATGCTCCAAGCTGGAAGTAAATATTTCATCTATGAACTAAATGCCCTCAGTTGGAAATCAATAACTGGTTGATGAAGTCAAGATGAATAACAATGATCAACTCCACATGTTTTCTGGGTACCCTCAGCATAAGGAAGTGATTCCAACCAGATGTTGGGGAGTATGGGGATTATCATCATGGCACTCCAAACATGTCTACAGGTGCTCAGATTCCCTCCTCACCGATTGACATCTCCAGTTCTGCGTTAGCCAACGAGTCCTCCCATGCACTCACTAAGCCTCTGGATGTACCCATCTTTACCCCCATCTCCTCATCTGAAGGAGAGACGTGGACTCACGGCTTTGACTAAGTCCCGCAAGTTGGAGGGCACTAATGACACCCGCCTGATCCACCTTCCCCAACAGATAGTCAATCTGTCTGCACCCCCCCCCCCATTCAGGGACACAGACAAAGGTGACCCAGCGCAACGTGAACCTCTGTATTGACTTGACTCACCGTCTGCATACAGAGCTCGCCCACCTTTCTCACCACACTCATTGACTCACTACACAGGCCTGGGTGTTATTTTGTGACTCCAACCAGATGAACGCCAGCACCTCCATTATCGCCACGCAGGTCACACACACACCACTGCCCTCCTTGACCACTGCCTACAGGAACTACAACAAACTTAATGTACAGAGACAAGAACTACAACAAACTTAAAGTACAGAGACAGGAACTACAATAAACTTAATGTACAAAGACAGGAACTACAATAAACTTAATGTACAAAGACAGGAACTACAATAAACTTAATGTACAAAGACAGGAACTACAATAAACTTAATGTACAAAGACAGGAACTACAATAAACTTAATGTACAAAGACAGGAACTACAATAAACTTAATGTACAAAGACAGGAACTACAATAAACTTAATGTACAGGGACAGGAAATACAACAAACTTAAAATACAGAGACATGAACTACAACAAACTTAAAATACAGAGACATGAACTACAACAAACTTAAAATACAGAGACATGACCTACAACAAACTTAAGTACAGAGACAAGAACTACAACAAACTTAAAGTACAGAGACAAGAACTACAACAAACTTAAAGTACAGAGACAGGAACTACAACAAACTTAATGTACAGAGACAAGAACTACAACAAACTTAAAGTACAGAGACAAGAACTACAACAAACTTAATGTACAGAGACATGAACCACAACAAACTTAAAGTACAGAGACATGAACCACAACAAACTTAAAGTACAGAGACAAGAACTACAACAAACTTAAAGTACAGAGACAAGAACTAAAACAAAGTACAGAGACAAGAACTACAACAAACTTAATGTACAGAGACAAGAACTACAACAAACTTAAAGTACAGAGACAAGAACTACAACAAACTTAAAGTACAGAGACAAGAACTACAACAAACTTAAAGTACAGAGACAAGAACTACAACAAACTTAAAGTACAGAGACAAGAACTACAACAAACTTAAAGTACAGATACAAGAACTACAACAAACTTAAAGTACAGAGACAAGAACTACAACAAACTTAAAGTACAGAGACAAGAACTAAAACAAAGTACAGAGACAAGAACTAAAACAAAGTACAGAGACAAGAACTACAACAAACTTAAAGTACAGAGACAAGAACTAAAACAAACTTAAAGTACAGAGACAAGAACTACAACAAACTTAAAGTACAGAGACAAGAACTACAACAAACTTAAAGTACAGAGACAAGAACTACAACAAACTTAAAGTACAGAGACAAGAACTACAACAAACTTAAAGTACAGAGACAAGAACTACAACAAACTTAAAGTACAGAGACAAGAACTACAACAAACTTAAAGTACAGAGACAAGAACTACAACAAACTTAAAGTACAGAGACAAGAACCACAACAGACTTACCTGTTTGACTGACAAAATGCCTGACACAAAAATCCATTGTTGCAATTCTGAGGAAGTAAATAGTGAATGTAATCAACATCACATCACATACGTGGTAATGAATGTAATCAACATCACATTACATATGTGGTAATGAATGTAATCAACATCACATTACATATGTGGTAATGAATGTAATCAACATCACATCACATACGTGGTAATGAATGTAATCAACATCACATTACATATGTGGTAATGAATGTAATCAACATCACATCACATATGTGGTAATGAATGTAATCAACATCACATTACATATGTGGTAATGAATGTAATCAACATTACATCATATATGTGGTAATGAATGTAATCAAAATTACATCACATACATGGTAATGAAAGTAATCAACATCACATCATATATGTGGTAATGAATGTAATCAAAATTACATCACATACATGGTAATGAATGTAATCAACATCACATCATATATGTGGTAATGAATGTAATCAAAATTACATCACATACATGGTAATGAATGTAATCAACATCACATCATATACTGATTATATTCTATTATCTATATAGAAATGTCAAAGACATAGTAGAAAGTATCTTCTATAGTGAGCTAGTTCACGTGATATAGCATGAGATACATCCTAGACACAGTGAGCTAGTTCACATGATATAGCATGAGATACATCCTAGACACAGTGAGCTAGTTCACATGATATAGCATGAGATACATCCTAGACACAGTGAGCTAGTTCACTTGACATAGCATGAGATACATCCTAGACACAGTGAGCTAGTTCACATGATATAGCATGAGATACATCATAGACACATTGAGTTAGTTCACTTGATATAGCATGAGATATACATCATAGACACAGTGAGCTAGTTCACGTGATATAGCATGAGATACATCCTAGACACATTGAGCTAGTTCACTTGATATAGCATGAGATACATCCTAGACACATTGAGCTAGTTCAATTGATATAGCAGGAGATACATCCTAGACACATTGAGCTAGTTCACTTGATATAGCATGAGATACATCCTAGACACAGTGAGCTAGACAAACCACTGAATTATTTCACTTGAAATAGCATGGGATAAGAATTACTGACAGTTGCAGGTACAGGCAAGATAATGAGCACCAACAACTGTATAAAACATGAGACATACCTCCAGCCAGTGTGTTGGTGTCCTTGATGTAAGATTCATAGCCTTGAACCATGATGGTCTGTTCTCCAAACTGATAGGTTCCATCAGGAAGACCCATAGCTCTGATTGAGTCTGTGATGAGAACTATACCTGGCAAGATAACAAGAAAGACTGTCTACATTAATCTCTATACCTGGCAAGATAACATGAAAGACTGTCTACATTAATCTCTATACTTGGCAAGATAACATGAAAGACTGTCTACATTAATCTCTATACCTGGCAAGACAACATGAAAGACTGTCTACATTAATCTCTATACCTGGCAAGACAACAAGAAAGACTGTCTACATTAATCTCTATACTTAGCAAGACAACAAGAAAGACTGTCTACATTAATCTCTATACATAGCCAGAACAAAACTCTCAATCTCTGACACACAAGTTTGTTTTTATCATTTGAATGTTGTCCTTCCTAGGTTTATTATAACATGTGTGCACCCTTTGAGCAAGTTCATCTCTATATGGGAGGTGTGTTGTGGTTGGATTACGTTTGAGTTACAGGTAGGCATGTTGTGGTTGGATTATGTTAGAGTTACAGGTAGGCATGTTGTGGTTGGATTATGTTTGAGTTACAGGTAGGCATGTTGTGGTTGAATTATGTTTGAGTTACAGGTAGGCATGTTGTGGTTGGATTATGTTTGAGTTACAGGTAGGCATGTTGTGGTTGAATTATGTTTGAGTTACAGGTAGGTGTGTTGTGGTTTGATTATGATCTCACTATTTGTAATTTTATATTCTGGAGAATGTTGATCTGATCCCATAGTGAGAAGACTGACGTTGATATCAAGATCTGCCATGTCTGTAGATCTCAATCTATGTATTTCTATTGGTTCTGTCACATTGAAATGTTTGCAATTTTCATTTGTTATGTTATTCTAGTTTTTTTTCATTATTTATTTTGTCATTCTTGTTTTTTCACAATGTGTTTCATCGTTCTTGTTTTGTCATGACTTCAGATGTCAGAAGTGGGTAGATAAAGGATGCAGACATTGAGAAATCACTGAGAAGGTTGGCCCTACCTGTTGTACATAGTGGGAGAAGAAACAGAGTCTACAATTAACACTTGACATGGACAATCAGGCGGAACAAGCTTCAGGAAATGCTGAGACAAGCAGTGGAACAGATATGGGATTGCCCTGACCACAGTGAAATTGATATCACGGATATATAAATAAATTAACAGATATGTTTTTTTCCCCTCAGGATTCTTCATGTGCACAGCCACTGCTGTTATTGGAGTGAAGACATTACCAGTCAGGGTTAAATGCTGTTGTTGGAGTGAAGACATTACCATTCAGGGTTAAATACTGTTGTTGGAGTGAAGACAGACATTACCTTCAGGGTTAAATGCTGTTGTTGGAGTGAAGACAGACATTACCTTCAGGGTTAAATGCTGTTGTTGGAGTGAAGACAGACATTACTTCAGGGTTAAATGCTGTTGTTGGAGTGAAGACAGACATTACTTCAGGGTTAAATACTGTTGTTGGAGTGAAGACAGACATTACCTTCAGGGTTAACTCTGAGTGCAATCCTCAGTGCTGCTGGGTGTGTGTGGATGCCATCAGCAATAAGGCCATAGAAGACCTTCCTGTTGTGGGGCAACTGTCACTGGTCAGCAGGCCAACTAGATGTGGGTCACGGTGGTGGAACTGGAGAGCAGCCAACAGTTTCTTATGTTACCTTTTGACTTTTACATTATTTTAGTAAACATTTGTTAACCTGCTGTTGTTTGGTAAAGATTTGTTAACCTGCTGCAGCAGCCAAGTAAACATTTATAACACACGAAGCATTCATTCCTAACATATGGACCAACATTCCTGTTAGTATCCTGTAAGTACCATGTAATTAACCTGAAAATATCATGTAAGTTATCCTGTAACTACCATGTAAATAACCTGAAAATATCATGTAAGTATCCTGTAAGTACCATGTAAATAACCTGAAAATATCATGTAACTACCCAGTAAATATCAAATATGTATTCTATCAGTATCCTGATAAAATAACACTTATAAAATAACACAATGCTTTACTTTAGAAATAAAGAACTGTTTCTCTTGTTGATTGACAGTCTAAATTGAGTCAATAAGTTTTGAATACTTAGTTTATCTTTTTATTACACACGATGTCAGGTCTACTTGGTGGCATCAACATCTGTGTACTCACAAAATCATTCAAGTACCTACTGACAAAAACTCAAAAATAGATCACATCTCACAATCCTAGCAAGTCTATGAATCACACACATCCTGGAAATCTGAAGTGTTTCACAGTTACAGTCCAGGCTATCTCTACTCGGTTTCCGTGGTGATCCTACGATCGGTGAAGCTTTTCAAATGTCTTGTATGGTTCTGGCTTGACTATCTTCATCTAGCTCATTAGTTCTGTCTTTCTCTCAGTGTGTTTCTCTCTCCAAGCATTTCCTTATCTCAAGTTGACTTTGCTTATTGCCATTCCAGCGTGTTCTTTGACATTTCTCTTGTCGATCGCTCCTCTAAGCTTTAATCTCTGGTTGACTTGATTCCGGCATTTTCTCCCTCAGATGTCTGAGCCTATTGCTCCATCTGAAGGTCCCAGGCTCTCTGCCCTTCTAAGAGTCCAGGCGTAACACCCTCTCAGTATTACCTGGCCCATCTCTCTCTCTCTCTCTCTAAGTGTTCTCTGTGTTACCTGACCCATCTCTCTCTCCAAGTGTTCTCTGTGTTACCTGACCCATCTCTCTCTCTCCAAGTGTTCTCTGTGTTACCTGACCCATCTTTCCAGGTGTTCTCTGTGTTACTTGACCCATCTCTCCAGGTGTTCTCTGCTAAGTGACTGTGTTCTTCTGAGTCTCTCTCTCTCTCTCTCTCTGCGATCAGGACCCAATCAGAGTAGAATTCAAGCTCCTCACATGAACTCAGCTGTCAGGTTAGGTGTGTTACAAACAGAACATCACAATTACAGTCTGCCAGATCCACTCTGATTGAACACCCGTTAAAAACGTTGCACTGTGTTCTGCGCCAGTGGCCCAGTGCATCCGATTTCAGCCAGCATTTTTTTCAGGTTTGCTTTCCCTAGCCTTTGATTGTCCCCAATCTTCCTGCAAGGCAGCAGGTGATCTTTTCTGTAGGGGGATTCTGCCCTTAGATGGTCGGCCCTCCCAGGTTTACGAGCACCATCTGCCCGAGTCACTAGAGGTGACTAACACAGACATGCACACACAAAGATATGAGATGTGACAAACACATACATGCACATAGTGATACGAGGCATGACTAACACTGACATACATCAAGATATATGACACATGACTAACATAAACATACACATAAAGATATGAGATATGACTGACATAGACATGCACCCACAAAGAAATTACACATGTCTAACATGGACATGCACACAAAGATATGAGATATGACCAACATGGATAGGCACACACAATGATATGAGATGTGACATACACAGACATGCACACACAAAGATATGAGATATGACTAACATAAACATACACACAGAGATATGAGATATCACTAGCCCAAACACAAAGATATGACATATGACTAACACAGATACACACTAAGATATGAGATATGACTAAACACATACACACTTAAAGATTTGAGACATGATTAACACGGACACTCCAAGATATGAGATATGACTAACATGACACACACCAAGATATGAGCCATGGCCAGCACACACACACACACAAGCCAAGATATGAGCCTTGGCTAGCAATGAAACACACCAAGAAATGAACCATGTCCAGCACAGAAAGAAAATATCCAGTACACATTAAGGTATCCATATGCTTGGGTTTGTTGTAGTCGGCAGACTCTTCTTAACGTGGGAATCATCGACATACGAGACGCCGGCCCCCACGAACTGTTAACAGATATCGTCCAAACAGTTGTACGGAGATTTGAGAGTGCAGTCTGACCCGTAGAACGTTCCCTTGCATGAACAGACCCCGGTTGACTGTCCACAGGTGTCGTTGAAACAGTGGTCAGGACATTTGAGAGTGCAGTCTGGCCCGTAGTACGCTTCCTTGCGCGTACAGTCTGCTCTTTCTGTGTCACATATGATGTCACAGCCATCAGAACACGTCTGTTCGCACTGTAGCCCAAAATTACCATCAGGACAAGTGTCATCACAGGTATAGCCAGGATGTTTGCAATGTTGGCATTTTCTGGATTTTCCTCACATAAAGAACTGACACTAAGACAAGACCCGGAGCAGTCGTGTCCATAAATCCCATGTGAACAGTTGAAGTGACACGTACCGATGATGACGGTGCAGCCTTTGCTACTCCCACCACACACTGTACAAAACGACCAAGAATGCCCGTCCAGACAATAGGTGTCTGTAAATGTTTGCACCTCACACACTGTCAGTGCACTCTCGTCCTGCGAAAAGGTCGGTGAGAACTCAAACTTACTGTGTGCCATTGTCGCTTGTATGGTGACTACAATAGTGTTCACAGAAATATTTGGGTATGGTATATCATTATACTGGAACACTACACCGCCACTGTCAGAGAAAGCCTTTGGAGTGTCATTCTTTACCCGAATCATAGTGCTAGCTCGATGATAAATTCGAATGGTGTGAGTCTTCTGGGACGTGTCAAAGTTAAGATACCAGTAAAAAGAATTGGTTCCACTTCTCAATTGTGTGTGTGTGCAGTCATTGTCATAAAGATTGGTCTTTGTTTTGCCATTAACTGCGGCCTCTGGTCCACACCCGTTCACTGTATATCAAGCATTAAATGTGTCTTCTGAGTCTAAGTTTATATCTAACCCTCATTTATGGCCCTTGCTTTGTTTGTCCATCTTCCCAAGCTTCTCTCTGCTGACATCTGCCACCTATGCCTGTCTGGCCCATCTTAACCTATTTCTATAATAATCAGCCATCCACGTGCAACCTTGACCCCCTGGTCTGCCTGTAGTTATTTTTAACCAATCTTCTCTGATCTCTCAGCAACTGGTAAGAGATTAAGGCAAAGAAATACAAATGAATGCATCCAAATGTGAAGCTGCAGTCAAGTTAAATGTGAGGGAGAATTGAACAAAAAATATAAAGAAATGGTATGGTAAAAGCTTTACGTGATTAATAAACGACACAAACTTGAACGACGTTTCAGCTCAATAGGCTTCAGCAGGAACAAACAAACAACACACACACACACAGATATGTAAGTAAATAAAACTAATCCTACATAGCTAACTAGTAATGAAACATCCAAAACAAAATAATCAAAACTAGTTTAAGAAAAGAAAAATTTCTGCCCTGTGTCGTGGACCGTGGCCGAATTGAGAAAGAGAGAGATCCAAATTAAAAATTACCATAAATTACCCTAATGGTCAAACAGTGTAAGGGTTCTAATATTATGTGAGTGGGGGAACACTGTCTAGGTTACCAAGACTACAAAGACACCGACAATGTCTATAAGTATATAAGATGCCAAACATACATGTACATACACAAAATAGCACATATATTCATCTACAAACATAACTGCACATACATATACACACACACACATATATATATAAATATAAACACACACCCATATATATATGTTCAACAGAATACTGGCACTCCAGTGTCTTCCCATTTCAATTCATCGGACCACAAGGACAAAGACAACATCCACATCACTGGTATTGTCCTGTGCCACTCTGGCAACCATAGCCGGTTTGCTTTGGAGAATCGTCTTATAGTCCAATTTGGTTCGCTGACCTTATGTGGCAAGAATGTATCTCACTCGTATACATAGTTTCCCTTTAATTTCTCCTTCCCTATTTCTAGTCTTTTTTGCTGTCCATGTTTGGGAAGTTTGGTCTATTCACTACTCCGTGCTAATGATAGTTCTCCTCCACTAGACCCCACTGCAATACTTAGGTGGTCTCCTATACCTCTTTTGTCTATGTTACTTATCTTTTACATGTTACTTATTGCACCCCACCCTCAGACATATCATTCTTTCCACCATTCGAGTATCTGTTATTCTTCTGTTCTATTCCTTCTCCTTTGTGTATGCAAACTAACCTCGGTGTGTACCCTTCTAGTTATGGGGACGCTATATGAACTTTTCTGCACATATATGATTTTCCCTGTATGGATTTACATATGCAGGCATGTGCTCATATGTACGGGTACAGATGTGCTTTTATGTACCTGTATATATATATATATATATATATATATATATATATATATATATATATATATATATATATGTATATATATGTATGTGCAGTTATGTTTGTAGATGAATATATGCGCTCTTTTGTGTGAGTGTATAGACATGTATGTTTGGCATCTTAGATACTTATAGACATTGTCAGTGTCTTTGTTGTCTGCTAACCTAGACAGTGTACCCCCACTCACATATTTTTAGAACCCTTACACTGTTTGACCCTTTGACCATCAGGGTAATTTACAGCGCACAACCGGGTGGATCTCTCTCTTTCTCAATTCGGCCACGGTCCACGACACAGGGCAGAAATTTTTCTTTTCTTAAACTAGTTTTGATTATTTTGTTTTGGATGTTTCATTACTAGTTAGCTATGTGGGATTAGTTTTATTTACTTACATACCAGTCTGTGTGTGTTGTTTGTTCCTGCTGAAGGTCTATTGAACCAAAACATCGTTCAAGTTTGTGTTGTCTATTAATCACGTTAAGCTCTTACCATACCATTTATTCTATATTTTTTTTTCAATTCTCTCTCAGCAACTATTTAAAAACACATTGCTATGAATTTGACCGTAATAATGTCCCTGTTCCTTTCTATATGACATCTTTAACAGCATGTGGTTAATGCGTGTAGTATTTGTTGCAATGTTTTGCACTTTTAACAACACATATTTAATATTTGGCAGTTCTCTACACATAAATTAAAAGACCAGTGATATTAATGTCTCCCACTTCAACCTTTCCTCTTGACCAAATCAAAGAACTTACTGGAAGCATAGCATTAAAGAGATGGGTGATGTTCCTGGCCCCAGATCTAACGGCTGCCTCTCCCTCAACAAGATTGGCAATGGAATGTCCTGAAACAGTTGTTCAAATATTATAGTCAATGAAAGACTACAAGTCAATGTCAGGTGTATGTTGCTGTTAATGAAAGACTACAAGTTAAAAGTCAAGTAAATGTCAATGAAAGACTACAAGTCAATGTCAGGTGTATGTTATTGTCAATGGAAGACTACAAGTCAATGTCAGGTGTATGTTATTGTCAATGGAAGACTACAAGTCAATGTCAGGTGTATGTTGCTGTCAATGAAAGACTACAAGTCAATGTCAGGTGTATGTTATTGTCAATGGAAGACTACAAGTCAATGTCAGGTGTATGTTGCTGTCAATGAAAGACTACAAGTCAATGTCAGGTGTATGCTGCTCTCAAAGAAAGACTACAAGTCAATGTCAGGTGTATGCTGCTCTCAATGAAAGACTACAAGTCAATGTCAGGTGTATGCTGCTCTCAAAGAAAGACTTCAAGTCAATGTCAGGTGTATGCTGCTCTCAAAGAAAGACTACAAGTCAATGTCAGGTGTATGCTGCCGTCAATGAAATACTACAAGTCAATGTCAGGTGTATGCTGCTCTCAATGAAAGACTACAAGTCAATGTCAGGTGTATGTTGTTGTCAATGGAAGACTACAAGTCAATGTCAGGTGTATGTTGCTGTCAATGAAAGACTACAAGTCAATGTCAGGTGTATGCTGCTGTCAAGAAAGACTACAAGTCAATGACAGGTGTATGTTGTTGTCAATGGGAGATTACATGTCAAAGTCAGCTGCATGATGCTGTCAATGAAAGACTACATGTTAAAGTCAGCTGCATGATGCTGTCAATGAAAGACTACAAGTCAATGTCAGCCACATGTTGCTGTAAATTTGTGACAAGTCATGGTGGTTAAAAGTTGCTTTCCTGGCCAAGCAGTTGGAGGTTGACTCATGACTGCAGTCAATTTTCTTTAATCAACATAGCTTCAGTAATAGAAAACTAGAGAGCATGGGATGAAGTGAATCTGATCATCAAAGGCATTATCAAGTCAGGAGATAGAAGATGCTGTATTCTCTAACTAGAAATCTTTCATGCTGTAGGAGATAGAAGATGCTGGAATCTATAACTAGAAATCTTTCATGTTGTAGGAGATAGAAATGCTGGAATCTCTAACTAGTTGGAATCTCTAACTAGAAATCTTTCATGTTGTAGAGGATAGAAGTTGCTGGAATCTCTAACTAGTTGGAATCTCTAACTAGAAATCTTTCATGTTGTAGGAGATAGAAGATGCTGGAATCTCTAACTAGTTGGAATCTCTAACTAGAAATCTTTCATGTTGTAGGAGATAGAAGATGCTGGAATCTCTAACTAGTTGGAATCTCTAACTAGAAATCTTTCATGTTGTAGGAGATAGAAGATGCTGAAACTAGGAAAATATTCAATAGAAAGATGCAGAGAGACTTCAAAATTCTGCCAGGATTGCTTCAACTGTACTGACCTACTGACACAGTTATGCCCGTTTGCAGAACTCCTCAATGACTGCTTCAGCATTTCTCTTCTCTGGTGCCAATGTGACAATTGCAACATTAGTGAGGTCACCATATGTGTCAAGGACATCCGAGAAACCATTATCAAAGTCTCGTATAAGCTGTGGAGGATGGCAGCCACTACGTTCTGGACTAATGAATGGACCCTCAATATGGATCCCTGAAATGATTTTGTCAAAATATTATCACTAGAAAAACAATCTCACAAAGTTAAATGTTCATTAATGATAAAACTATAAACAAAAAAACATAATATATATTTGCAAACAAAAATATAATACAAATGGAAAACAAGAAAATGTTTCTACCAGACAGAAAAAATGTGCTCACTAATTGGAAAGAGAAAAAAAAATGTGATCACTAACTGGAGAGAGAAAAAAAAAATGTGATCACTAACTGGAGAGAGAAAAAAAAAATGTGATCACTAACTGGAGAGAGAAATAATGTGCTCTCTAACAAGAGAGAGAAATAATGTGCTCTCTAACAAGAGAGAGAAATCATGTGCTCTCTAACAAGAGAGAGAAATCATGTGCTCTCTAACAAGAGAGAGAAATGTGCTCTCTAACAAGAGAGAGAAATCATGTGCTCTCTAAATGAAGAGAGAAATAAAAAAAAAACAAATTTAACATTGTTCAACAAGAAATGGATCCTAAGAACTTCACTTCCTGAGAGAGGATTTGATGAGCCCTGAGAGAGGATTTCATGAGCCCTGAGAGAGGATTTAATGACCCCAAGAGAGGATTTTATGAGCCCTGAGAGAGAATTTAATGAACCCTGAGAGAGGATTTCATGAACCATGAGAGAGGATTTCATGAACCATGAGAGAGGATTTTATGATCACATGGCCAACATATGACCACCATCTTCTCTTGTTGTCTCTTCTCATCATATGGTCAACATATGACCACCATCTTCTCTTGTTGTCTCTTCTCATCACATGGCCAACATATGACCACCTTCTTCTCTTGTTGTCTCTTCTCATCACATGGCCAACATATGACCATCTTCTTCTCTTGTTGTCTCTTCTCATCACATGGCCAACATATGACCATCTTCTTCTCTTGTTGTCTCTTCTCATCACATGGCCAACATATGTTCACATTCTCTTGATTATAGATATTTTTAATTGCTTTGTCATTTGTTTAACTACACATAATATACCAATTTTAGTTTAGAGACTACATACAATATGTTGGTCTTAGTTCATATACTATATGTGATATGTTGGTCTTAGTTCATATACTACATGTGATATGTTGGTCTTAGTTCATATGCTAGATGTGATATATTGGTCTTAGTTCATATACAACATGAGATATGTTGGTCTTAGTTCATATGCTAGATGTGATATGTTGGTCTTAGTTCATATACAACATGAGATATGTTGGTCTTAGTTCATATGCTAGATGTGATATGTTGGTCTTAGTTCATATGCTAGATGTGATATGTTGGTCTTAGTTCATATACAACATGAGATATGTTGGTCTTAGTTCATATGCTAGATGTGATATGTTGGTCTTAGTTCATATACCAGATGTGATATGTTGGTCTTAAAAAGAAATATGTTTAAAATGTGTGGAGTTAACTGTAAATACGCACCAAGGACACCAGCACCTTTCATACTGCCTTCAGATTTCTTAATGGCTGGCAAAACCTGTTGGCAGTAGATGATTTATTGTGAATAGGCATGATTGGTAAATTTATAGTGAAACATGTACACAACATGACAAGCAGATTGCAAGGATATACTTTGTCCTTCACTTTACAGCAGAGTTACACTTTGTCCTTCACTTTACAGCAGGGTTACACTTTGTCCTTCTCTTTACAACAGGTATACACTTTGTCCTTCACTTTACAACAGGGTTACACTTTGCCCTTCACTTTACAGCAGGGTTACACTTTGTCCTTCACTTTACAACAGGGTTACACTTTGTTCTTCACTTTACAGCAGGTATACACTTTATTCTTCACTTTACAGCAGGTATACACTTTGTCCTTCACTTTACAGCAGGGTTACACTTTGTTCTTCACTTTACAGCAGGGTTACACTTTGTTCTTCACTTTACAGCAGGGTTACACTTTGTTCTTCACTTTACAGCAGGGTTACACTTTGTTCTTCACTTTACAGCAGGGTTACACTTTGTTCTTCACTTTACAGCAGGGTTACACTTTGTTCTTCACTTTACAGCAGGGTTACACTTTGTCCTTCACTTTACAGCAGGGTTACACTTTGCTCTTCACTTTACAGCAGGGTTACACTTTATTCTTCACTTTACAACAGGGTTACACTTTATTCTTCACTTTACAACAGGGTTACACTTTGTCCTTCACTTTACAACAGGGTTACACTTTGCCCTTCACTTTACAGCAGAGTTACACTTTGTCCTTCACTTTACAGCAGGGTTACACTTTGTCCTTCACTTTACAGCAGGGTTACACTTTGTTCTTCACTTTACAACAGGGTTACACTTTGTTCTTCACTTTACAGCAGGTATACACTTTGTTCTTCACTTTACAGCAGGGTTACACTTTGTTCTTCACTTTACAGCAGGGTTACACTTTGTTCTTCACTTTACAGCAGGGTTACACTTTGTTCTTCACTTTACAGCAGGGTTACACTTTGTTCTTCACTTTACAGCAGGGTTACACTTTGTTCTTCACTTTACAGCAGGGTTACACTTTGTTCTTCACTTTACAGCAGGGTTACACTTTGTTCTTCACTTTACAGCAGGGTTACACTTTGTTCTTCACTTTACAGCAGGGTTACACTTTGTTCTTCACTTTACAGCAGGGTTACACTTTGTTCTTCACTTTACAGCAAGTATACACTTTGTCCTTCACTTTACAGCAGGGTTACAATGTCAGACACAAAGTGTCTGCTGATATGTAACAACAGATCAACAGGCAGAACATTACATAACAAGGATCAACATAAATGTTCTAAGTGTCTACTGACATGTAACAACAGATCAACAGTCAGAACATTACACAACAAGGATCTACAGAAATACCTTGCGATATGTTTCTGGGGAGGAGGTAATTACAGTTGGACAAAATGAGGTCACTCCATGAGCCAGAATTCCATGAGCCACCACCGAAACGCCTTTCTCTATGTCATGATCAGAAGAAAAGTCATACCCAAAACCACCTGCAGTAGAAATGTTTCAGAACATGAGTTAAACACACGGCAGGAACATCAGGCTTCTTTCTTCATGGAAACAAACATAAAAAGATAAAAATAAACAAGAAAACAACAAACAGCAGGAGCTACATAAACATGAAGAAATCAACAATCATAACAGATGCAACATAAACATGAAGAAAACAACAATCATAACAGATGCAACATAAACATGAAGAAAACAACAATCATAACAGAAGCAACATAAACATGAAAACAACAAACATAGCAGAAGCAACATAAACATGAAGAAAACAACAATTATAACAGAAGCAACATAAACATGAAAACAACAAACATAGCAGAAGCAACATAAACATGAAGAAAACAACAATCATAACAGAAGCAACATAAACAAGAAAACAACAAACATAGCAGAAGCAACATAAACATGAAGAAAACAACAATCATAACAGATGCAACACAAACATGAAGAAAACAACAATCATAACAGATGCAACATAAACAAGAAAACAACAAACATAGCAGGAGCACAATAAACATGAAGAAAACAACAAACATAGCAGGAACAACAAACATAGCAGGAACAACATAAACAAGAAAACAACAAACATAGCAGGAGCACAATAAACATGAAGAAAACAACAAACATAGCAGGAACAACATAAACAAGGAAACAACAAACATAGCAGGAGCACAATAAACATGAAGAAAACAACAAACATAGCAGGAACAACATAAACAAGAAAACAACAAACATAGCAGGAGCACAATAAACATGAAGAAAACAACAAACATAGCAGGAACAACATAAACAAGAAAACAACAAACATAGCAGGAACAACATAAACAAGAAAACAACAAACATAGCAGGAGCACAATAAACATGAAGAAAACAACAAACATAGCAGGAACAACATAAACAAGAAAACAACAAACATAGCAGGAGCAACATAAACAAGAAAACAACAAACCTAGCAGGAGCACAATAAACATGAAGAAAACAACAAACATAGCAGGAACAACATAAACAAGAAAACAAACATAGCAGGAGCAACATAAACAAGAAAACAACAAACATAGCAGGAGCACAATAAACATGAAGAAAACAACAAACATAGCAGGAACAACATAAACAAGAAAACAACAAACATAGCAGGAGCACAATAAACATGAAGAAAACAACAAACATAGCAGGAACAACATAAACAAGAAAACAACAAACATAGCAGGAGCACAATAAACATGAAGAAAACAACAAACATAGCAGGAACAACATAAACAAGAAAACAACAAACATAGCAGGAGCAACATAAACAAGAAAACAACAAACATAGCAGGAGCACAATAAACATGAAGAAAACAACAAACATAGCAGGAACAACATAAACATGAAGAAAACAACAAACATAGCAGGAACAACATAAACAAGAAAACAACAAACATAGCAGAAGCAACATAAACAAGAAAACAACAAACATAGCAGGAGCAACATAAACAAGAAAACAACAAACATAGCAGGAGCAACATAAACAACAAACATAGCAGGAACAACATAAACAACAAACATAGCAGGAGCAACATAAACATGAAGAAAACAACAAACATAGCAGGAGCAACATAAACATGAAGAAAACAGCAAACATAGCAGGAGCAACATAAACATGAAGAAAACAACAAACATAACAGGAGCAACATAAACAAGAAAACAACAAACATAGCAGGAGCAACATAAACAAGAAAACAACAAACATAGCAGGAGCAATATAAACAAGAAAACAACAAACATAACAGATGCAACATAAACAAGAAAACAACAAACATAGCAGGAGCAACATAAACAAGAAAACAACAAACATAGCAGAAACAACATAAACAAGAAAACAACAAACATAGCAGGAGCAACATAAACAAGAAAACAACAAACATAACAGAAGCAACATAAACAAGAAAACAAACATAGCAGGAGCAACATAAACAAGAAAACAACAAACATAACAGAAGCAACATAAACAAGAAAACAACAAACATAACAGAATCAAAACAAACACAGGTAGGTCACAGTGTAACTATTATTTACTTCCCTCCTAATGAGGCCCCTGTAACACACTAGAAGAATGAACATTGGTAGGTTGTGTTAGAGAGAGTGGACATTGGCAGGTCATGTAAGAGAGAGTGGACATTGGTAGGGCATATAAGAGAGAATGGACATTGGTAGGGCATATAAGAGAGAATGGACATTGGTAGGGCATATAAGAGAGAATGGACATTGGTAGGTCATATAAGAGAGAATGGACATTGGTAGGGCATATAAGAGAGAATGGACATTGGTAGGGCATATAAGAGAGAATGGACATTGGTAGGGCATATAAGAGAGAATGGACATTGGTAGGGCATATAAGAGAGAATGGACATTGGTAGGTCATATAAAAGAAAGGGGACATAGGTAGGTCATAAAAGAGAGAATGGACATAGGTCGGTCATATAAAAGAGAATGGACATAGGTCGGTAACATAAGAGATTACCCTGAAATCACAAGAAAAACACTAAAATAAAAAACAACAGTTAAAAGAGGCTATGAGTGAAACACTGACAAGTAAGGCACAAACAGGAGGTATCAACTCCCTTGCTGAGATTGAAAAGCTTGCCAAGAATAGAGACTGTGGTACACTGTTTGACATTTGGTAGCACTGGAAGGTATTAGATGTCAGATTTGATTCAAGAACCTTCTTTGGTGAAAATAGGAGCCCTGTTAACAAAGTGTGAGCAAATTTGTGGTGAAAATAGGAGCCATATGTTAACAAAGTGTGAGAAATTTTGTGGTGAAAATAGGAACCATATGTTAACAAAGTGTGAGCAATTTTTGGTGAAAATAGGAGCCCTATGTTAACAAAGTGTGAGCAAATTTTTGGTGAAAATAGGAGCCCTATGTTAACAAAGTGTGAGCAATTTTAGTGAAAATAGGAGCCCTATGTTAACAAAGTGTGAACAATTTTTGGTGAAAATAGGAGCCCTATGTTAACAAAGTGTGAGCAATTTTTGGTGAAAATAGGAGCCCTTTGTTAACAAAATGTGAGTCTAGTATTGTAATGTCATCATGAACTCACCATTCAACTGGACATCTATAAAGCCAGGGGAGATGATCATGTTGTGACAGTCTATCTTATGGTCAGCGGTAACTTTCTCATCAAAGAACAAAGGTTCAGGGTTCATGACTTTGCCATCTCTCACCCACAAGTCTTCCCTAGAGATCTTCCCAGCCCTGAGAATGTGACAGTTTGTGTACTGGTAGAGGAAGCCAGCGCCTGTTGTGGATGAAGGAGCCATCTTTTCCCTAAAGTAAAAAAATCAATATTAATGATAAATGATGATGTTTTTTCTTCTCTCCACGTTTCTCACGTGACTTCTCGAAACAATTTTTGTTTGGTGCTGGATAATCTAGAGGTGGCCAGCCTCTGGACAGGAAGGGTCTCTCCACGTTTCTCACGTGACTTCTCGAAACAATTTTTTGTTGGGTGCTGGATAATCTAGAGGTGGCCAACCTCTGGACAGGAAGGGTCCAGAATCAAAGTATCCATCCGTGGGTCATGTTATCACAGTACAATTGTGTGTGAAAACGTGACCCACAGATGTGTACATACACAATGGTAACGTGATAACATGACCAACTGATGTGTACATACACAATGGTACTGTGATAACATGAGCCACTGATGTGTACATACACAATGGTAACGTGATAACATGACCAACTGATGTGTACATACACAATGGTACTGTGATAACATGAGCCACTGATGTGTACATACACAATGGTAACGTGATAACATGACCAACTGATGTGTACATACACAATCGTACTGTGATAACATGACTCACTGATGCGTATCATAATCAAGGGCTAATATTGATAAGCAATGACAAAGGCACTTGACGTGGTCAATAGAAATGGTCTACGGAAAATTACAGATGGTAGTCCAGCAACTACATGATGAAGACATGTCACAGAATCAGTGAGTTTCATGTCACAGCATCAGTGAGCTACATGTCACAGCAACAGTGAGCTACATGTCACAGCAACAGTGAGCTATCTGGCCCCTTTCCTGTCACAAAAAGAATTGATCAACGATGCAAAGCTTATACAGACAGGGATCAATATTAGAAGTTGAACTGATGGAAAATTGTTTACTCTCAGGAGACTTCAAGCAGGTCTAATCACAATAGAAACCTGATGACTTCAACACTGGTTCAGAGCTTCATTTGTAAATCAACACAGAGAAATTGCTCTCAAGCTTGTCTGACTGAGGGCTCGCCATAAACACAGAGAAATGTCTCTCAAGCTTGTCTGACTGAGGGCTTGCCATAAACACAGAGAAATTTCTCTCAAGCTTGTCTGACTGAAGACTCGCCATAAACACAGAGAAATTGCTCTCAAGCTTGTCTGACTTAGGGCTCGCCATAAACACAGAGAAATTGCTCTCAAGCTTTTCTGACTGAAGACTCACCATAAACACAGAGAAATTACTCTCAAACTTGTCTGACTGAGGGCTCGCCATAAACACAGAGAAATTGCTCTCAAGCTTTTCTGACTGAGGGCTCGCCATAAACACAGCGAAATTGCTCTCAAACTTGTCTGACTGAGGGTTCGCCATAAAGTTTTGAAAGTTGTAACTCACAGAGTCAGCACTGAAAATGATGTGAATGCAATGTGAATACAAGGATCACATTAGGTAAACTATAGCAGACTTCTGTAGATGACAAAAGACTTTCACATTAATTTATTGATTAATGATGACAAAAGACTTTCACATTAATTTATTGATTAATGATGACAAAAGACTTTCACAGTAATTTATTAATTAATGATGACAAAAGACTTTCACATTAATTTATTGATTAGCGATGACAAAAGATTTTCACATTAATTTATTGATTAGCAATGACAAAGACATTCACATTAATTTATTGATTAATGATGACAAAAGACTTTCACATTAATTTATTGATTAGTGATGACAAAAGACTTTCACATTAATTCATTGATTAGCGATGACAAAAGACTTTCCCATTGATTTATTGATTAAAGATGACAAAAGAATTTCACATTAATTTATTAATTAATGATGACAAAAGACTTTCACATTAATTTATTGATTAATGATGACAAAAGACTTTTGCATTAATTTATTGATTAGCGATGACAAAAGACTTTCACGTTAATTCATTGATTAGCGATGACAAAAGACTTTCACGTTAATTTATTGATTAAAGATGACAAAAGACTTTCACGTTAATTTATTAATTAATGATGACAAAAGACTTTCACATTAATTTATTGATTAGCGATGACAAAAGATTTTCACATTAATTTATTGATTAGCGATGACAAAAGACTTTCACATTAATTTATTGATTAATGATGACAACAGGCATTCACATTAATTTATTGATTAACGATGACAAAAGACTTTCACATTAATTTATTGATTAATGATGACAAAAGACTTCCGCATTAATTTATTGATTAGCGATGACAAAAGACTTGAAAAGACTTTCACATTAATTCATTGATTAGCGATGACAAAAGACGTTCACATTAATTTATTGATTAAAGATGACAAAAGATTTTCACATTAATTTATTAATTAATGATGACAAAAGACTTTCACATTAATTTATTGATTAATAATGACAAAAGACTTTCGCATTAATTTATTGATTAGCGATGACAAAAGACTTTCACATTAATTCATTGATTAGCGATGACAAAAGACTTTCACATTAATTTATTGATTAAAGATGACAAAAGACTTTCACATTAATATATTAATTAATGATGACAAAAGACTTTCACATTAATATATTAATTAATGATGACAAAAGACTTTCACATTAATTTATTAATTAATTATGACAAAAGACTTTCACATTAATTTATTGATTAGCGATGACAAAAGATTTTCACATTAATTTATTGATTAGCGATGACAAAAGACTTTCACATTAATTTATTGATTAATGATGACAAAAGACTTTCATATTAATTTATTGATTAGCAATGACGAAAGACTTTCACATCAATTTATTGATTAGTGATGACAAAAGACTTTCACATTAATTTATTGATTAATGATGACAAAAGACTTTCATATTAATTTTAATTTATTGATTAGCAATGACGAAAGACTTTCACATCAATTTATTGATTAGTGATGACAAAAGACTTTCACATTAATTTATTGATTAATGATGACAAAAGACTTTCACATTAATTTATTGATTATGATGACAAAAGACTTTCACATTAATTTATTGATTAATGATGACAAAAGACTTTCACATTAATTTATTAATTAATGATGACAACAGTCATTCACATTAACTTATTGATTAGCAATGACAAAAGACTTTCACGTTAATTTATTGATTAGCAATGACAAAAGACTTTCACATTAATTTATTGATTAGCAATGACAAAAGACTTTCACATTAATTTATTGATTAGCAATGACGAAAGACTAGATGAATTATCGAGGAAATATTTAGATTTTCTTTGAGTGATGTTTATTTTGATCATCACAAATAAACATTGAAAATAAGGGGCAAATGTGGACTTGCGAATAAAGTAAGGTAGGGACTGAAGCACCAGAACTCAACATTGACAACAATTTATTCGTGACATCAAAAATGTTAGAGAACTTTATGAGTAGAAACAGCGATAACTTTATCATTTTGTGTAAAAAAATAACTAAGAATGTATTTTGCAACAAATGACATTTCAGGGGTTATAAATATACAGAAACTAAACCCTAATTATGATTTCGCATCCAGCTGTGATTTTATTGTGTTCCTTGGTTAGGACTTAGGTTCTAGATGATAGGTAGATGTGTCGTCGTGTTTGTGCACTTTTCGTTCAAATAAATGTTCGCAAATCTATCTATCTATTGACCTTTCAAGCCGTAGCCGGCCCATAATAGGGCGTAGACCAAGATACTCCTTCATCTGAATTTTTATTCTAGCAGTTTTCAATTCTTTTAAAGATATTTATTTTATCAAATTTTATTCAAATCTCGCCATTTGTCTCTGTTCTGTGCAAGCAACTAGATCTCATTGAGGGAGCCGATTTTGCTAATACATAAAATAAATACTTCATGAAAAGTTCTACAAATTTGGACATGATATTAACACATCACCACGGTAATGTGGAAAGTTTAACATCAAATGTTGAGACATCATCACGCTGTGGTGAGCAAGTGTCAGCAGGTAAAAACGTGCGGTCAAAGTCTGCCATCTAGTCACTGTCACAACAAGCGTTGATGTCTTCTCTTTACCAGAAATTTAAAAGTAGACCAATCGCCAACAAACCATGAAGTTGAACGAAACACGATTTGTAAATGACCTTGAAGCTAACTGGAGCCACCTCACCTGATCGTGTCTGTGGACAGGGACAGAGACCCTCCTATCTCGACGACGGTCTGGTCCGGCAATGGTGGTTTATCTTCATCGAGTCACGTGATATCTAAATATAGGACTCAAGGGAAGCTATTCCAGAAAACAAGAATCAGCTAAGACATCACGAGTTAAGGTTATTGGTTTATTCATTCCACCATCATCATCAAGTGCCATGTCTGCTGGCGTAGGTGGTCATGTCTCTCCACAACTTTCGATCTCAACAGTTATTTATCATTTCTGTTGTTGACCTTCTGCCAGCCATTCTCTTAAGCTGTCTGGTATATTTTCTCTTTGCTTCCATCTATCTCTTCGTCCCTCAATTTTCCCAGTTGTTACAATATATTCCAGCTGTTCCCTTCTCATTACGTGGACATAAAATGATAACTGTTTTTTTTTTCCTAATATTGGAAATTAGCTCTCTTTTTACTTTGACCTCTTCAGAACATTTTCATTACTCTTCTTAGCTGTCCAAAGATTATCTCTTTACGCTCGATTCAAGAAAAATGTAGAAAGCAGAAGCTTGCTTCACCGACTTTCTTATCTTTACAAAGGCCTTAGACCTAGTCAGCAGTGACGGTTTCTTCAAAACACTATCTAAAATAGGCTGGCCACATACTTTGTTGAAGATTGTCAATGGTTTAATGAGGATATGAAGGGTACCATTCAATACTTTACCTAATAAGTGGACTACACAAATTAGAACAACGTATCGGCTCAATAGGCCTTCAGCAGGAACAAACATACAACGCACATACATGTATGTATTCAAAACAAAAAATAATAAATAATTAAAAAAAATAATTTCGGACTAGAATCTCTCTCTCTGCGATTAAGACTCAATCAGAGTAGGATTCTAGACTCTCTCATGAAGTCAGCTGTCTGTTTAAGCGATAAAGCGATAAATAAAAAGAGAGAGAGAGAGAGAGAGAGAGAGGGAGAGAGAGAGAGGGAGGGAGGGAGCAATGTCTGAGAGAAGGGGACTAGAATGAGAAATAAAAATAAGAATAGAAAGGTCTTCCCTGCAAACTTTGATGTGACCAGAAGGAAATGACCGCCACAGTACACGCACGGGGTACGTGTGCGCTCACCAAAGTGAAAATGTGCGCATACATCACGAATAACCAGAAGTTCCACAAAACAGATCCACGTGCATACACACAACGCAAAGTACAGAGCAGAAGTATACAGGGTACAGGTGAGGAGACTGAGATATCACAGAGTGGAGTAGGTGGGGACAGCCGGAGTGTTGCATTGTGGGGTAGGTGGGGACAGCCGGAGTGTTGCAGTGTGGGGTAAGTGGTGACAGTCGGAGTGTTGCAGTGTGGGTAAGTGGGGACAGCCGGAGTGTTGCAGTGTGGAAAGTGGGGACAGCCGGAGTGTTGCATTGTGCGGTAAGGTTGGACAGCCGGAGTGTTGCAATGTGGGAAAGTGGGGACAGCCGGAGTGTTGCATTGTGGGGTAGGTGGGGACAGCCGGAGTGTTGCATTGTGGGGTAGGTGGGGACAGCCGGAGTGTTGCAGTGTGGGGTAAGTGGGGACAGCCGGAGTGTTGCAGTGTGGGGTAAGTGGGGACAGCCGGAGTGTTGCAGTGTGGGGTAAGTAGGGACAGTCGGAGTGTTGCAGTGGGGTAAGTGGGGACAGTCGGAGTGTTGCAGTGTGGGGTAAGTGGGGACAGTCGGAGTGTTGCAGTGTGGGGTAAGTGGGGACAGTCGAGTGTTGCAGTGTGGGGTAAGTGGGGACAGCCGGAGTGTTGCAGTGTGGGTTAAGTGGGGACAGCCAGAGTGCTGCAGTGTGGGGTAAGTGGGGAAAGCCGGAGTGTTGCAGTGTGGGGTAAGTGGGGACAGCCGGAGTGTTGCAGTGTGGGGTAAGTGGGGACAGCCGGAGTGTTGAAGTGTGGGGTAAGTGGGGACAGCCGGAGTGTTGCAGTGTGCGGTAAGTGGGAACAGCCGGAGTGTTGCAGTATGGGGTAAGTGAGGACAGTCGGAGTGTTGCAGTGTGGGGTAAGTGGGGACAGCCGGAGTGTTGCAGTGTGGGGTAAGTGGGGACAGCCAGAGTGTTGCAGTGTGGGGTAAGTGGGGACAGTCGGAGTGTTGCATTGTGGTCTAGTAGAGGAGAGATGTCAACAGCATTGCATGTGCATATAATGTGCTCAAACATGAAGGCGAAGGTGCGCCTCCCAGCACCAGATCTGGCAGTTGTCAACGACCCACAGCTGATGGCTTGCGTCAGGATCGGTGAACCAGAACCATCCAGACCCTGCTCCACCTCTCCGTGGTGCCTCTAGTAACAGACAAACCTGTTTAGTCTGAATAAGCGAGCAGGCATCTAAGAGGGAAGACAACCCAGTAGTCAAAATGCCGTGCTGAAGTCGGTTGTGTTGGGCCAAAAGGCGCAAATATCACAGTTATACTGCAAACTACAACACAACGCAGACACACCCACTTAACGTCCTTATAAGTCCTTATCTGACTGACACTTCTATTATTTACGATGTTAATCTCTGGATCCATCTTCTCTTTATTACTCTCCTTCCAAGTGCGTCTGCTCTCTTGAGCGGTCTATCTCCAAGTACGTCTGCTCTCTTGAGCGGTCTATCTCCAAGTACGTCTGCTCTCTTGAGCGGTCTATCTCCAAGTACGTCTGCTCTCTTGAGCGGTCTATCTCCAAGTACGTCTGCTCTCTTGAGCGGTCTATCTCCAAGTACGTCTGCTCTCTTGAGCGGTCCATCTCCAAGTACGTCTGCTCTCTTGAGCGGTCCATCTCCAAGTACGTCTGCTCTCTTGAGCGGTCTATCTCCAAGTACGTCTGCTCTCTTGAGCGGTCTATCTCCAAGTACGTCTGCTCTCTTGAGCGGTATATCTCCAAGTACGTCTGCTCTCTTGAGCGGTATATCTCCAAGTACGTCTGCTCTCTTGAGCGGTATATCTCCAAGTACGTCTGCTCTCTTGAGCGGTATATCTCCAAGTACGTCTGCTCTCTTGAGCGGTATATCTCCAAGTACGTCTGCTCTCTTGAGCGGTCCATCTCCAAGTACGTCTGCTCTCTTGAGCGGTCCATCTCCAAGTACGTCTGCTCTCTTGAGCGGTCTATCTCCAAGTACGTCTGCTCTCTTGAGCGGTATATCTCCAAGTACGTCTGCTCTCTTGATCGGTCTATCTCCAAGTACGTCTGCTCTCTTGAGCGGTATATCTCCAAGTACGTCTGCTCTCTTGAGCGGTCCATCTCCAAGTAACTAGTCTTCGTTGGTCCCCTTGCAACAGTATCTCTCTGCTACGTCATACCCCTTTCTTTACGTCATTTTCTTTTCTGTATATGTATGTGCTTAATTTATATTTCCCCATTCTTCATCTCTTGGTATGTACTTCCCTTCACACCATTCCCCGCTATTATATACCATTAGCTATACTTTCTCTGCTATACTGATTATTCAGCGTCAAGAACCCCCCCCCCCCTTTTCCATTTCTGGTGGCATTTGTAGCAGAGCCATCTGTGTATATGTGGGACCAAGAGTCCTGTGGGTAGGTATCGTGTATGTGTTTTTCTGCTACGTGTTTTTCTTTCTGTGTCTGATTGGGTGCCTTTTTTCATGATTCCTGTTATATTTTCATTAAGTTCTGGTATTTTATGTTTTCCACGAGGAGACATATCAGATGGACCCAAGGGTTTCGATATTGTTTGGGAAAGTACTGGGTCTCCAGTAGTTAGTTCATTGAAATTGCAGCGAAGTTGCTCCTCTTTAGTCGTACAATTCCGGAACCAGTTATTCTTTAGTACATGGGGTGACTAAGGAGCCTTCTATATTTCTCCGCTTGTCGCAATACTTTAGTGACCCGTCTGTCATCTAAGGGTTGTAAACCTGTTACTGTTTCTAGAGTCTTGATAAGTGTAGATTTCATAGCACCAGTGATGATATGGGCAGCTTGGTTCTGTGTTCTGTTAATTTTGCTAAGGTGTGATTTGGAAGCCATAGCCCAGGCTGTGACTCCATACTCTAGGACTGGTCTGACTCTTCCTACGTAAAATATTGCTGTCTGCCCCCCCCCCCCCCCCAGTCCGTTCCTGCCAATTTATTCATAATATGTGTTCGTTTTCTGGCTTTTTTCCTTGCTCTGTCTATCTGATTTTTCCAAGTTATTTTGCGATTCATGGTGACGCCAAGATATGTTGGGTTTTGGTCAATAGGGAATGTATGGTCTTTTATCTTCAAGTTTGCAGAGAGTGTGTTTCTTGATAGGCGGAAAATTGTATATGTAGTATTTTTTTACTTTAATTGGTAAGAACCAGGTGTTCGACCCTTTTTCAAGTTCACCTAGGGCATCTTGCATCCTGGGTCCAGCCACCGACATACTTTCCTCGCGAGCCCATAACGCCAGATCATCTGCGTATATTGCTGAGTGTATTCTGGGTGGAATGTCCATTACGATGTCATTTATGAAAATTAAAAAGAGTATTGGGGACAAGACTCCGCCTTGTGGGGCATCTTGTTGGATAGAGACCTTCTTACTTAGTTGACCTTGAACTTGTACTCTGGCCGTTCTATCCTGAAAGTATTGAGAGACCCAATTGAATAAATAAGTCTCCTACTGCCAGACACTTTGATGGTTTTATTTCCATTTACTCCAGCTTCAGTAATTTGTCATTTGGACAGTATATGTTAAATATTCTTATACTAGCGGAGTTAATGTATAGGTCTGTACCAATGATCTCTGACTCTCCGTTTGTGACTACCTCTATCATTTTTGCTGGGATGGGATTTTTAATAAGTATAAGAATTACACGGAGCCGCGATAGCTCAGTGGTTAGTGAACTGGACTACAAAGGACATGGGGTCCTTTTAATTCCATCTTAATTCGATCCCAACCGACGGCTTCCGGGTTCACCCAGCCTTTAATGGGTACCGGATTTTTTTTCTGGGAAAGTGAAGCAGCACGGGCGTAATACCGACCACATTACCCCAGAAATCATGTGTTGAAGGTGTGTAAAATTTATGGTCACTAACACCATATTCCCTATACGCCACTTGGCGTGACGGGGGTACTTTACCTTTATTTTTATAAGAATTCCACCCTTGTACCTTCCATGTCTTGTCTAAATGTTTGGTGGCCCCTGATCATAAATCTGTGCTGAGGATTAAGATGAGTTTCCTGGATGCAGACAACGTCTATCTACTCCTCTGCTAGTCTGATTGTTAGAGCTTGTTTTTTGTGGTATATGCCCTCCATATACCAATGTCTGACTGACACCATAGAGAGAGAAAGAGCAGTGTCTTTCTGACACCATAGATAGAGAGAGAGAGAGAGAGAGAGAGATAGCAGTGTCTGACTGACACCATAGAGAGAGAGAGAGAGAGAGAGAGAGCAGTGTCTGACTGACACCATAGAGAGAGAGAGAGAGAGCAGTGTCAGACTGACACCATAGAGAGAGAGAGAGAGAGAGAGAGAGAGCAGTGTCTGACTGACACCATAGAGAGAGAGAGAGAGAGAGAGAGCAGTGTCTGACTGACACCATAGAGAGAGAGAGAGAGAGAGAGAGCAGTGTCAGACTGACACCATAGAGAGAGAGAGAGCAGTGTCTGACTGACACCATAGAGAGAGAGAGAGAGAGAGAGAGCAGTGTCAGACTGACACCATAGAGAGAGAGAGAGAGAGAGAGCAGTGTCTGACTGACACCATAGAGAGAGAGAGAGAGAGAGAGCAGTGTCAGACTGACACCATAGAGAGAGAGAGAGAGAGAGAGAGCAGTGTCAGACTGACACCATAGAGAGAGAGAGAGAGCAGTGTCAGACTGACACCATAGAGAGAGAGAGAGAGAGCAGTGTCAGACTGACACCATAGAGAGAGAGAGAGAGAGAGAGCAGTGTCTGACTGACACCATAGAGAGAGAGAGAGAGCAGTGTCTGACTGACACCATAGAGAGAGAGAGAGAGAGAGAGCAGTGTCTGACTGACACCATAGAGAGAGAGAGAGAGAGAGAGAGCAGTGTCTGACTGACACCATAGAGAGAGAGAGAGAGAGCAGTGTCTGACTGACACCATAGAGAGAGAGAGAGAGAGCAGTGTCAGACTGACACCATAGAGAGAGAGAGAGCAGTGTCAGACTGACACCATAGAGAGAGAGAGAGCAGTGTCAGACTGACACCATAGAGAGAGAGAGAGAGAGCAGTGTCAGACTGACACCATAGAGAGAGAGAGAGAGAGAGAGCAGTGTCTGACTGACACCATAGAGAGAGAGAGAGAGAGAGAGAGCAGTGTCTGACTGACACCATAGAGAGAGAGAGAGAGAGCAGTGTCTGACTGACACCATAGAGAGAGAGAGAGAGAGAGCAGTGTCAGACTGACAACATAGAGAGAGAGAGAGAGAGAGAGAGAGAGAGATAGCAGTGTCTGACTGACAACATAGAGAGAGAGAGAGAGAGAGAGAGCAGTGTCAGACTGACAACATAGAGAGAGAGAGAGAGAGAGAGAGAGAGAGAGAGAGAGCAGTGTCTGACTGACAACAAAATGCGTGGCTGCGGTAATTGACGGCTTCTGTTTACAAGTTCTAAGCCCCTCCCCCCTCCCCCACTCAAATGCTGATTGCTTTTACTCTCAATGTTGTCATTTGATCTCAGTCTCTTTTGTTTGCTTTTACTGTCCATGAAGAAGGATTTTTTCAGGTCTATTTTTGTTTTTGTGTCGTCTTTCTTTCCTCAAAATGGCGAAAAGCTGAACCATATATGTACAATTTACTAGATTTGTTAATGCTTTACACATAGTGCACATATAGAGAAAGGGAGAAATAGTGGGAGCCTAGTCCTCGCATCGATACAGATCACGGTTTAGCAACGTTGAATATGTCAACAGAAAGAAAAACTAGCCCTTATGTATTGTCCTACGTCAACAGAAAGAAAAACTAGCCCTTATGTATTGTCCTTATGTCAACAGAAAGAAAAACTAGCCCTTATGTATTGTCCTTATGTCAACAGAAAGAAAAACTAGCCCTTATGTATTGTCCTTATGTCAACAGAAAGAAAAACTAGCCCTTATGTATTGTCCTTATGTCAACAGAAAGAAAAACTAGCCCTTATGTATTGTCCTACGTCAACAGAAAGAAAAACTAGCCCTTATGTATTGTCCTTATGTCAACAGAAAGAAAAACTAGCCCTTATGTATTGTCCTTATGTCACAGAAAGAAAAACTAGCCCTTATGTATTGTCCTTATGTCAACAGAAAGAAAAACTAGCCCTTATGTATTGTCCTTATGTCAATAAATAAACAAGTCCTTGTGTATTGTCCTTATGTCAATAAATAAACAAGTCCTTGTGTATTGTCCTTATGTCAATAAATAAACAAGTCCTTGTGTATTGTCCTTATGTCAATAAATAAACAAGTCCTTGTGTATTGTCCTATGTCAATAAATAAACAAGTCCTTGTGTATTGTCCTATGTCAATAAATAAACAAGTGCTTGTGTATTGTCCTATGTCAATAAATAAACAAGTCCTTGTGTATTGTCCTATGTCAATAAATAAACAAGTGCTTGTGTATTGTCCTATGTCAATAAATAAACAAGTCCTTGTGTATTGTCCTATGTCAATAAATAAACAAGTCCTCGTGTATTGTCCTATGTCAATAAATAAACAAGTCCTTGTGTATTGTCCTTAAGTCAGCAAAGACATGTTTTGCTACGACCATCTACAGTAGTAAGACCAGCGGACAGAGAAGGAAATCCCAGAAATTCACCACGATCGTGACGCCTTCATATAGACGGGGCTGCCATTATTTTAGCCGCAATCGCCACTGCCAGCAAAGCTGAAAACGTCACAACATTTGGGTATTCATTCAATTCCAGTTGGCCTATAGATGGCTGTGGTATAACCTTTTATTCCAGGGTCACGTGATTGGCTAGAGCAGACAGCTACGTTAATTCTTGCCGGTCACGTTATTAGCTAGACCAGACAGCTACGTTAATTCTTGCCGGTCACGTTATTAGCTACACCAGACAGCTACGTTAATTCTTGCCGGTCACGTTATTAGCTAGACCAGACAGCTACGTTAATTCTTGCAGGTCAGATTATTAGCTAGACCAGACAGCTACGTTAATTCTTGCCGGTCACGTTATTAGCTAGACCAGACAGCTACGTTAATTCTTGCCGGTCAGATTATTAGCTAGACCAGACAGCTACGTTAATTCTTGGCGGTCACTTTATTAGCTAGAGCAGACAGCTACGTTAACCCTTGGCGGTCACGTTATTAACTAGATCAGACAGCTACGTTAATTCTTGGCGGTCACGTTATTAGCTAGAGCAGACAGCTACGTTAATTCTTGGCGGTCACGTTATTTGCTAGAGCAGACAGCTACGTTAATTCTTGGCGGTCACGTGATTAAAATGACCAGACTGCTACGTTAATTATTCTGTTCAAGTGATTAACTAGACCAGCACACAACGTTAATTCTTGGCGGTCACGCTATTAGCTAGACCAGTACACAACGTTAATACTTGGCGGTCACGCTATTAGCTAGACCAGTACACAACGTTAATTCTTGCCGGTCACGCTATTAGCTAGACCAGCACACAACGTTAATTCTTGCCGGTCACGCTATTAGCTAGACCAGCACACAACGTTAATTCTTGCCGGCCAAACGCTAGAAAATGTATTGTGAAGGTAGCCCCATAGCGCCGGGTAATGTATTGTTGGTGACGTCATTGTACTAAGCTTAATTTTAACCATTAATGACCAGTAACCTTATTCTCTACCTTCCTCGCTACCTTTCAGCTAACTTCCCTGCTACCTATCTCATACCTTCCTCGCCACCTTTCTCACTAACTTCCTCGCTACCTTACCCGCTACCTTCCCTGTACCTGTCTCTCTACCTTCCTCGCTACCTTTCTCGCTACCTTACCCGCTACCTTCCTCGCTACCTTTCTCGCTATCTTCCTCGCTACCTTACCCGCTAACTTCCTCGCTAACTTACCCGCTACCTTCCTCGCTACCTTCCCTGCTACCTTTATCATTAACTTCCTCGCTACCTTTCTCGCTACCTTACCCGCTACCTTCATCGCTACATACACCGCTACATACACCGCTACCTTCCTCGCTACCTACACCGCTACCTTCATTGCTACCTACACCGCTACCACCCTCGCTACCTTCCTCGCTACATTCCCTGCTACCTATCTCTCTACCTTTCTCGCTACCTTTCTCGCTACCTACACCGCTACCTTCCTCGCTACTTACACCGCTACCTTCCTCGCTAACTTCCTCGCTACCTACACCGCTACCTTCCTCGCTACATACACAGCTACCTTCCTCGCTACCTACACCGCTACCTTCCTCGCTACTTACACCGCTAACTTCCTCGCTACCTACACCGCTACCTTCCTCGCTACTTACACCGCTACCTTCCTCGCTACCTTACCTGCTGCCTTTCTCACTAACGTCCTCGCTACCTACACCGCTACCTTCCTCGCTACCTACACCGCTACCTTCCTCGCTACCTACACCGCTACCTTCCTCGCTACCTTCCCTGCTACCTTTCTCACTAACTTCCCTTGTTCTTTGTTGTTTTTTTTCTGTTGTTGATAATTTGTCAATTTTTCCGAGTGCTGTAAATATACTAAAGGGAGGTCAAAAAGTAATGCACACCAATTTTTTTCTCGGCTAATAATAAAGATAGGAATATGAAATTTTGCACACTTGGAATATGACATGTTCCAATTATGTGCACCAAATTGCACAGCATTCTGATAAATATTACGCAATCTATGAACCGTTAAAATGGAGCTTGTCAACAATGTCCGTTACAAACAGCGAATTGTCATAGAATTTCTGGTTCAGAAAAAGAAACTGTGGCAAACATTCATAAACGACTGTGTGCAGTGTACAAATGTTCTGCAGTCGATAGGAGCACAGTTAGTCGCTGGGTTCAGAGAATTAAAGCTGCAGAAAGTGTACGAGTGGAGCTGCATGATTTACCGCGTTCTGGACGTGTTGCCTCGGCTACCAGCACAGACATGTTAAACCGGGCTGATGCCATTATTCGTAAGGATAGGCGTATCACTAGTCAGCAATTGGCATTGCAGCTTACAGTCAGCAAGGGAAGTGCAATCGCAATTTTTAAAACTCTCGGATATTTAAAGATTTGCGCTCGATGGGTTCCTCGGTGCCTAACAAATGATCACAGAGTTCAAAGGAAAACATTCTGTTCTGAATTGTTGGAGCGTTTCGGTGTTGAAGGAGAATGTTTTTGTCAAAAATTGTTACCGGTGACGAAACGTGGGCACATTATTATGAGCCTGAAACAAAAATGCAGTCAATGGAATGGCATCATCCGCAGTCACCAAAAAGAAAAAAATTCAAAACATCTCCATCAGCCGGAAAGGTGATGATCACTGTCTTCTGGGACATTGATGGTGTGATTCTTGTTGATGTAATGACAAGAGGTGAGACAATCAACTCGACAGCTTACATCAATACGCTGACAAAAATAAAAAAAATCGGTTCCATAGAGTTCGGCCTAATAAGCCATCTGCAGATTTGTCGCTTCAACATGACAATGCACGCCCTCACACAAGTCTGGTAACACGGGAAGCAATCAACAAATTTGGTTGGACTGTACTGCCCCATCCTCCTTACAGCCCTGATCTGGCTCCCTCAGATTTCCATATGTTTGGACCACTCAAAAAATTCCTGCGTGGGACACACTTTGACAATAATGAGGGTGTGATCCGTGCAGTTAAAAATGGCTACGCGAGCAGGACAAAACTTGGTACAAACGAGGCATTCATGACCTAGTTTCGCGTTGGCGTAAGGCAATACGCTTGGACGGAGATTATGTTGACAAATAGGTAGTGTCAAGGGGATGTTCAGCTACAATCTGTGAAAATTTCACACATTTTGCCCGAATAGTTTCCGAGAAAAAAATTGGTGTGCATTACTTTTTGACCTCCCTACGTATATATTCCCGTGAATTGATTCGACCTCCGGGTTAGCAGTCGAACTCACTAACAACAACGCAGGGGCGTAACTCTGACCACCAATTTGTTGTGTTTCCCCGAATTGTCAGCCCCTGGAAGTTTGATGATACAATGGAGGCGATGGGAGACTTGCCAGGACTCATTCTCTCATCTTCCCCCTCCTCTTCGTCATTTTTTTCTCTGATCGTACACTCTGTCCATCCAGGAATTAATCCATTCCTACCTACCATAACACTCTCATTTCTCCCTTTATCGCCTCACCATCTCGTATCTCTCCACCATATTCCTCATCTCACTCTCCTCCACCATATTCCTCATATCACTCTCCTCCACCATATTCCTCATCTCACACTGCTCCACCATATTTCTCAACTCACTCTACTCCACCACATTCCTCATCGCACACTCCTCCACTATATTCATCATATCACACTCCTCCACTATATTCATCATATCACTCTCCTCCACGATATTCCAAATCCCACTCTCTTCCACCACATTCCTCATCGCACACTCCTCCACTATATTCATTATCTCACTCTCCTCCACCATAATCCGCACCCCACTCTCCTCCACCATATTCCTCATCTCACTCTCCTCCACCACATTCCTCATCTCACTCTCCTCCACCATATTCCTCATCTCACTCTCCTCCACCACATTCCTCATCTCACTCTCCTCCACCATATTCCTCATCCTACTCTCCTCCACCATATTCCTCTTATCACTCTCCTCCACCATATTCCTCATCTCACACTCCTCCACCATATTCCTCATCTCACTCTCCTCCACCATATTCCTCTTATCACTCTCCTCCACCATATTCCTCTTATCACTCTCCTCCACCATATTCCTCATCTCACTCTCCTCCACCATATTCCTCATCTCACTCTCCTCCACCACATTCCTCATCTCACTCTCCTCCACCATATTCCTCATCCTACTCTCCTCCACCATATTCCTCTTATCACTCTCCTCCACCACATTCCTCATCTCACTCTCCTCCACCACATTCCTCATCCTACTCTCCTCCACCATATTCCTCATCCTACTCTCCTCCACCATATTCCTCTTATCACTCTCCTCCACCATATTCCTCTTATCACTCTCCTCCACCATATTCCTCATCCTACTCTCCTCCACCATATTCCTCATATCACTCTCCTCCACCATATTCCTCTTATCACTCTCCTCCACCATATTCCTCTTATCACTCTCCTCCACCATATTCCTCATATCACACTCCACCATATTCCTCATCCTACTCTCCTCCACCATATTCCTCATCCCAATCTCCTCCACCATATTCCTCATCCTAATCTCCTCCACCATATTCCTCATATCACACTCCACCATATTCCTCATCCTAATCTCCTCCACCATATTCCTCATCCTAATCTCCTCCACCATATTCCTCATCCTAATCTCCTCCACCATATTCCTCATCCCACTCTCCTCCACCATATTCCTCATATCACACTCCTCCACCATATTCCTCATCCCAATCTCCTCCACCATATTCCTCATCCTACTCTCCTCCACCATATTCCTCATCGTACTCTCCTCCACCATATTCCTCATCCCAATCTCCTCCACCATATTCCTCATCCCAATCTCCTCCACCATATTCCTCATCCCAATCTCCTCCACCATATTCCTCATCCTACTCTCCTCCACCATATTCCTCATCCCAATCTCCTCCACCATATTCCTCATCCCAATCTCCTCCACCATATTCCTCATCACAATCTCCTCCACCATATTCCTCATCCTACTCTCCTCCACCATATTCCTCATCCTACTCTCCTCCACCATATTCCTCATCCCAATCTCCTCCAGCATATTCCTCATCCTAATCTCCTCCACCATATTCCTCATCCCAATCTCCTCCACCATATTCCTCATCCCAATCTCCTCCACCATATTCCTCATCCCAATCTCCTCCACCATATTCCTCATCCTACTCTCCTCCACCATATTCCTCATCCTACTCTCCTCCACCATATTCCTCATCCCAATCTCCTCCACCATATTCCTCATCCTACTCTCCTCCACCATATTCCTCATCCCAATCACCTCCACCATATTCCTCATATCACACTCCTCCACCATATTCCTCATCCCAATCTCCTCCACCATATTCCTCATCCCACTCTCCTCCACCATATTCCTCATCCTACTCTCCTCCACCATATTCCTCATCCTACTCTCCTCCACCATATTCCTCATCCCAATCTCCTCCACCATATTCCTCATCCCAATCTCCTCCACCATATTCCTCATCCTACTCTCCTCCACCATATTCCTCATCCCAATCTCCTCCACCATATTCCTCATCCCAATCTCCTCCACCATATTCCTCATCCCAATCTCCTCCACCATATTCCTCAACCTACTCTCCTCCACCATATTCCTCATCCTACTCTCCTCCACCATATTCCTCATCCCAATCTCCTCCACCATATTCCTCATCCCAATCTCCTCCACCATATTCCTCATCCCAATCTCCTCCACCATATTCCTCATCCCAATCTCCTCCACCATATTCCTCATCCCAATCTCCTCCACCATATTCCTCATCCTACTCTCCTCCACCATATTCCTCATCCCAATCTCCTCCACCATATTCCTCATCCTACTCTCCTCCACCATATTCCTCATCCCAATCTCCTCCACCATATTCCTCATCCTACTCTCCTCCACCATATTCCTCATCCCAATCTCCTCCACCATATTCCTCATCCTAATCTCCTCCACCATATTCCTCATCCTAATCTCCTCCACCATATTCCTCATATCACTCTCCTCCACCATATTCCTCATCCCAATCTCCTCCACCATATTCCTCATATCACTCTCCTCCACCATATTCCTCATCCCAATCTCCTCCACCATATTCCTCATCCTACTCTCCTCCACCATATTCCTCATCCCAATCTCCTCCACCATATTCCTCATCCTAATCTCCTCCACCATATTCCTCATCCTAATCTCCTCCACCATATTCCTCATATCACACTCCTCCACCATATTCCTCATCCCAATCTCCTCCACCATATTCCTCATCCCAATCTCCTCCACCATATTTCTCATATCACTCTCGTCCACCATATTCCTCATCCCAATCTCCTCCACCATATTCCTCATCCTACTCTCCTCCACCATATTCCTCATCCCAATCTCCTCCACCATATTCCTCATCCTAATCTCCTCCACCATATTCCTCATCCTAATCTCCTCCACCATATTCCTCATATCACACTCCTCCACCATATTCCTCATCCTAATCTCCTCCACCATATTCCTCATCCCAATCTCCTCCACCATATTCCTCATCCTAATCTCCTCCACCATATTCCTCATCCTACTCTCCTCCACCATATTCCTCATATCACTCTCCTCCACCATATTCCTCATCCTACTCTCCTCCACCATATTCCTCATATCACTCTCCTCCACCATATTCCTCATCCCAATCTCCTCCACCATATTCCTCATCCCACTCTCCTCCACCATATTCCTCATATAACACTCCTCCACCATATTCCTCATATCACACTTCACCATATTCCTCAACTCACTCTCCCCCACCACATTCCTCATCCCACTCTCCTCCACCATATTTCTAATATCACACTCTCCACCATATTCCTTATCCCACACTCCTCCACCATATTCCTCAACTCATTCTCCTAGAAGTTTGATGATACAATGGATGCGATGGGAGACTTGCCAGGACTCATTCTCTCATCTTCCCCCTCCTCTTCCTCATCTTCTCTGATTGTACACTCTGTCCATCCAGGAATTAATCCATTCCTACCTACCATAGCACTCTCATTTCTCCCTTTATCGCCACAAAATCTCGTATCTCTCCATCATATTCCTCATCTCACACCCGCCCCCCCACCACCATATTCCTCATCTGACCTTCCTCCACCATATTCATCATCTCTCCCTTCTCCACCATATACCTCATCACTCCCTCCTCCACCATATTCATCATCTCTCCCTTCTCCACCATATACCTTATCTTTCTCTCCTTCACCATATACTTCATCTCTCCCTCCTCCACCATATACCTCATCTCTCCTTCCTCCACGATATCCTTCATTCCTCCATCCGACATCCTCATCTCTCCCTCCTCCACCATATACCTCATCTCTCCTTCCTCCACCATATACCTCATCTCTCCTTCCTCCACGATATCCTTCATTCCTCCATCCGACATTCTCATCTCTCCCTCCTCCACCATATACCTTATCTTTCTCACCTCCACCATATACCTCATCTCTCCTTCCTCCACGATATCCTTCATTCCTCCATCCGACATCCTCATCTCTCCCTCCTCCACCATATACCTTATCTTTCCCTCCTCCACCATATACTTCATCTCTCCCTCCTCCACCATATACCTCATCTCTCCCTCCTCCACCATATACCTCATCTCTCCCTCCTCCACCATATACCTCATCTCTCCCTCCTCCACCATATACCTCATCTCTCCCTCCTCCACCATATACCTCTTCTCTCCCTCCTCCACCATATACCTCATCTCTCCCTCCTCCACTATATACCTCATCTCTCCCTCCTCCACAATATACCTCATTTCTCCCTCCTCCACCATATCCTTCATTCCTCCATCCTACATCCTCATCTCTGCATCTTCCACCATTTCTCCCTCCACATCACTGTCCTCTTGTCTTTCTCTCATCTTTCAGCACCATCTTTCTCTCACTCTTTCATCTATCATCTATTCCCTGTCTTCCCCTTCGACTCCCTAACTCCCAATCACATTTTTGCCTCTCACCAATTCATTTTTCTTCCTCGTCTCTAATGTTCCTTAATTCCCTGTACATTTGTTCTCACTCCTCACCATACTCCTCGCCTCACTCCTCATCTCACTGCTCATCTAACTCCTCATCCCACTCCTCACCTCACTCCTCATCTCAATCCTCAAGTCATTCCTCATTTAATTTCTCATCTCACTCCTCATCTCATTCTTCACCTAACTCCTCACCTCACTCCTCTCCTTACTCCTCACCTCACTCCTCATCTCACTCCTCATTTCACTCCCCACCTCAATCGCCACTTCACTCCTCACTTCACTCCCCATCTCACTCCTCACTTCACTCCTCATCTCACTCCTCAAGTCACTCCTCAAGTCACTTCTCATCTAATTCCTAATCTCTCTGCTCATCTAACTCCTCATCTCACTCCCCACGTCACTCCTCACCTCGCTCCTCATCTAACTCCTCATTTCACTCCTCACCTCACTCCTCCCCTCACTCCTCACCTAACTCATCATCTCACACCTCATCTCATTCCTTACCTCACTCCTCATCTCATTCATCATATCACTCCTCACCTCACTCTTCATCTCAATCCTCATTTTATTCATCATCTCACTTCTCACCTCACTCCTCATCTCACTCCTCCCCTCACTCTTCATCTCAATACTCATCTTGTTCATCATCTCACTAAACATCTCACTTCTCATCTCAAACCTCATCTCACTTCTCACCTCACTCCTCATCTCTAACCTCATCTCAAACCTCATCTCACTTCTCACCTCACTCCTCATCTCTAACCTCATCTCAATCCTCACCTCACTTCTCACCTCACTCCTCATCTCAATCCTCACCTCACTCATTATTTTGCTCCTCACCCTACTTCTCATCTCAATCCTCATCTCACTCCCCATCTCACTCCTCACCTCACTCCTCATCTCACTCCTCACCTCACTCCTCATCTCACTCCTCATCTCATTCATCATCTCACTCCTCACCTTACTCCACATCTCACTCCTCACCTCACTCCTCATCTCACTTCTCATCTCATTCATCATCTCACTCCTCACCTTACTCCACATCTCACTCCTCACCTCACTCCTCATCTCATTCCTCACCTCACTCCTCATCTCACTCCTCACCTCACTCCTCATCTCACTCCTCACCTCACTCCTCATCTCACTCCTCACCTTACTCCACATCTCACTCCTCACCTTACTCCACATCTCACTCCTCAACTCACTCCTCACCTCACTCCTCAACTCACTCTTCATCTCACTCCTCATCACACTCCTGTTCTCACTCCTCACCTTACTCCACATCTCACTCCTCAACTTACTCTTCATCTCACTCCTCATCTCACTCCTCATCTCACTCCTCACCTCACTCCTCATCTCACTCCTCATCTCATTCATCATCTCACTCCTCACCTTACTCCACATCTCACTCCTCACCTCACTCCTCATCTCACTCCCCACCTCACTCCTCATCTCACTCCTCACCTCACTCTTCATCTCACTCCTCACCTCACTCCTCAATTTCACTCCTCATCTCATTCATCATCTCACTCCTCACCTTACTCCACATCTCACTCCTCACCTTACTCCACATCTCACTCCTCAACTCACTCCTCACCTCACTCCTCAACTCACTCTTCATCTCACTCCTCATCACACTCCTGTTCTCACTCCTCACCTTACTCCACATCTCACTCCTCAACTTACTCTTCATCTCACTCCTCATCTCACTCCTCATCACACTCCTCAACTCACTCTTCATCTCACTCCCCATCTCACTCCTCACCTCACTCCTCATCTCACTCCTCACCTCACTCCTCACCTCACTCCTCATCTCACTCCTCACCTCACTCCTCATCTCACTCCTCACCTCACTCCTCAGCTCACTCCTCATCTCATTCATCATCTCACTCCTCATCTCACTCCTCATCACACTCCTGTTCTCACTCCTCATTTTCAATTATTTTATCTAATTTCCCACCGCCTCTGTACTTTCCCTGTTGACTCCCTTCTTCTGTCGTTCCCGTCACGAGGTAATGAACTCCTCCCAACATGAAAGCAAACACGGCGCTCTTGCAGTGTTACTGGCTGCCCCATTGTGCTGTATTGACTAGCAAGTAATAGCGCCCTAACGCAAGTTTTGTTTGGTTACCGCCTCCCATTGCCAGGTCACTAATTGAGGTCTGTGCCCATTTGAAGGCAAAGCTCACAAGTGCAGGGATAACTAATGCTATTTATTTCCATGGAACAATAGGAAGTGAGCATTGAAACGTGGAATGTCTGGCCACAGTCTCTACTGTACTTGATAGGTAATGTCAGCACTGGCATCCCAGTACAAAAGAAACGATGATAGCACAGGCTAACAGTGAAATCTACATAGTTCTACAGACTGCAAAGTCTTGATAGTTGTGACAGACAGTAAAGTCTTGATAGTTGTACAGACAGTAAAGTCTTGATAGTTGTGACAGACTGCAAAGTCTTGATAGTTGTACAGACAGTAAAGTCTTGATAGTTGTGACAGACTGCAAAGTCTTGATAGTTGTGACAGACAGTAAAGTCTTGAT